>CAWUFW010004002.1:1092500-1302500 GCA_963921515.1 Calotriton arnoldi
CCTACCTCTCCCATAGGAGAGCATTGGGTTGGCTTCTTACATTTAACTTTTGATTAGGAGCAAATGGGAAATTCATGTTTGATGTCTAAAAAATTGCAATTTAAAAAACCTCTTTAATGGTAAAGTTGGATTTTAAGTTACAATTTAGAAAATGCCACTTTTAGAAAGTTGACAATTTTCTGCCCCAGCCATTTTGTGCCTGCAGCCTGTTCCTGGGTCACATGACTGGGTATAGTTGGCAGTTGGACTTTGTATAATCTTGCAGAACAGCCACACAATAGAGGTATTAGGTGTTCCTGGATAGGGCAGCACTGGCAGGATGGAAGGTGGAGCTGGGCACAGCCTTCCTTCCAAATCAATTGGCTGTGTCCTGCTTTCATACAAAGGACTTCACACTACCTCATTGTTACTGTAGTCAGGCTGGAGTCAGGGCAGGGGAGGCAGGAAACTCCAAGCACTGTAAATGAAAATATCTATAAACATCTTCTGCTTTAAAGAAGGCGCCAGGTATTTAAAAAAAGGCCCCTCAGACCCACTCTTCAATACACTTCTGGACCTGTGGAAGACTCAGAAGGAGGACTGCAGTGCTGCTCTGCTGCAAGGAGGACCGCTACTCTGCTTCCTGAGTGAGAAGGATCCAAGGACCACCAGAGGGCTAGTTGGGGCTAGTTGGCTAACCTGATCGGAGCCTCAGGGACAGAAAAGGCTCCCATCATCTTGAATCCTGCACCATGCTCTGGCTGCTGTGAGCCCTAACCCCCATTTTGAACTAGCTGCAGTTGCTTGATAGCACTCTTGGTAATTCCCAGATATAAAATGTTGTTGTAATCCAATCGGAAGAGGATCAATGCCTGTATCACTGTTCTTTGTGCTGGGGATGGAAGGCAGCCAAGAATCTTTCTCAGCCATCTGAGCATTCCAAAGCAGGGCGACGATACTTTGGAGATCTGGGCTTGCATTGAGATTTTGCTATCTATTCTGTATCCGACATACTCCATCACATTTGGCCGGACCTTGTGACTTTTTCCTGGTCCAGCATCATCAGATACTCACAGTTCCCCTTAGTGCATTTAAGCACTACATTTACCTAAACGTTTGAATCTGCATATTGCCGGTTCTACTGGTTGGAGTTTTGTTGTTTTGGGGTTAGATAATTTATTAAAATGTACTGTATTTTTTCTAAGTTGGTGTGGGAATTTTCTTGTTTTGTTTTTTTACTTTATTGCCGTTTGTGTGCTGCATAAATACTTTACACATTGCCTCTACATTAAGCCTGACTGCTTTTGTGCCAAGCTACCAGAGAGTTAAGCACAAGTTAATTTAGTGACTTTTTTGGTGGTTCACCCTGATGAGGATTGTGGCTGTTGCATGAGCACGGTTAACCCCTCCCCCCCCACTCAATCAACAACCCAATTTCTCACAATGAATAACACACTATGGTTGTCAGCAAGACAGACCCAAAACTTTTTAAGCTCCGTAACGGTCCCACCAAAATCTAAATCAGACTCTTTGACTTCTAGCAGGTAAAGGGATTGGGTCTGAATTATACAGATTTGTCAGCATTCCTATCTCATTGCCTCAAACCCCACTTATTTGTGAAATGACTACTAAATTGTTGTGACCAATACTAGTTCTGGCTACAAACGTTTGTAATCTTTCCAATTACAGTTCCTATCACCATGTGTGTCATCAGACATTTCCCACCATTTTCATATCACAACGCTAAATCGCTAGACAGTTCTTGAGAGATCAAAGTAGTTTGTACTTTAGCGATACTGAAATTCAAAAAATGATACTTTTCTATCTTTTCCAACATTTGTAAATCAACCGCACAACAGTCTGCTTTCACCTCTTTCAAACCCATAAAGACTATTGAGGTGCTAAGCTTGTCAATCAAGACAAAAGTATCCAGCTCAATGAACCCTTGTTCGGATGCATGCTTTAAAAAATTCTTCCATTCTTTGGACTAACGCAATAAATATGGTAAATGCATCCCTTTTCACTGGAGTCATTCCTGGCCCTTTGAAACACATCAGCAATAACTCCATCCTGAATAAACATCTGCGGAACCAAAGATACAGGCGAACTACTGCCCCATTGAAAGGAAAGACAGGACAAATTCAGAAACATGCGAAACTAAATCATCTTCCCCAAGACCACTGGTCAAGATTCAGGCCTAAAGTGGTACCGGATCCATTCTGACCAATGTTCTGAAATAGCTCTTTTTCCCCCCAGGAAGAAAGTAGAAAAACAGAATTACATTCTTCGACCTCTACACTGCCTATGACTCATCTGACCATGCAATACTGTTGTAACAAACAAAGAATGAGCATAACCTGACCTGCTATCGACCAAATTATATCTCACCAACTGTGAGAAACTGGTTGTTGGTTGAGTGGGTGTGAACGAGAGATGCGAGGGCCTACACAGAGAATGTGTTGCGCAGCTGGTTCCGAATGCGATGCGGGTCTTTGGGACGGGTCCAATCCACGCAGCAGCATAGAGGTGTCTGTTCTGCTCGGGATTGCGCCCAAATTATCTCTCACCAACTGTGAGAAACTGGTTGTTGGTTGACTGGGTGTGAACAAGAGATGCGAGGGCCTACACAGAGGATGTGTTGCGCAGCTGGTTCCGAATGTGATGCGGGTCTTTGTGACGGGGCCAATCCACGCAGCAGCAGAGAGGTGTCTGTGCTGCTCCGGGTTGCGCCTCACAGCGGAGAACCGTTGGTTCTGCTGGATTCCCAGAGGCTGCCAAAGCACCTTAAGTCCACCTCCAAGGGTCCAGAACTGGGTGGCACCACTTGGCATGGTAGACTCACAGATGGCAGAGTCCGGGTGCAGGTGCAAGATTGTTGGACGCCTGTTACATCAGGAAGCCAGCTAACTAGCCCTTGGAATCACTCTGGGTTCTGGGTTCAAGAGATGCAGATCCAGTCTTTTTCACCCAGGCAAGAGGGCAGCAGGTCAGCACAGCAGGGCAGCAGTTCCTTTTGAGCAGTAGTCCAGCAGAGTGGCAGCCATTTGAGTGGAGACATGGGACAGCCAATTCAAATGTAAGTGGGGCTGGGCCCAGCTCCTCCCTCCCATCCTGCCAGTGATGGCCCATCCAGTCACACCAAAGCTCCCCATTGTGTGTGGCACAAAGCCCAACTATTACCCACAACCAGTCATGTGACCCACAGACAGGCTGCAGGCACCAAATGGCTAAGGCAAGAAAATGTCAACTTTCTAAAAGTGGCATTTTCAGAATTGCAAGTTAAAATCTGATTTCACCATAAGTTAGGATTGTTAATTGTGATTCCAGGGACACCAAACATGAAGGGGTTAGCTCTTCCCATTTGGAAATTACACTTATACAATGTAATAAGACAACTCCAAGTTTTCCTATGGGAGGGGATAGGCCTAGCAGTCGTGAAAAACTAATTTAAGGGTATTTCACTACCAGAGCATGTGAAACCCTTTGGGCTGTCCAGGGCCTACCTTAGAAGGGTGACTTATATGTATTAAAAAGGAAGGATTGACACCCCGATCCACTTGAACCCAGAATTCCCCCTGGTGATGCACGAAGGTCCGTTTGACGCCTGGTGGGAGGGAGGATGCCTGATGCTCACGGATCTATTTCACAACCATGATATCCTCACATAGACAGCTGCCAAAGGGACTTTAACATCCTGACTAGCGAACATTTCCTCTACCTTCAACTTAAACATTGGGTCCTACAGCCACAGGTCAGAGAGGCAGCAACACAAGAAAGGACGCCAATAGAAAAATTCGTGCAGCGGGTGGGCTCAATGAGGGGGGGTGATTTCCTTTTTATACAGCCAACTCATCTCCACATTACACGCACCGAGACCCCGATATATGAATACATGGGATCATTTGGCAGGAAGAGACATCTCAGAAGAGGAATGGAAGCATTTATGGAGGGATATTGTTAAAGATAACCACTCCCTAGAGCTAAGGGAAGCACACTAGAAGATTCTTTTTGATTGGTACCTGTACCCAACCAAACTCAAAAAGATTTTCCCAGAGTCATCAGATTTGTGCTGGAGGGGATGTGGTCTCCTAGGGGACTTTCAACATATTTGGTGGGACTGCCCCACGGTTAGACCATTTTGGGAGGAAATTCTATCTCACATGAAGGATATCCTTGAATACCCTATCCCAATTTCTATGGAGGGAGCCCTGCTAGGGATAAGAGATCCAGAGCTAGAACATCAAACAAAAGCAGATCGGGCCATAATGTGGGCGGGTCTAGGGGCCGCCAAAATAGCGATTGCAGCGGCATGGGGGAAAAAAAAAGCGGCGTAAGTGCTTTCCCAATGGCACTCACGCCTCTGGTGTATATTGACCATGGAGAGGATGGCTGATATTTTTAGAAATGAATATAAAAATTTCGAATATAAATGGGGCCCTCTGGTAGCTTATCTAACAAGTGGCCTGCCCTTGGCGGTCTGCCCACCCTTGTTGCGAGATATGCATCTATTCCAGTTTTAGGCGGAGGGATCTCAGCCACCCTGAATGACTGATCAGGCTTCGGAAGACCACCTAGTGAGAACAGATATATATATATATTAGACTCAGAGACCAGTGCACACACTATCCAACGTCCATCTCCCTAGTTGTTACTTTGTTGTGGGGGGTATGGGGGTGGGAAGAATTGGGGGGAGCATAAAGTTCTAGGATTCATGGTTTATATAGCATAAGAATAACAGGGTGGGTTGTCACTATTGTTGGCTAATAATCTTGACCCCCTTATTTGAGGAAACTGTACCCCCGATAGAGTTTTTAACAGCTTTGGGGAATGTTGCGTCATCTTTATAGCTGAGATGTACGGTCACCCTGTGTATTGATTCTATGCCTAATAAAAAGGATTTTGACAAAAAAGGAAGGATTGGGCCTGGCAAATGATTTTGTTTGCAAGATCAAAGTGGTAGCTTAAAACTGCACTCACAGGCTCTGCAGTTGCGGACCTGAAACATATTTAGAGTGCTACTTAAGTGGGTGGCACAATCAGTGCTGCAGGCCCACTTGTAGCATTTAATTTACATGCCCTGGACACAGGTTGTGCCACTTTACTGGGGCCTTACAAGTAAATTAAAGATGCCAATCGGGTATAAGCCAATGTTACCATGTTTTAGGTAAGGAGCACAAGTACTTTAAGACTGGTTTAGCAGTGGCAAAGTGTGCAGAGTCCTAAGGCCAGCAAAATCAAAATCAGCAAAACAGGAGGTCTGAAGGCAAAATGTTTGGGGAAAACTACGCCAAGTAGGCCAGATCTATCACCAACCAAAGGAATAAAAATCAGTATTAGATTAGTCTAGTCCCTCGATGATGATCACTCTTGTGTCTACAGTTCAAAAGGTACATACAGCCCCTGACGACACATCTACTTGAGCAGCACCAGTGGAACCTCAAGGTATACGCTAATAAATTCCTAATCCAATTTTAGTTAGACAATAGATTAGGTAACTCAACCAGCACCACCTTGCGCATGGAACATGTGTTCCACTTGATGATGGAAAATTTCTCTCCACAAATAGGACTAGAAACAGGCTTGCTAGAATCTAGCCAGAGTTCTGGGGGCCAAAACTTAATGAGGAGCTCTCTGGATGCATTTTCTGCATTGGCCAGGAGTAATAAGGAGCAGCTGTTTCCAAGTATTAAAAAATGCACTTCAGGCAAAAAGAAAACATGGCATCTGTCGCGATTTAGTAGTCTGGTCAGACAAGTGGTCTCATTATTAATGAAGGCAGCAGGCTTGTTTGCAATTAAAAATCTATAAATAAATGTTGTCGAGTGAGCAAGTCCCATATAAAGCATAAGGCCTGAGAGATAATCCCCGTCTTCCCTCCCCATCCTTAGTGACAGCCCTGACCAACCAGATTGTGGAAATGAGACAAACTGAGCCTGACTTGCTACACTTCAACTGGTCCCAAGGACCTGCATTTCATCCATGGATCTTTCCAAAAGTAAGAAATGTTGGGGCACCTTTTGACTTGGAACTTTTAGTAGCTCCCCAAGTCAATGCAGTGGCTAAGGACATCAAGTTGTAGCTCCCTATTTTGCGAAAAAATTCTCTCACTACTCCAAATTGACCATTGGGTGCAGCTGAGAGAGCCCTTATCTTGGCACACGTTGACTACTGCAATACCATCTACACTGGTATCCCCCAAGAAACTCATTGCCCGAATACAAATGCTACACATCCAGGTTGTTAGACAGTGCCTAATCTTTTGTAAGGGTGACCACATCAAACCTGCCATTAAAGCTCACGTATTGTTAACACCCAGCTTCACCCTTATTCACGGTGCCTCCTCTCCCACAAGTCACAGCCTACATGCACTTATGGTAGCATACATAAACAACTCCTCACCATACCTAGCTAACGGAGAATTGTCTAGTTAATTGAATTTTAATGATTAGCAAATGAAACTCTATGAATAGTAGATATTAATCAATTTGTTAGGCATGCTCTTTTATCTCGCCTTATGTTAAACTGTATATTGTATAGCCAATAAATGTTTGAAATTCATTACTGAAAAGAGCACTTAACACAAATATTTATGTAAACATATCAGATGAGCAACGGTTTGTATACGTGCTGCACCATCTATGGTGCTCTACATACACAAACGTATATGCCAAAATGTCTATTACATACAATGGAAAACAATATATATATTAAAAAAAAAAAAAAAAGCTCATGTATTGTTTCCAGGAAATGGCAGGAACAATTTCACTTCCTCTGTACAGACTGTAAAATCTACTAGACAAAGAACCAAGAGCACTTGCAGAACTGGCACCACACTGTGCCTCACTAGACACGTAGCTCAAAATCTGAAAATCTGAGCCACCAAGGGTCCTTGAAGAGGCTGAAACACAGAGGTGGGTCCGCTGGAAGTACAAATTCAATAAACTAAGGGAAAAAAAACAATTTAGATTTGATTTCAAGTGAACAGTATTGGAAAGGTTGCCTACCTCAAACTCCCCATTACCCTGGTCTCGCCATTGAGGCAGGGAGGCTCGCTTGCTATAACCTGTGTTGGACATTGACCATGCAGGCAGTGGGTGGTAATTTTGGATACTTGCTATACTTTTTTTTATTTTTGTTTATTTTTTTAACCAATTAAGTACTGTACTGAAGTAACCAAAGGTCCATACTAAAGAGGGCCATACAACCTACAAATAATAAATAAATTGCGTCCTCTTTATGAAATGTGTATTTTTATTTAAGGCCCTCTGCAATAGCTTCATCACCTAATGAACCACCAGATAAGACAATGTCTACAGGTTCTGCATAGAACCTGCAGTCTTTGTATATTTTTGTTAAAAATTAAATGTCATTGGCTTGTCTGGAGAGGGGAAAAAGTTAAACAGCCTTCTACGGTGGTTTTGTCAAATCAAAACACCCTTTAACAAATTTGTGGTCTGAAATATTAACTTAATCGCCACCAGATCCTGCTTTGAAAGGATGCCTATGGAGATCTGAAATCACAAACCATCAGTCATGGTTTTTAACGGTCATCAACTCCATTGTTCCCTTTTATGAAATCCTAAACAGTTTTGCATTCCTCAACTTTCAAGGTAGGCCATTTCACCTAAATTATCAAGTAGATAGACAATGCACCCATGAACTCAATGGTTTTTAGACTCAATCTCTGTAAATATCATGTAAAATCTTTAACAGTCTGTTGTGCTATGTTATCTCACACATATATTAATTTGTATGTAGGTGCCAATTTGCTCTGCAATATAAATAAAATTACATATAATGTTTTTTAAATGATCATTTCTTTGGTAAACCTTTACCAATGCGCAATGCCCCCCCCCCCTCCCTCATTGCTTTCTACTGGCAACATATCATGGCAATCCATCACTCTTATACCCACACAGGCCCTCTTGGGCGTGTTGAATGAGGTGGGAAATAGTCGGGGGATAGATCCTTGACAGGCTTCCCAACTGTAGTGGCCAAATAGGACATTGCACGGAAGTGGAGATCGGAAGCACTGCCCACGCTTCGTAAATGGCGCAAGGCAATGGACTGGTGCTCACAGCTGCAGAAGCCCATATTCACAGCCGGGGGCTGCCCAAAGAAACATTCCCAGATATGGGGCAAATGGATGGACTACTACGGCCTCGGCCCTTATTTCCACCAAAGCTGATCTATATGTCGCTGGCGCATATATGAGATGTGGGTGTTGGGGTAGTTTTGTCCTACAAGCTGACTGTGATGTATGTTCTTAAGACTTGAATAAAATTGTTTCGCAAAAAAAAAAAAACCTTCACCAACACAGGCCAGTGTTTTTGAACTGCAGGTTCAAATGCGATTTGCATTTCAATTTTTGGGTGACTAACATCTTTGGCAGGTTGGGAGCAGGTGACCCGAGTGCAACATGTTAAGTGTCTTTGGGGCCAAAGTAAGGAGACACTAGCATAACATCAAAAGCAAATGGGGACTTGGGGGGCAGTCGACCGCAGGGAGGTCTGCCCCGGGTTTTTTTTTTTTTGAGAAGTGGTGCAGTCCAGCGACTGCTCCGGTGGTTTGGGGCTATATTTGGGCTACTGCATAGCCCAACACATACATAGGTCTCCATTTCAAGGTACTAGCCACCATTTTGTCTTGGTGACAGAGGCACCTTGTAGGGCATTTGGGTGCCCCCGGGGAGAGGAGGGTTTGACCGGCCTGTTGCTGCCTACACTCCCTTGCCATAATCTAGCGGTGACTGACTTGGTGTGGAGTGACAGGGAGGAGAGGGGCTGACCGGGAGGGGACGGGGGGGGACAGGAGGCAGCTAGGTCCAGACGGGGGAGCGTAGCCAGTGTCGTGGAAGTCAGGGTATATGGGAGGACCCCAGCAGGGGGGGGGACCCCTCGACAGGGAAGGTGGGGCAGAGGTCAAGGGAGGTGGTGGAGCGGGATGAGCTACTTCCCAGAACACTGGACCATGTCTCTGTTTTACAGGTCAGCAGGTTTGTTGGGGGGGCCAGATTCGTGAGAACCAGGTGCGGCTCATCGGCCCCAAGGTGAAGAGACAGCAAGGCCCGTGCGGCTAGCTGGAATGCATCGGGGGCGGCAAGATCATGGCCACAAGAAGGTCTCTGTGACCTAGGCGGTGCAACGGGTGGATGGACTGGGGGCGTCCTCCTTCACGTCGGAGTACGGGACTATGCGTCCTGCATCGTTGGAGGTGGGGAGGGCAAGGTACGGCCCCCCCAGTAGGTTGGCGCACGACCAGCCATTGCAGGCTAAAGAGCCCATGTCCAGGTAGGGGGACAGTGGGGTGCTTGGGGATCTGGCACAGACAGAGCACATTGCTGGATTATGACAAGGGCAGTTTGGAGGAAGGGGAACGGAGGGACGAACACAAGGGTCAGGTGGAAGTACGAAACTGGTGGCGGGAGTGTGCGGTGGGGGTCTTTTAAACCATCTGCACTTTGTATGTTACAGGGCACAAGGGCCAAGCAGAACGCGGAGAAAGGGAGGTACATGCGGGACACTGGGGTGGGCACTGAGGACCCCCCCGGTGCGCACAGTTAATACCACAGGGCAGCTGGGGGACAAGAAACAAGAGGCCTTAGTTCAAGGGGCTACAGCAGACAAGGTTAATGCCAAAGGTGTGGGAACAGGGGCTGAAGGGAGGAAGGTGAAGAGTGACATGAAGGGTGAGCCGGGTGACAAACTGTAGAGCAAGGAGATTAAATTCAAGAAGTTGCCCAACATGGGAACAGCCAAGCCACTGGAGGGACACCTTATGCAGGCAACAAAGGAGATGATGTGGGAGTATGTCAAGATGATGAAATTCCTCCATAGAGAATTTAGGTCTAAGGAAGGGTCTAAGGAGGAGGAACTAGAGCTCTCAAAGCGGCCCAGGGTGCCGATGGCGATAGAGAACTGGACCGTGGCATTCCTCATATACGCGAGTGTTTACTGCGAGAATATCCGGAGAGGTCAGTGGCACTCCTCAAGTATATGGATGTGAAAAGAAAGGGCCAGTTAAATTTCGGGGACTATGCGTGGGTCCAGTATGACGAGGAGTTCAGGACACGCATGGCAGTGGACCCGGGCGCACAATGGGGAGAGTTGGACACCGATCTAGGCAACACTGTATGGGCCCAGCAAAATTCAGCAAAACCGTTTTAGCGGTCTGCTGATCATTTACAAGCCCTTTCAAGGGCTCCCCATCCGGGGAGGGGGGGGGTGCACAAGCAAAAGTCAAGCCAGCCAAAGTGGGGCGTGTTGGGACTTTAACAAAGGTTTGTGCATGAGGGAACTAAGTTCCAACATGAGTGATCGAACTGCTCCGGCAGACGCCCATTGGCCGCCTGCTTTGGGGCGAGCGGAACCGAGTATGCACCCAGGTATGGGCAGCAACAATGGGCAGCAGGTGGACAGCAGGGGGCCATGCAGGGTCCAGCCGCAGGTTTTCCGCCCAGTAGGGGTGGACAGGGATCAGGAGGGAAGGGTGCGTACGCCCATTTAGGTGCACAGACTTGCTTTTTGGCTCGCTCAGCATGACAAGACAGAAGATGCAACGTTGTTGCTGGAAGGGTTAAGAATTGGGTTTAGAATTGGATACGATGGCCCGTCCCTGGGCAGCCAATTTGAAATCACCAGTAGTGATGAAGAAACTGCAGAAAGAGATCCAGGAAGGTAGGTGTGCGGGTGTTTGAGGGCAATCATCGTAGGGCTTTGGTGGGAGCCAAAACGTGAGTAAACCTCTGGAAGACCTTACCTTTGGCTCCCATAGGTAGAGTAGCCTTAGCCAAAATGATCCTAGTGCCGCAATTCCTCTACTACTTTGCCAATACCCCGTGGTTCCCCCACGTTCCTTCTTCCGAGAACTAGACACCCTATTGAGCTCCCTTATATGGGGTGATGGGCGCCGGAGAGTTGCCCTTACAAAACTGCAACTTCCGATAGATCAAGGGGGATTGGGAGCACCATCCTTTGAGGCCTATTCCCTTGCGGCGCAACTCCAGTGGCTGTCTCGCTGGACGGCAGGGCGTCATTTGGCAGAGACCGCCTGGGAGGGAGGGTCCATGTCAATACCAGCCCTGTGCCGACTGCTCTTCCCAGGCATCCGCCCTACGGCAACACATTCTGTGCTGGTGAAGGTGGCGCGAACGTGTATGTTGGGCCTTCACTGCATCTCTGGTGAGACTCCCCTATAGATCCCCTTGTACCCGCTGGCCGGCCTGCCCAGAAGCGAAGGATTTTACTCCGCTCGGGCAATGCAAGTTTGGACCGAACACGCAGTCCTGGAGGTGGGATCCCTGTTCGCGGAGGGTCAGCTGCTGGCATACGAAAGGCTCTCGCCCGAAACGGGCCTCCCCCCAGGGCATTTCTTACTACATAGATAAATAGTCCTCAGCAGCCGTCGCAATTGTGACCTTTCTGAGGGGGAACCGGCGACATACCCAGTATTACACACAGTTCTTCACATGGGTCTGGGGCGACACTTAATTACATGGCTCTACAAAGCAATCCGAGACCTCACCGCCGTCACGCTCACCCCGCTGCAACAAAAATGGGAGGAGGAGCTGGACGCCCATTTACATGACAAGGAATGGGAGCGCGCCGTGAAATATCCAAAGAAAGTGTCTCGGAACGCCAGTTTTAAAAGTATACAATTCTCCATACTACATCGAGCCTACCTCACCCCGGCACGGCTCCGGCGCTTTTACCCAGGCACACAATTTGCATGCCCGAGATGCCAGTCCCCAGATGCGACATTCAAACACATGTTTTGGCTATGCCCAACAATATAGCCCTACTGGAGTACAATACATGAGACGCTGCAGGAATTAACAGGGCTCACCGACATCAACACTTGGGAAGCCAGCTGGATAGGGATCTTCCACAGACGTAAATTCCTTAAAGTACAAACACATTTCGCTTCCCTAGCCCTCCTGCGGGCGAAGAGAGGGGTCACAATGCAGGGACCCCCATTGGCGGCCTGGGTGGGAGCGGTTGGAAAGTGGGGTTCGGCAGAAGAAGACACAATCAGACTGGAAGATGCACAGGGAGTGCGCAGAAAACACATCTCCATGGAATGGGCTACAATACTGCACCAATTCCGTCACCACATGGTTAACACTCAACAACCACCACCACTAATGACTGCACTATAAAGTCCAAGTCCGAATACACAACTCGAGTCCCCCTCACACACTCATGCGGTCACGTCCAGGCCATGCCGAGAAATTGGACCCAGCAGCGCCCCCAGGAGGATAGTCTTCTGCAAAGCGCCCAAACTCAATTGAGCCACGCTCCTGAAGAATCCCGTTCCCCCAGCCCCCCCCTCGTAAAGACATGTAATGACAGGATCACTCTTATTTTTAGATGCCCGCGAAGGCGATTTTAGTCCCCCCAGGTCCTCTTACTCCAAGTTCCAGTCCCCCAGTTAGACACGTACACCGGCAGTTTAAAATGCAGGACGCTTTTCAAAAGATAGCTCCTTACTGGAAATACATTGAGGCCTATTATTATACCACATGACGGTTACAGAGTGTTCAACAGCCAAATTTGTTAATGTAATATTTTCTACCATGCTAGAAAGGTCCAGAGAAATGTACTGTACAACTGTATCATTTAGACCAACCGTTACGTCTACATTCATGTAAAGCAATATGAAAAAGGTAATATAATTGTTTTTTTTTTTTAAACGAAGGGAGGTGTGCGGGTCCCTTCGAGGACTGGCCAATGGAACACCTTATTGTATCCCCTATTGGAGTTGTACCTACGAAGGAGTCTGGCCAGTTCTGGCTCAAACAGCATCTTTCCTGGCCAGAAGGACAGTCGGTTAATGACTTTATCCCTTCTGAGCAAGTCGCAGTGACATCTTCCTCTGTAGATGTCGCCCTGACACTAATGGAGCAGGTTGGACAGGGGGCGCCGATGGCTAAGAGCGACATTAAGTCTGCCTTCCGTCTGTTGCCGGTACACCCTGCCAACTTTCCGCTGCTAGGTATCCAATTTGACAGAAAATGGTACATGGATAAAGCACTTCCAATGGGGTGTTCCATTTCGTGTGCTCTATTTGAGTGCTTCAGCACATTCCTGCAGTGGCTTTTCATATGGCACACAGGACACAACCATGTGACACACTATGTGGACAATTTCTTTTTTGTCGGCGCCCCTGGTTCGGAAGACTGCCAGCATCTGCTGGATAGCTTCCAAGCACTTACGGGTGACCTAGATGTCCCCTTGGTGGCTGATTAGACAGTTGGGCCCTATACGGTCCTATCCTTTGTAGGTACTGAGATCGATTCCATAGCCATGGTGGCGAGGTTACCGGACGACAAAAAGCCTAACATGCTGGACCTGCCGAACACTATGCTGGACAGAATGAAGGTGACTGTGAAAGAGGTGCAGGTGTTGCTTTGTCATTTGACCTTCGCCTGCAAGGTACTGAAAGCAGGGAGGACATTCTGTAGACAGCTAGATCTTTTACTCGCGGGCTTGCCCCTTCCGCACCATCATGTCAGGCTGTCGACGGGGGTGAAGGAGGATCTGAGAATGTGGAGGACTTTTTTACAGTCATTCAACTGTATCCCATTGGCATCCCTGACAGATCTAGAATGGGATGCACAGCTATTCTCAGACGCTGCAGGGGGGTTGTGGCTTTGGCCTGTATTGGCAGGGCCAGTGGTGTGCTGAAGAATGGCCAGAGCAGTGGAAAGAGGGTAAGCGTAGTATTGCCCTCCTAGAATTTTATCCCTTAGTAGTAGCGGTGGTTCTATGGGTGGAGCAGCTGGCCCACAAGAGGGTTCTGCTTCACGTGGCCAGTATGTCAGTCGTGCCCGTGGTTAACAGACAGTCAGCCAGGGAACCTCAGTTGTGGCAGCTTCTAAGGGTGTTCGTTTTGAATTGCTTGAGTCTTGACATTACGTTCAGAGCCAGACATATCCCGGGGGTGGACAATGACATTGCCGATGCTTTGTCTCGTTCGCAGTGGGAGAGGTTCCATGGGCTGGCCACGTATGCAGATCCGGTGAAGACTCAGATGCCACAAGAACTCTGGTCATTAGGAGAAAGAGGATGCTTCAATTCGGTTCGATCCCCGGCTCCGGCGGCAGCTTAGCTCAGCACCATGTGACTCTGGGCAATAGCTCACTTAATTTCCACGACGGCCCCCAGCGCCTTGAGACCCGTAAGGGTGAGTAGCTGCGCTATATAAAAACGGACTTACAATTGGTAGCTGCGTCTTTAGCCATTCCCACGAGGAGGGCATACCAACAAGCATGGTCTGAATACTTGGCGGGGGGCCACAAGGAGGTCACGGGAATGGGAGAGGGTGGAGGATGTAGTTCAATTTATACTCTCTCTCATAGGGAAATGGCAGTTGAAGGTTACAATTGTGGGCAAGTTGTCCGGTATTGCATTTATGGGCAAGCTCCTATGGGGCTACGCCCCGTGGGCAGGGGAGTTGGGGAATAGGATTTTAGAGGGCTGATTGAGGAAAACAGGACAGGGGATATGCAGACCAATGCCCCTGAGTTTAGATTTTTGACCGAGGCGATTCTGTCCCTTACGACGGTATGCTACGGGAAAGGGGAGATGGTGCTCTTTGCAACCCTCATGCCATGGATGTTTTTTGGGACTTTCAGGGCATCCGAGTTGTTGGGCGACAGGGGGAGTAGGGGTCTGCTGTGGGAGGAAGTACATTGCGGGGAAGTCGGCGTGCAGGTTTGTCTGTACAAGTCCAAGACTGACCAAAGGAAGGTAGGGAGACCTGTGTTCCCGAGAAGTGACCCTGCAGAAAGCATCTGCCTGGTACGCTGGGCTATGGTTTTACAGCACCGGGGGGCCAGGGCAGAGAAGGTGTTTAAGCATGAGGACGGTAAACCTGTGACTTATTTCCAGTTGTTGGCAGTTTTGCATGCGGCCTTGAGGGCGAGGGGCTTGGACCCATGCAGGTTTGGGACACACTCCTTTAGGATAGGGGCAGCGACAGAAGCGGGCCGTCGCGGTTGGAACCAAAGGAGCATTATGGAGCTGGGCAGATGGTCGTCAAGTTGCTTTCGCAGATATGTCAGGGGGAGGGAAATTGGGGGGAGTAAGGGCACAGTTTGTCAACTTATTTCTGTTACAGGTTCTGTTCCCGGACCACATGAGGCAGGGATGAAAATCTGAATAGTCAGTCACTCTTTTGTGAAGTGGGCGGAGCGCCAAGCCAGGGACAGCTGCCACAGCAGGAATTTGGGTTTTGACAAATCACTGTATGCTATAACTTGGGTAGGAAAAGTGGGATAAAGTGGGAGGAGCTCATCCCCTGTCTAAATTAGGCTGATGGTGGGCGGGAAATGTCAGGATGTGCTGCTTCTTTATCTGGGGGAAAACAACCTGGAAGTAAGAAGGGTTTGGCATTCATTAAGGCCATGAAGGAGGACCTGAGGGACATACGTAGGTAATGGTCCGTATGCCCCACAACCTGGACTGAATTCATCCCCAGGAGAGTCTGGCGTAGGGCAACTAGGCCATTGGCCGTAGATAAAGCGAGGAAGAAACTACACAGAGATGCATGCATTCTGCAGGCTAGAAAATTCGGATCTCCGTACGAGGATGTGGAATTTTTCAGGGGTGATGGGGTACATCTCTCATTTATAGGCATGGAATTCTACCTACTGCAGTTGAAACTGGCTCTTGCCAAAGTGCTAGGCCTTTTGTGAAGGGGTACATTACCCTTTAGTCTTATTGGGAACCTAGGGGAGGGGGTGGGGGGCACAGAAAGGTGCAGGGGAGGGAGGGGAGCAATGTAGCTGGGTGGCTCCCTCCCCCCTTCCTCTTTCTCTGGGTGGCGGTGGGCTGAGAAGTTGCCGTGATTTACAGAAGTTTGTTTGTCAGTGGCAGTTCAGGCTGTAAGGGAACGGGTAAGCAAGTTCACACCTGGACGACATAGGAAGTTCAAGGTAAGGTAGGAAGTTCAATAGGGTTCAAAGGGTAACTGAGGTAGGAAAACAGAAGTGATTTTAGAGGTCCCAGTTATAGTTATATCAGCTCTGATGCAAGGATTTTATTGAGGTTTTAAGATTGTTATGGGGAGGAGCATGTTAGGTGTGGGGTGTAGCTTATCATAGGTTATTAAAGATGTATAGTGAGGATATCGTTTTTTAAGGCAAAGGCCCAGGTTATGTTGTAATATGCACCTGTATCAATAAAGCGGCATTTTTCACAAACAATCCTGGTGTCAGTGGTCTGTGCTGCTCCCCTTTTCCCAAACAGCACATGAAAGCCAATATGATTAGTTTTGCCAATGCTAGTCTGGTTGGCAACACTTGTAAACATTAGGAACAGATGTTTGTGTGGGAGGTTTGTTTGCTTGTACTTCAGGCTGTAGCTGCCTCTTTCAGCAAACGTGAAGGTTATGTTGTCATTGAAACGGAACAATTAGAAAACAAAGTACTTGGGAACAAGAATAAGCAAAGTAGAGGCTTTCTAGTGAATCTGTATGTGCAATATGCGCCGATAAGCTGCGTTTACCTACACATTCGCGTGTACCAAGTATAAGAAATGCACACAACTATAATTGGCATGAAACAATTGTTATGAAGGAACCATATTTTACAATATAGAAGTCATCACTCAAACAAGGAAATGTATTTGTCTGGATTCAAATTCATTTATCATGGAAGATGTTTGAGGTATCGCAGTCTCAATGGCGATACGGTTGTATCAAAGAGTGAGCAGTGTATATAATTTACAATAAAATATTGCCAACTGAGGTACATATGGTAGTCACCAAAGTCAAAAAGGCACCTGTATGTTTGGCATTTGAGGCTTGACATTTTGTTAAAAAAAGTGTGACAAGTGTGCAACATTTAGTGCGTGCCTAAACTAGGGCTTTCATCTTATTTATAGTAAAACTGTCGAAGCAAGCACGCCATTTGTTGCCCCCTCAAAGACATAACCACTTAAAGCCAAAAAGCAGAGTATTTTCTCATTAAATTATAAACAGCGTAAATTATTTTAGTCTCTTGTGCTTTCATTATCTGGTTAGGTTCTGAAACAAAACATGTTTGAAATGTCCCTATAGCAGTGCTTAATTTGTAAAACAATAAGTGTCAGGGCTCTCATCAGGAGGCCACTGCAGCTTGCACCACACATTGCCCTTGCTGTGCTGCCAATGATAGTAAGGATAAGTTACTTACCTGTAATCCTAGTTCTCTTCCAGGGGTATCCTCATCAAAGTCATAAGCACTGAATATTCCCGTCCATGTCTGGGGACCCCGGAAATAATAAAAAATATATGAAAACATATATATACAGATATATATATATATCATTTTTTCTCATACCAATGCAGCCCCTATATCGGAGGCTAAACAATGCAATAATAAATAACTGCTTTTGTAAACATAGGAGGGCAAGTATCACTTGAACTCTTTTAATGAGTAAAACTCATGAAAACTGCAAAAGGGCAGGCATTGTTAGCCTACAGGCTGCATTGTAAACCAATTGCATAGAAAATGAAAGCAATTGTACAAAAAACTGGCACCGTGCCTTTAAGGCAGCCATGACCCCTAGCTTCCCATCATGCCTCAGGGGTGACAGTTAGGTCAGTTGTTCTTTGCGGAGACCCAAAGATCAGGACACAAAGATAAAGCTTAACAATAAAATCAGTCTCATTTGCCTGGGGCGGCGGGTGGGTTGCTTATGACTTTGATGAGGATACCCCTGGAAGAGAACTAGGATTACAGGTAAGTAACTTATCCTCCTCTTCCAGGGGATCCTCATCAATAGTCATAAGCACTGAATAGAATAGCAAGCCCATCCTCCGCCTGCGGGCAAATGAGAAGGAATGACCCAACAAACAACCAGAATTAATCAGTGTTGGAACAGATTCCTCAAGGAGGCCTGGCCTACTTGGGTGTCTGCTCTGGTATCTGAATAAAGACAATAGTGTCTTGTAAATGTATGTATAGAACTCCAAGTAGCTGCTTTACAGATCTCAGAGATCAGTACGTTATTAAGGAAAGCAGTTGTAGCCACTTTTCCTCTAGTGGAATGAGCCTTGGGAGTAGACCAAAGTGGCTTTTGTGCTAACTGATAAGCCAATTTGATACATGAAACTATCCACCTGGAGATGGAACGCTTGGAGGCTGGAAAACCTGTTCTGATCCAGCCATAATTAATGAATAGTTGATCAGATTTTCTAATTGATTTAGACCTGTCCAAGTAGAACTTTAAAACTCTTTTCAGGTCTAATGAGTGAAGGGACCGCTCAGCTGGAGTAGAGGGATTAGGAAAAAAGATCGGTAGTCAAATGGTTTGGTTGACATGGAAATCTGATACCACCTTCGGAAGGAAGGAGGGATGGGTTCTTAACACAACTCTATTGAGATGGAACACCGTGTATGGTTCTTTTGAGCAGAGAGCTTGAATTTCGCTCACCCTGCGAGCTGAGGTAATCGCCACTAAGAAAGCTACCTTCCACGTAAGGTGTTGTAGGGTTGCTTTGTGGATAGGCTCAAATGGGGGACCCATCAACTTAGATAGAACCAAGTTCAGCTCCCAGGGAGGTGAAGGAGGCCGAACAGGAGGGTAGACCTTCTTTAGACCTTGTAAGAAGTCCTTTACTATCTGTAGTTGAAAAAAGGACAGTTGAGAAGGAGAACGCCTATATGCCGTAATGGAAGCTAGGTGCACCTTAATGGAAGAGAATTTTAGGCCTGCCTTAGCTAAGTGAAGCAGGTATGGTAAAATCACTTCCTCTTGTCTCTTGGTAGGATAACAATTATTTTGCACACACCATAAATAAAAACGTTTCCATTTACAAGCATAGGAGTGCCTTGTGGAGGGTCTTCTAGCTTCTTTCAAGATGGTCATGCAGTCTTGAGGAAGCCCTAAATGACCGTACTGGAGGACCTCAGGAGCCATGCTGCCAAGCTCAGTGAGGGAAGGTTGGGGTGATGAATGCTCCCGTTCATCTTGGACAGCAGGTCCGTTCTGCGAATGTATGACGTTACTACGCATACATTTACAACGCAATATTTTACATTGCGTTTGTTACAACGCAAGTCGTTACAACGACTTGCGCTGGACTTAGGAATAGTATGATTTACTATTCCAACTCCAGTCTACGTACAGTAGGGAAGGTGTTGGAATAGTAAATCATACTATCCCTTAGGTTAGAGCGCCATCCAGCGCAAGTCGTTGTAACGACTTGCGTTGTGAAAACCGCGATGTAAAAGCATCGCGTTGTAAAAGTTGCGTGGTAAAGGATGTCTCCCCCGGTCTGCACGGCAGTCTCCTGTGTGGGCATTCTGACAGGTGCAGAAGGTCCGGGTACCACCTCTGTCTTGGCCAGTCCGGAGCAATCAGAATCATTCTCGTGTCTGAGTGCGTGAGTTTGGTCATCACCTTCGGGATGAGTGGAAGTGGTGGAAAGGCGTACACAAATGCCCCTGACCAGCTGATCAAAAGGGCATTCCCTTTCAACCCTGGCCGGTAGTACCTTGAGCCGAAGTCTCGGCATTTTTTGTTTGTGTCGTCCGCGAACAGGTCGATGCTTGGACGACCCCATTCTTGGAAAATGTCTTCGACGACTTCATCGTTTAGAATCCAGTCCTGGTGGTCCTCGAAGTGCCGACTGAGAGCGTCTGCTTGTGAATTCTGCTCTCCCGGTAGGTGTATTGCTGTTATCGATAGATTCCTCGCTAAGAGCCAATGCCAGAGAGCCTGAGCTTCCAACGATAGGGTCCTCGATCGAGTTCCTCCCTGCTTGTTCAGGTAGTACATGGTGGTCGAATTGTCCGTCTGTACTAGAATGGAGTTGGTCTGAATCGAAGGGAGGAAAGCCTTGAGAGCCAGATGCACCGCCCTCAGCTCCAGCATGTTGATGTGGTACAACTGCTCTTTTGTTGACCATCGACCTTGAGTCTGGAGGGGCCCCATGTGAGCTCCCCAACCCTGAAGGGAGGCATCCGTGATCAAAGATTGGGAGGCAGGTGTCTGATGGAATGGAATCCCTACCAGTAGATTCTCCTGCCGCATCCACCATGGGATTGATGCTCTGGCTGCTTCTGACAGTTATATCCTGTCGTCCCACTGAGCCGCTCTTTGATCCCATTTGTCCTCCAGATCCTGCTGTAAAGGACGCATTCTCAGCCTGGCATTGGGGACAAGAAAAATGCACGGTACCATCGACCCTAGGAGAGATGCAATCTGACGGACCGACGGTAAGTTGGTGCTTAGAACCTGCTTGCCTTTCAGTGTAATAGATAACAGTCTCTCCTCCGAAGGAAACACTTTTCCTATTGCGGAGTCTACTGTCGCACCCAGATAATGAATTTTTTTTGTGGGTTGCGGAGTCGATTTTTCGAAGTTGACATGGAGACCCAGCTGCTGGCAAAGGTCTAGACACTGTTGGAAATGATTCCTCACGCTCTGGGGGGAGGGACCTTTCAGGAGCCAGTCGTCCAGATAGGGGTACACAAAGATGCCTCTGCGTCGTAGAGCGGCTGCCACTACTGCCATGCACTTTGTGAACACTCTGGGAGCTGATTTCAACCTGAAGGGCAGCACTTTGAACTGATAATGGGACGATCCCACCAGAAACCGTAGGAACTTTCTGTGATGTGGACTGACCGGGACATGAAAGTATGCATCTTGCAGATCCAGCGAACACATCCAATCTCCCTGTTGCAGATGTGGATATATTTGATGAAGATGCAAAGCCAGAGGTACCCCTTAAAAATTAATTTGTGTGGTCTGGGAGAAAGGGGAAACAAGAAATACAAATATATATAGAACCTGCCACTCGACCAACATTTATTTACTCAATGGCTATATTTAGCTCATACGGGCTGTCCCTTTGCTATAGATACGACTAGATACAACATTGATTCATTTATTCATATGTTTTTATTTTTAGTCGTCCTTTATAATTATATTGCACTAATCATGGACCATTTTTTTCCTTTTTGTATTTTTTAAGGTATAAAAACCATACATTTTCTGTGTTCTTATATACAGTGCAAATCATACATAATTCAACAAAAATACAATTTTTCTAAAATGTGCAAATGAAGCATAATTATACAATGTTAATCATACAAATTGCCATATTAAAGCTTATCCCCTTCCATCATCACAAGTGTGATGCTTCATTTGCAAATTTTAGAAAAATTGTATTTTTGTTGATTATGTAGGATTATAATTATAAAGGACGACTAAAAATAAAAATAAAAACATATGAATAAATGAATCAATGTTGTATTTAGTCGTATCTATGGCAAAGGGACAGCCCGTATGAGCTATATATAGCCATTGAGTAAATAAATGTTGGTCGAGTGGGAGGTTCTATATATATTTGTATATTTGATGAAGAGCCAACATGCGAAACTTCTCTTTTTTGATGGACTTGTTGAGTGTCCGAAGGTCTAGAATAGGTCTGTATTCTGATTTCCGACCTTTCTTCTTCACTAGGAAGTATCTTGAATATACTCCTTGACCTCGTTGCGATATAGGAACCTTCTCGATGGCTGACTTTCGCAGAAGGATAGATACTTCCCGCTGCAGTATTTTCATCTGGTGGCATGTTGTTTTTACTGGCGGGATCGAGGGAGGTTGATGTCGAAAACGTAGACAGTACCCATTCTGCAGCGTAGTTAACACCCATTGGTCTTTTGTGATACCACGCCACTCTTCTAGGTGATTGGTAATGATTCCCCCCACTGGAGTGGGAAACGGCGATGGGGGAAGCGGACACTCATTGTTTAGCTGGTGTTTTCGCTGAGGCAGTAGACTGACGAGGGGTTCCTCTTCGGGCACGACGGCCCTGGTAATGGAATTTCGATTGACCCTGCTGTTATTGCCTCTGCCAGTGAGGGGTTTGAACCCTCTGATGGAAGGGCCGCCGATCGTAGGGCCTGTAGCGGCGTCGGAACTCTTTCTTTTTCTCAAGACCAACCGCCTTCAGGGTGTCAAGCTGCGTCTTCATCCTCGACATTTCCTCATCAGTGTGAGTGCCAAACAAAGATGAGCCTGAAAAGGGGAGATTGAGAATTCGAGACTGCGCTTCCGGTTTTAGCGCAGTAAGACGGAGCCAGAATGATCTTCTGGCGCAGATTCCATGCGCACAGGAATGTGCAGACAGCGTCGCTCCATCAGCTGCGGCGCTGATCACTTGGTTTGCCACTAAGCTGCCTTCCTGCAAAATCTCCTCAAAATCCCTGCGGTCTTCCCTTGGCAGTTTTTCTGTGAATCTTTGGAGGGAATCCCACAAGGATCTATCATAGCGCCCCAACAGTGCTGACACACTGGAAACTTTCAGCATGGAGGCTGACGTGCCACAGACCTTTCTCCCCCCCACAAATCCTGTGTTCTGCTCTCCTTATCCAGTGGAACTGTAGATGAGGAGGCTACTGCATGTGTCTTTTTAGCCGCAGCGATAATAACAGAGTCTGGGGGTGGGTCAGATCTGAGAAATAATGGATCCTCTTCTGGGGGCCTGTATTTCTTCAAGACCCTCGCTGGCGCGGTCTTGAGTGTCGCCGGTGTAAGAAAGATGTCCATCACCGGTTGAAGTAGCCCCGGCACCAAAGGTAACAATGACCTGGCTGCCGATCTCTGATGCAAAGTCTCAAAGATCACTGAGGATGAGCTCTGCTGAGTGGGCATAGCGATGTTTAATTTGCTTGCCCCTCTGGATAGAACGTCCTGGAAGGTACTGACGTCATCCACCGGAGAGATCCTCGACGGTGGGCTGTCTGTCAGAGTCGGGGAGTAGTCCCTCTTCGAGGAATGGGTGGAAGAGGGTGAACGTGTTGGAGATCTGTGCCTTCTCCTTTTTCCTCGAGATCTGGATCTCCTTCTTGAAGAGGGAGCAGGAGTATGCGTGTGATCTCTACCCCTCAATGGAGTAGTAGGAGAGAGATCTACAGCTTGCACCAGTCGGGTTAGAGGAGACCTGTGCAGAGGGCTGGAGTAGTCCTGAACACCTCTTGATTGTGCAGCATCAGCTTTCTGCCAGTGATGCAGCGGTAACAACCATCTAGGCAAGAGGTGTACAGATGGAGATTTTCGCCTCTCTTCCCGCACAGGAGCCTCAGGTGAACGTGGCGATGTGCAGATGGAGATCTATGTCCGTGCAGGATCCTCAGAGGAACGGGGGTGTACAGGTGAAGACGCCGGGCTATTCAACATTGAGATAACCACCGGTGATCTGGAGGATGACGACGAAGAGCGTCTTGACAACGTGCGGTGAGATTCTGCCCTCGAAGTCGGTGATGGCGACGGAAAGATGCTCACTGAACGTGAGCCCACTCGAGACCGAAGTCTCGACGTCGATCTTTCTCTGGGAGCAGATTTGTGCCTCGACGTCGACCGTCTCTGTGATGCCGTCGACGGCATCCTCTGCCTCGACCGTCTCTGTGCCGACAGAGACCTTTGTCTCGACGTTGAGCGCCTCTGCGCCGAAGTCTTGTGTCTCGACGTCGATCTTCTTTGAGACGAAGCCGACGGAGTCTTCTGCCTCGACGTCGATGATCTATGAGCAGACCTCAACGGAGACTTGTGCCTCGACGTTGACTGCCTAAGTGGGTGCGGCGACGGAGTGTCCTGCCTCGACGTCGAATGTTTAGCCAACGCTGACGGAGACCTGCTCCTCGTCGTTGAATGTCGCCTGGTTGACGTCAACGGAGGGTCTTTTACCTGACTCGACGTTGAAACTGTCGTCTTCGGTCTTGGAGTTGAATGATGCGCCTGCACCGCCGAAGACTTCGGCGACGACATCTGCTTCTTCGCCGCTGGCAAGTTCGACGCCGATCCCGACGCCGAAGGATAACAGATCAGAATCTTGCTTCTCGACGTCGATCTTGTTCTCTTTTTCTTCTGTCTCACAGGAGACCTACCTCTTTCAGAGAGCCCATATAAACGAATTCTCTCTTTGTCCTTGAGAGTTCTTCTGGACAGCTTTTTACAATGTTGACAGGTCTCTGGAGAGTGAGAGTCAGGGAGACAGAGAATACACACAGAATGTGCATCAGACCTGGCTTCCTTCTTGCCACAGGAGGGGCAAGGATCAAAAAGGGATGGCATTATGACAGAAAATAAATCACTTTCTGTCAAAAAACTGGTTATACCTCACTCTAAAGCCTAAAAGATGTCGAGTGAAAGGCAGAAAACCACAAAAAATTTAGAATTATTTGACAAAAAAAGTAAAAAAAGACAGAGCTGTGAATTCCAGGGTCCTGACTGAAGGAGCCGGAAAGAACAACTGACCTGTCACCCCTGAGGCATGATGGGA
The DNA here is from genome assembly GCA_963921515.1 of Calotriton arnoldi. Lineage (NCBI taxonomy): Eukaryota > Metazoa > Chordata > Amphibia > Caudata > Salamandridae > Calotriton > Calotriton arnoldi. The sequence goes on from CAWUFW010004002.1 coordinate 1,116,756, forward strand.
AGCTAGGGGTCATGGCTGCCTTAAAGGCACGGTGCCAGTTTTTTGTACAATTGCTTTCATTTTCTATGCTATTGGTTTACAATGCAGCCTGTCGGCTAACAATGCCTGCCCTTTTGCAGTTTCCATGAGTTTTACTCATTAAAAAGAGTTCAAGTGATACTTGCCCTCCTGAGGTCTATATATACACATTATGTGTTTACAAAAGCAGTTATTTGTTATTGCATTGTTTAGCCTCCTATATAGGGGCTGCATTGGTATGAGAAAAAATAATATATGTGTATGTGTGTATATATATATATATATATATATATATATATATATATATATATATTCACTGAAAAAACCATAGGTTTTAGGGATAGTTATAGTTAGTTGGACATTTCACTCATACAAAACCATAGAAATTCCCCCGTTATAGTTAGTTCAGCTAACTATAACTCGCGCCCCCGCAATGCACTGCTGATGACGTCACATATTACATCACTGATGACATCACTGATGACATCATCCAGTGACTGTTTCTGTAAAGTTTAAATATGTTTAATATATATAGGCAAAGGCGTATTGAAGAATGAGTGGGTGTATAAGTGTCTGAATGGATGATTGAGTAGGTGCGTGACTGACTCTATAAGTGAGTGATTAAATGTATCTTACTGAATGCATGGGTTAGTGACTAAACTGTGTGAATGTCTGTATCCGTCTGTCTGTTGGTGTGTAAGTGGATGCATGGATTTGCGAATAGCTACATGAGTGTCTATATGGGTTATTGATTGGTTCTCTGAGTATCTGTATGGGTGCCTGAGTGTTTGTGTGGGTGGGGTGTGTGTGACTCTGTACATAGATGTGTGAGTGGGTGATTCAATGGGTGCATGATTTGAAGAGTGCATCTGTGATGGACTGCTTGGGTGGGTGAGTGTGTGTATGGGTGTGTTAGTGAGTGAATGTATATCTCAGTGGTACATGTGCGAGTAACTACATATGTAAAAGGCAGTATATATGTGTGTTAGAGTATTTAAAAGGCTATAAGTGAGAGTGTGTGATTGTGAGAGTGGCTGTATGGATGCGTGTGTGCTTGTATCAGTTATTGTATAAGAGCGTAAGAATGTGCTAGTATTTGTATGAGTAAGTGAGCTGGTGTGTGTATAACTGTATAGGTGAGTAAATGGGTGTGTGATTAATTTTTTGCATGACTGACTAGGTGTGTGAGTACCTCTATGGATGAGTGGCGGTGTGTGAGTGTTTATATAGGTGTATGAGTGCATATGATAGTCCTGTACTGAGTGACTGTAAGTATGAGTGACTGTACGGGTGAGTGAGTAGATGTGTGTGTGTGTAGACCTAAGAATCAGTGAGTGGGTATGTAGTTATTGGTATTGGAGTGTGTATGGTTTTGAGAATGGCAGTCTGTAATTTAGAGTGGGTGTATCAAAAGTTATATTAGGGTGTGAGAAGATGCATGAAATTATCACATGGATGATGTCATCAGTGATGTCATTTGAGATGTCATCAGTGATGTCATTTGAGATGTCATCAGTGATGTCATTTGAGATGTCATCAGTGATGTCATCAGTGATGTCACTGACCATGTCATGAGTGATGTAATTTGTGACGTCATCAGCAGTGCATTGCGGGGGCGCGAGGTATAGTTAGCTGAACTAACTATAACGGGGGAATTTCTATGGTTTTGTACGAGTGAAATGTCCAACTAACTATAACTGTCCCTAAAACCTATGGTTTTTTCAGTGAATTTCAAAGGTTTTTTAAATGCTAATTTCTAACTATAACGTGTCTGAAACCTATGGTTTTTTCAGTGAATTTCAAAGGTTTTTTAAATGCTAATTTCTAACTATAACGTGCCTGAAACCTATGGTTTTTTAAGTGAATTTCAAAGGTTTTTTAAATGCTAGTTTCTAACTATGCCTACAGAGGTAGGACATGTGAAGAAAGAAGAAAAACGCACAGAAAGAAGCAAAAGAAATGCAGAAAGAAGCAACAGAAGTCCACAAAGACGAAGAAAAGTGCAGGAAGAAGCAAAAGATGTGCAGAAAGAACCAACAGAGGAGCAGAAAGAGGCCTTGTTGCAAAATCATCCTGTGCCCACAACTTTTTCAGACGGGTACTGGTGGTAACTGACTGACTAACTAGAGCCAGTGCTATGCTAAAAGACACTTAGCATACAGTGAAAACACCTACATACACTAGGGAACACTATGCGTTGGGGTACCCCTGTGATTAGCATGACCTCCTCTGTAAGTCCCTAGTACATAATAGGGCAGGGGATTAAAACTACCTCTTAAAATGCGCTACAGGGCGCGTTTGCACAGTGGTGAAGGGAGGGGGGGCCTGAGGTGACATGTGTGCAAACGCGCCCCATGGCGCGTTTTAAGTTACGGGATTAAGTCCCCTTGAATCCTGAGGGTCCCTGGGGCCCAACTAGCCCCCCAGGTACCTACAGTTAGGACCACAGAGCTGAGTTGCAGAGAGGCGTTCCGAGGCCACGCCCCTTTTTACACCTCTCTGCAACGCAGCTCTGTGGCGCTTACTGGAGGTACCTGGTGGGCTAGTTGGACCCCAGGGACCCTCAGGATTCAAGGGACTTAATCCCCCAACTAAAACACGCCACAGGGCATGTTTGCACACATGTCACCTCAGGCCCCGCCCCTCCCTTCACCACTGTGCAAACGCGCCCCGTGGCGCATTTTAAGTCGGGGATTAACTCCCCTTGAATCCTGAGGGTCCCTGGGGTGCAACTAGCCCACCAGCTACCTCCATTAAGCGCCACAGAGCTGCGTTGCAGAGAGGTGTAAAAGGGGCGTGGCCTCAGAACACCTCTCTGCAACGCAGCCCCTGGCGCATACTGGAGGTTCCTGGTGGGCTAGTTGGCTCTAGGGACCCACAGTATTCAAGGGGAATTCGTTCCCCATCTGCAAACGTGCCAGGGGCGCGTTTGCAGAGTGCTGCAAGGAGGGGCGTGGCCTCCGGCGCGATGCCGGTCTTTTTATTTTTAAGAAGGGGGGCTGTGTGGCCCCCCTTCTTTTTGTAATTTATTTGTCCTGGGGACCCCATCCCCCAGGGCCTGCCCCCGAATATATTTTTTTTAAAACAAAAAATTTGGAAGGGGGCCGCGTGGCCCCCCTCCCGAGGCCTTATTCGGCCCCGGGGACCCCATCCCCCAGGGCTTGGCCTTATTTCTTTTTTTTTAAAATCTTTTGGAGGGGGGCTGCGTTGCCTCCCTCCTCAGGCCACTTATGGCCCCGGGGACCCCATCCCCCGGGGCCGGCCTTTGTTTTTTTTGTTGTTTTTTTTGTTTTAAATTTATTTATTAAAATTTTGGGGAGGGGAGCCGCGTGGCCCCCCTCCCGGGCCACTTGTAGCCCCGGGGACCCCATCCCCCGGGGCTGGCCCTCTCCGTAGGGGACCATGGGGGGGTCCCCAATCCCCCCACGGTCCCGCCGGCTCCCGCGTCCCTCGGGAGCCGGCATTGCTTTTCCACATGGGGAGCTGCTAAGATGCAGCTCCCCGTGTGGAAAGTAATCGTCTTTGGTTTTGGAAGAGAGGCAGGTTTCCTGTCTCTCTTCCAAAACCAAAGCAGTTTAGCTATGGCAGGGCGGGAGCCGCGAGGCTCCCGCCCTGCCATAGCAAACTACAGTGTCCCGGGGGTGAGCACCCTGGGACACTGCAGGAGCCGGCCCTGGGGGGTGGCGGTCCCCAGGGCTCCAGGAGGGGGGCTGCGCAGCCCCCCTCCCAACATGTGCAAAGCCCCGGGGAGGTGGTGGTCCCCGGGGCTCGGGGTCCGAAACGGACCCCACATTCAAATTCTTAGTTCCCCGGGAAGGTGGCGGTCCCGGGGCGTGTGGGGGCTCGAGCCCCCACACAGGTAATTTTAATTTAAAAAAGAAGCCCCGGGGGTGGCGGTCCCCGGGGCTTGGGGGGGCCTGAGAGGCCCCCCCCCCAAATTATCAATAAACCCCCCGCATGCCCCCGGGACTTGGCCCACCCGGGGGCCAAATAACAACGAAGCGCGGGAGTCCGCGCGTCTTTTTTTTTCACGGCGGGATCCACGCATCCTAAGCGCATCCCGCACTTGTTTCTACTGTTTTCTTGTGACTCGGTTCACAAGATGGCTGCCAACACTTCCTGGTTTGGAGTGTTGACAGCCAATTAGCATACAGCTCGTGATCGGGAGGGTGCGCGGATCCTCCGCTACCATAGATATATATGTGGTTTTACTTTTGATTTTTCAGCAACTACTGAACGGATTTACACCATTTAACAAAAGGGTTCTTTCTGAACCAAGAACTACCTCTTTGCCAAATTTGGTGTAATTCCGTTCAGCAGTTCGGGCCGTAGCCGTGTCTAAAGTTTCCTATGGAAAATTGCATGGGAAAACACGTTTTGGGACCCCCCTTTTTTCTCGGCCCCCGCTTGCCTAATCACCCCGAAACTTTCAAGATAGGAGCGGACCGGAGCGGGCCATAAGTTTTGAAAATTTCGCGAAGATTCGTCAACCGGCGCCAAAGGTATTGGAAATAGAATGTTGCGAATTTCCTATGGAAAATAGGTCCTAACTAGAACTATCTACTGGCGACCGCCAGTAGATTATGTAGATTATATATATATATATATATATATATATATATATATATATATATATATATATATATGTTTTCATATATATTTTTTATTATTTCCGGGGTCCCCGCACATGGGCGGGAATATTCAGTGCTTATGACTATTGATGAGGATCCCCTGGAAGAGAACAACACAACTACTAACCATCACACACAAGTGTGACAATTCAGACTATTCCAGGCACCCAAAGAATGGCTTGGGCTGCAGGTAAGAGACATTTATTTTAATGTATATTAAATTAATAATTAACTGGTGTTGTGGTCATCTCCAAATTGGTTAGACAACGCCACATTGTGGCAGGCTGTCACAAGCGCCGGTGTTGACAATTAAGTGCTGGTGCCGAGCACCGGAAACCACAGTCTCCAATTAAGCACTGCCTAAAGAAACAAGCATTGGCATAGCCAATAGGTCTCGCCTTTGGGACCTTATAAGTGTTTAGACAGAGGTTAAATCTGGTAGCCTCTCTGAGACATAGGCATCACATGTGACTTACTGACCTTCCAGGAGCCTGATAAGTGAGTGACTGTAGAGGCCCCACCGGTCAGAGAAAACACAGCCACAGAGACAGGAAAAGCACAGACACAGCAAATACACTAAAACCGAGACAGGAAGAACGCAAACACAGAGAATACACTGAAACTAAGACAGGGAAAACAAAGACAGGGAATATACTGCCACTGAGACAGGGAGAGCTGAGATACAGGGAATACACTGACACAGGCGGGGAAAACACAAACACAAGGAATACACTGACGCTGAGAGGGAAAACAAAGACAGAAGGAATACACTGACATTGAGACAGGGTACATACAGACACAAGGAATACACAGACATTGAGACAGGGAACACACAGACACAAGGCATGCACAGACTCTGAGACAGGGAGAACACAGCTACAAGGAATATACGGATACTGAGACAGGGAACAGACAGACATAGGAATGCACTGATTCTGAGACAGGCAACCCACAGACACAGGGAATACACTGACTGAGACAGGGAACACACAGACACGGAGACATGGAAAACACACAGGGACCACATTGACACTGGGACATGGGGGACAGTGAGACTGGGTCACCGAATTCAGTGACACATGGAATAGAAATACACTGGCACTGAGACAGAGAACACAAAGGCGCACGGAGATCACCGATACTGAAACAGGGAGTGCAGTGACACTGGGGCAGTAAATAGAGTGACACAGGAAATAGGAAAACACTGGCACTGGAGTACAGAATACATTGACACAAGGAAGAAACTGACACGGAGTCAGGCAATACGCGGAGACAGGGAATAAACCGACCCAGGGAATAAATCGACACTGGGACAGTAGATACACTGACACCAAGACAGGGAATACATTGACACCAAGTCAAGTGACAAATTGAATGTGAAGGACAATGTAGTGGGACATGGAATAAATTGACACTGAGACAGGGGGTACACTGACACGGGGAACACAGTGAGGCAGGGAATGCAGTGGAATACAGAGGGACAAGAAAACCAATGACAATGAGAGTGGGATACACTGAGACAAGGAGAACATTTACACTGAGACAGGGAATATAATGAGGCAGGAGGCACATTGACACTGACACAGGGACTACGAGATAGAGAATTCACTGACACTGAGTCAGGGAATACAGTGGCACTGAGACAAGGAATACACTGAGACAGGGAATGCAGACAATGGCAATCGGAATACACCGACTTGAGACAGTGAATAAACTGACACTGAGACAGGGAATAAAGTGACAAAGAAAGGGAACACGCCAACAGAGACAGGAGACATATCACCACTAAGACCAGGAATACATTGATACTGAGGCAGTGAATACACTGGCACTGAGAGAGGGAATAAACGGAGAAAGGGAATACAATGGGGCAGAGAAGACAGTGACACTGAGAGACGGACTACACTGACACAGAGGCAGGATAAACAATGACACCAAGACAGTGAATACAATGACACAGAATACACTGAAGCTGGGAACATAGTGACACTTACAGGATACACTGAGACTGGGAATACAGTGACGTAGAATACACCGAAACTTGGAATGCACTGCCACTTACAGAATACACTGAGACGGGGAATACAGTGACACTGAATACATTGAAACTAGGAACATAGTGACACTTACAGGATACACTGAAACTGGAAATACAGTGATGTAGAATACACTGAAACTGGGAATACAATGACACTTACAAAATAAACTAAGACTGGGGATACATTGGCACTGTGACAGAGTACACTGATGCCGAGACTGGGAATACAATGCTATAAGGAAGACAATGACACAGACAGGGAACACAGTGAGTCAGGGAATATACCGATACAGGGAATATAGATAGGGAATAAAGTAGCTCATAGACAGGAATTACACTGACATTGATAGAAGGAATACCTCAGCACTGAGGTAAGGAATACAACAAGACATGAAATTAAGATACTGAGAGTGGAAGTACATTGACACTGAGACAAGGGACTCACTGACACTGAGACAGAAGGACACGCAGACACTGGGCACACAAACATATCTGAAGAGGGAGAGGCATACATAAGGAGAGGGAATACAATGATACTTGGACAAACAGGTAACCTGGGGCAGGGTATACACTGTCAAGAACACAGGAGATGCAATGAGCTAGGAAAAAGAACACACTGCTGCTGGTCAGAGAAAGCTGTACACTGAAATGTCACTATAGTCCTGAAACAGGCAGGGACATCACAATAATGTGGTCATGGAGAACAGGACATGGAAACTGAAACCCACCAGCACCGGGATAAAGCACACTAATTTGCACACTGTAACTGAAACACAAGAACAACACAGATGTGGGGGAACACTTCAATGCCCAACGCCCATACACAGCCTCCACTAATGGAGCTGGGGGAGGTGTGCTGAAATATTTTGAGAGGATTTTTTAAAATTACCTGTGGGCGGTCGTAGAGGGATCTGCGTGTTATGTCCGCAACGAATACCAGAGAGTGCACCGCCAGTGCCCGGTATCGCAGCTGACCAGCAGGAGCGGAGCTGTGGAAACCTGGGAGGGAGTGTTCTAGGGAGCAGTGCCTATGAGAGCCAGGTCCCTCCACTTTTCGCGAGTGCTCCGCTGCGGACGGGACGCCTCAGCCGGCCTGAGGGAGAGTGTCTGGTGGCATCAAGATATGGCAGAGGCAGCAGGACCTGGACACCAAAGCGCCGTGGAGGAGCGGGCACCGGCGCGCGGCCCAGAGAGGAAGCACGCCATGCCTGTGCCATCAGTAGTCACCAGATTTAACGAGGCAGGTCGTGGCTGAATGGGACAAGTGCGGAGAAGGCAACCGGCCGATGGAGGACTGCTCGAATCCACACGGCCGGTGCCTGATCAAAGTGAGGAAGCAGCGCCCCACCCACTGGAGTGCCTGGTACAGCGGAGGCAGCAGGAGTTGGGCACTACAGCAGGGCAAACGAGCGGCCACTGGTGCGCGGCCTAGAAAGGATACAAGCAAGGCCATGCTCCGCCTCGACACAGGCACAAGGATTTAAAGGGGCAGGTCGCCGGGACGAGTGCTGAGAAGACAATCGGCCAGTGGAGGACTGCTCAAATCCACACGGCCTGTGCTTGTATTTGGTGCATAGAAGCAGCGACAGCACCCCCAAACTAGGAAAACAAGTGCGGCCACGAAAGTGAAAGCGATCGCGCTTTTGAAACATGATCCACAACAGATGGCACCCTGCGCGCCGCTGACATAATCACAAACATTTGGCGCCCCTGCTCGTAACCGCAAGCCGTAGGACGTGGGCGGATACATTTACTGGGAAAGGTGGGACATGCACCCGCCTTTGCCCAACTGCGTGCTGTCTTTTTTAGAAAGACACACGCAAAGGCCAATTAAAATAATGCAAAAAAACACGCACAAGCATGTGGATAGTCCAGAGTGATTCCAAGAGGTCGTTTTCCTAGAGCAACACATGCGCACTGCGCTAGGCTCGACCTAAAAAGGAGAAGGTATGGTTGGCACCATCGACAGGCGTTGAATGAGGTATCTAATCACAGCTTCAGCACTGCAATAAACAGAGTGATCTTGAACAAATCGTGTCCTATCCCTCTTATCACAGCTCTCTTACCTGATGGATTGGGTACTTAGAACGAGTATTACATTCTAGGAGCACATGCAAAACCCTACAGTATAACTTTTATTAAACATTTTGTTAGAAATGGGGGTCTCTAGTTGGCAGAATGGGACCATTGCTCCTAGTCAGGGTAAGGGGGATACACACTTTAGATAACCACTGCTCACCCCCTGGGTAGCTTTGCCTTTGGGATAAGCCTGTCTGCTCGTGCAATGTGTAAAGTATTTGTACTCAAAACACACAGTAATACAGTGAAAATACCACCAGTTTAGGAAAAATAAAGTATCTTTATCTAAACTCAACAAGACCAAAACGATAAAAATCCAACATACAAGTATTAAGAATAGGACTTTAAAAAGGTTTTAAACAACTTGGTCCATAGAAAACTATGGATGCGTGATTTCTCTCAGAGTACCTGTTGTTGCGACAAACTTCACAAGGCCAAATTGCCGCAGCGAAGCAAAGCGTCGAGAACACAAAGATGCATCAGCTCCTGAGACTATGGGGAGGCGATGTGACAGTTTTGCTGCACGCAGGAGAAGCGATGCATCGTGTCCGGTCTGTAGGGGGAAGTGATGCATCGATTTCGAGACGATTTCTGGTCCGCGGGTAATGCGTCGGGAAAACCTGCCACACAGGTATGATGTGTGGAAATCCGGGATGCGTTGGCGATCGATGCGGCGGCGTTGAGCCGCGCTGCGTCTGTTTCTTGGGCCGCGATCCCTCTATGCGTCCGTTCTTGTAGTGGCGACGGGCGCTGCGTCGGTTTCGGCAGCGGTGCGGCGATGCGTGGAGATTCTTCTCGCACAGCAGTGTTGCGTCGGAAAAACAGGCGCAAGAACAGCGATGCGTCAATTTTCTTGTAGTTGCTTTGCTTTTCCAGCTCCCAACAGCAGGAACAACCTCCAGAGGCCCAACACATTCACAGACACCTCTTGGCAGGTCAGAACTCCCAGCAAGTAAGTTCAGGGGAGTGGGGTGAAGTCTTTGTGTTCCTGAGAATTCAGAACAGGAGGCAAGCTCTGCTCAAGCCCTTGGAGATCTTCCTCAAGCAGGGGGACACAGCAAAGTCCTTGTCCTTTCCTTGGCAGAAAGAACTACTGCAGGCCAACCCCAGACAGCACACAGCAAAGGGGCAGTACTCCTCCTCCATTTTCTCCAGCTCTTCTCCTTGGCAAAGGTTATTCTTGATTCCAAAAGTAGTCTAAAGTTCAGGGGTTTTAGGTCTAATACTTATACCCCAAATTGTCTTTGTCCTCTTTGTACAAGGGTCTCTGAGCCCAGTCCAAACCAGTTCTGTCCTCACAGGTGCATTATGACTACAGGGGGTGGAGACAGCATTGTGCAAGGGAGACAAGCCCGATTCAGGTGCAAGGAAATCTCCTCCCACTACCCTAAATTCAGCCAAGGTCTATTCAGCTCAACTCTGAGTCATCCAGGAAGGGCCAGGCACACCTCAACCCCCCCAGTGGCTGTCTACAGTGAATGCACATCCCCAGCCCCTGTCACTCCAAAACGAGACAGTCAATGCACAGACAGGCAGAGGCCCACAGAATGGTTAAACAAGAAAATGCCTACTTTCTAAAAGTGGCATTTTCAAACACAAAATGTAAAAACCATCTTTAATACAAGATGTGTTATTAAATTCTGAGTTCAGAGAGCCTAAACTTTATTTCTCTATCGTGTCCCAATGGGAAATTATACTTGTAAGATGTTACAAGGCATTTTCCATTCTATCCTATGGGGCAAGATAGCCTTTAAATAGTGAAAAACGAAATTGGCTGTATTTCACTATCAGGACATGTCACACAAACCAGTACATGTCCTACCTTTCACATACACTGCACCCTGCCCAGGGGGGGAGGGTACAATGGGCCTACTATAGGGGTGCCTTACATGTAAGAAAAGGGAAGGTTAGGGCCTGGTAAGTGGGTGCACTTGCCAAGTCGACATGGCAGTTAACTGCGCACAGACACTGCAGTGACAGGTCTGAGATACCTTTTCAGGGCTACTCATGTGGGTGGCACAATCCGTACTGCAGGCCCCCTAGTAGCATTTGATTTACAGGCCCTGGCACACTTCAGTGCACTTTACTAGGGACTTACTCGTAAATCAAATGTGCCAATCAGGGAGAACAAATTGTAACAACAATTTACACAGAGAGCATATGCACTTTAGCACTGATTAGCAGTGGTAAAGTGCCCAGAGTCCTATAGCCAACAACAACAGGTCAGGAAAAAATAGGAGGAAGAAGCAAAACGTTTGGGGACAACCCTGCAAAAAGGGCCATTTCCAACACGTTTATTGAAACTTAATAGTCAGACAAAACTCCACTGACTCTGTGCTCGAGGTAGTCTCACACTGAACAACACATTCCTAGCCATTCCTCCGAACTCCAGCTAATAGCACTTCAGCGCACTGAGGACCATCATCCAATGACTTACAACTAATGTGTCAAAGCCTGTAAATTTGAACACACGATCACTCTTTCATTACTTACCTTAATTACATACTTTTCTTACTTACACAATATTTTAATCTCCACGGTGGGTACCTCCAGAAATTATGTGCCAAGTCAAAATGCAGGTGCCAAGAAAGCAGGTTGAACAGTATAGGTGGTATTAAAAATAGAAAGGCCTTGCTCAAGCTTCTCCCAGCTTCTTATTGGGCCGAAAGTTACAGGCCTGTCAGAAGCTTGGACAGAGTGCGCAAGACCCACCCCAGCTCTTCTAACTGGATTGCCATTGGTGCTAAGGTCTCTTTAAAGGAAACCCCTGACTGCTGTATTTTAGCAGATGTACTGCGTGGCTTGAGGCTTGCACAGTACATCTGCTAAATGACATGGACTGTGCCTTTGTGAGGGCACATAGTTGAATTATTCCCCTCACACATGTTCAATCTAGACATCCATCTGCAAACTCTTCTAAATATAATATGCAATCTGGGAGATACAAAAGCTGCAGTGTTTTTTTTTATTTGAAGTAGATATATTCAGATATACAAGTCATCCAATCAATACAAAGAGAAATACATTATTAAATGCATGTCATAAATAGTATCAGAACAGCAATACATCAATATTAACCAATTAGCCGTCAGTCAGTTGCCATTCAAAGAGATTGGGAGTAGAGTACACTTTGTCCATCTATTGGAATGAGTCCATCCTTCCATGGAAGCCGAATAAGCCTTAAACACAGTCAAGCAAGAACCTTGGTTATTCACAAAACCATCTGAATGTATTCATGGAAATCAACACAAATCACAGATTTCCTGAAGTACTGCTAGTCTCAGTGCTTATCCCGTTGGGATTTTCCACTAGACCAAACAAAAGTCTTAAGGAGAACTGTGCACGAAGTAAACCAGCTATTTCTCAATTCAAGCCAGTCTGAATGTTAGAGGGCTTATTCTACCAGCTCCTAAACATTTCATGAAACCAGTTGATCTTACCTGACCCGGATAGTGAGAGGTCTTATCGCCCCCCCCAAACACACAAAAATCAAAGTTTGTAAAACCAGTGGAGCTCACCAGAGTCTTACTGTGAAAAGCCTACACTCTCCCTTCAGAAGGTCTGTGGAACCAGTTGAGCTCACCAAAGTCTGACTGTGAGTGGCCTTACTCTCTTCTCTTCCTTCCTAGAAGGTCTGTGGAAGCAGCTGAGCTCACTAGAGTCCGGATGTGAGAGGCCTTCCTCTCTGCCCCCGTACAAGGTCAATGTAACCATGTGAACTAGTCATGGAACCATAAACTGTCCCTTTGCTGGTTCAGGCATTTCCCAAGGTAGGAATTGTACAAGCAGGTAGTGCCATAGGGACTGGATTGAACATATGGAGCTTCAAAGAAATAGGTGCATTTTGATGTCTAACCCTAAGTGCTTTGTAGAAAGAGTCCAAAGGGAAGGTACAGACTGATTTAGTGAATGTTGTACTTGGATGTTCTCAGGCTGTGTGGTGCTGCAGCCCAGTGTGTGAATCACAATAAATACTGCTTCTGCAAACAGCAGACACAGAGTTGCTACAAACTCATACATGGTGATCTAGGACCATCTACACACATACATACATACATTCATGCCCCATTCTCTATAGACCAGTCTGAGAATGGGGTGTAGTTGTTAACCACACCACAAGGCCTAAGCCTGCTCAGTGATGACTTAAGCCTATCCAGCGAGACTCTACCAAGATTAAAGCTGGACGCTAAACATCTCTCCCCAGCTGATGCCAGAAGCTTTGCAGGTAAAGCAGAATAGGGAGATGAAACAAAAACGTGAAGAGAAAGGACAGTGTATAGTGCAGACTGTAAGATCCAGGATATGGTATTTAGAGTCTTTATCATCACAATTTCTGTGGCTTACTCCCATGTACTGCCTTCCAGGGTCATACAAAGTGCCTTACCAATATTTAGGATGTTTTCATGAAGCCACTCTTTGAATGCACTAGTGGGACTGCCCCAGGGTTCTTTTTTCATGGTCCAAACAGCATTCCTCTCAGAATAATCAACACCAACCACAGGGCACGAAGGAATCTTAGATCTGTCAGAAGAAAAAAGGGTGAGAGATAATCTGAATATTATGGAAAGCAAGACAGAGATGCATAAGGAAGAATATGGAACACAAAATCAAGCACAGTATTCTGAATGCAGTCTCCCCAGAGCTTTGCACAGTCTGAAATGATGCATCTGCTCCCACTTCTGGTGCCTTATAAAACACATCAAGCTTTAAAAGATGCACAAGGACACTGCGCCCTCTAATCAGCTCTGTGGCCATCCGCCATCCCAGAAGCTCACCGGGTCAAATATGATTATTAATATTTCAGATTTAAAAAACAAATTATCTGCAACATTACACACAAGCAATAAAATACAGTAAAGAGTCTCATTGTCAAAGTATAGGACCCTTGTCATTTTTAGAAATTATCATGCACTATTTATAAAAAGACAAATTGTTGTAGTACAGTACTATACATTACACGCCTAATATAGAATCCAAAATTGTTTGAATTAACTATGCAGACTTTTCCACTTTCAATTAAAGTTAAACTGGTATTTTTTAGAATAAAAACATCCAATCAAAATGGCAGTACAATAGTACGAAGTATTTCAATGAACGCACAAATTAATGTTAATAGTGTCCCTACACTACAACGATAAATTTAAATGAATAGAGTTAAAGCAGGCAATTAGGATATGGATGCACAAAAGTGGACATCGTTTTAATGCAATGCCGGGTAATCTGAGCAGCCTCCAGGCTGAAACTAGACATTTGTTACAGAGGAAAATTTTAAGAAGTTTGTTGAAGGTCACGTGATTAGACATGTCTTGCAGCTCAATGGTAGCATCTCGAAAACCCTTAAGTGTAAACAGAGAGAGGTCAGCCTCCATCTTGCTGCCTTGGAAACAAGGAACCTCGAAAGCAGCTCTGAGAGATAGGAGACTGGACATGCATGGTACGTACAGCAAGTACAGAATTACTAAATGCCAGACGTGTCTGGTAGAATGCCATATGGGAAACACAACGCCTCAACTTTACTCCTTTGTTATTGGGCATTCAGGAAACAATGGGGGCTTCTTCTATCAAATCTCATCTCCAGAACCTACTTCAATTCCACCAAAAATATGGTTCAGCTGGTTAAATGCTTGTTTCTCAGATTGGTGTTACCTGTAGATCACGAATTAAAATTCTGGTAAGGCCAGCTCTGCCTTCCATCCCAGGAAATATTAACACCTACTAATTATAGTGCAGAGGAATGACAAAACAGTGACAATCAATTTATAGTGCAAGCTCTGGCAATGCCAATATGCCTGGCTTATGAATGAAAGAGCCCTTTGTCTCATTGATGGGTTTAGGCACTCCATTAGTCATCATACCTGCACTCTGTCACTCATCTTTGCACTCATGCATCCACTCATTAATCCACTGACTCATTCATGCATTTACCCTCTGACAACGCAAATAAAACACAAATGCAACATATGCAAGATGAACTGAGAGAATACAAGAAGAAAAAAGAGAGCATGCCGCCGTGTAAACACGTTGGGCATATGCTTGCAATAACAGGACTAAACAGTCTATTGCTATTTTAAAGTTCCAGTATGGTCACCATCTTGGAATAGTAAAACAATGATACACTAGGGACAACAGTATTCCATAATGGACTCTTGGTTTAGAGAAAGTGGCCACATGGGATGCAGCACACTGCACATGAAATGAGAGGCAAGCAAGTGACCTGTTCATACTGCCTGGTATCCTCTTATCAAATAAAAAGAAGAAGAAGCAAAGAAATGAAATGAAAGGGAAACTGTACAAATAGAAAACTGAAAACTAAACACACTGAAGAGCACTCACTTTTAGGCGGATGTACACATGTAATCAAAAAATGCCATAATTCACAGGTCAGGTATAACGTAATAAAATTTTAAAAAAAACAAAATCAAATCTTTACTAATGTGGAAACGTGTAATATTTTACGTTAGCATAAGCGACAGCCATTTTTGGCTGTGGTGTCCATTTCGCTTCCTTCGTAATTCTTTCGTCCTCTGCTGTTCGCCTTTTCACCCTGCTTGTGTCATCAACTTTAGTTGACCTCTTTCGACATGGCTCAGCAATGTACGTGCTGGGGGGTTTGTAGCTGCCGGTGCACCTGGTCTTAGAGGCTATCTATTGACCGTTTACTGCTGCCATAAACATTCCTGCTCCCCCTCCCTATTTGCTGACCAAGTGGTCATCCATCTGCCCTTGTTTGCCGATAGCTATTTCTGTGTTTAAACTGGTTCTTTCCATATCTGTCCATATGCTTACATTGCAACAAAATTGTATATAAGGACGATGGTTTGTGAATTCAGTGTACTTCCTCCCACAACACTTGAGGGTGTTGTTTGGACGCAGTCCTGCTCATGAGCATTTAATAAACTTGGTTTGTTTTACTTCACTCCAGTGCCGATCTCTCTTTTTGTTAGTCTTTGGACCCGTGGACAAGAGGGTGACCCTGCACCACTGTGCTCACTTTGGGGTACATTTCCACAGTTGGCGTCCAGCACGTGGGGCCCCATCGGAGACGCGGCCGTCTGAAGGAGTGGTCTTGGCGGAAGATCGAAATTATCACTGAGGACGCGCACTGCATGAGAAGACTTTTGTCTTTGCAGCCAACGTGAACTTTCTGGTTTTCTTGACTTGACCCTCCGGGTGGTGGCCGGTCTTGACTGGGGCTTCTTTGGCGTATTCTGCAGTGACCATTAGGTCAACCAGAGATCGGCAGGTGGGAGTTGAAGACTTCTGTTTGGTAAGGTCGCTGATGCGGCACTCTTGTTTGTTTGGTTTGGTTTTGGCATTCATTCTTTGCAAAGACTGAAGGCAGGTAATGTGGGGATTTTTCTCCTTTTGAAACTTGTTTGGATAAGTAATATTTTACATATACTTGTAAAAACATGCCTGTTATTAGAACACTTCGTAAGTGGTGCTACTGCGGCAGTACCAGAAGTGTTTTGGAACAAAGTCAGCCGGCCCCTCCAGAAGGGACGCCGAACAGAGATATGTATATAAAATATGGTATTTGTCCCATAATGTATGGCTCATTGTGGCACAAATACACAAAGAAGGAATCCGATTTACAGTGGCCAGTGAATGGGTCATTTGATTTTAAGAAGGTTCAGTATGTGGAAGAGTAGGCAGGATATGTTTGACAGTTTGCGTATGTGGGATAAGGAAGTGCGAGAGAGAGCGAAGAAAGCAGAAGCTATAGCACAGAAAGAACAGCGGAAAACGATGTATCAGAAATGTGTTGAATTAAGAGATAAGGAGATGCAGGAAGGGATAGAAAAGGTAGAGAGAGAACGTCGATTGCAGGTAAATGGCCAGTACCCTATTAGACGTCCTGTCTATCCACTACTTAATAAGCCTGATGATGACTATTTTATTAGAGCGACCCCCACCCCGTATAAATCTCCTGATCCGAGTGCCCCTGAGGGAGAGTGCTTCTGATGAGGAAATCTCCTCATCAGAAGATAAGGACAAAGATCAGCGATCCATGCGACAGACTCGCTCTACTCTGTCTAGCGCAGATAAAGATAAATTGAAGGGCAGTGCTAGAGAGGAATCTCGTCGGAAGACTACAGCGACGATCCTCACAACTACAGTTCAGGCTTGGGAAGACGCAAAACAGTTATATTTTTTTAGAAAAGTTCTGTTGGGAAATATTATATAATTGGCAACATATTTCTGACGAATCAGGCCCAAATGATTTGAAGACAGATTATAGGCAGTTAAGAGATGGGACTTACCCTGTCAAAAACATATCTGACACAATTAGACGAGCGGTTAAATTACGGGATCACACATTACAAATGCAAAAGGAAAAAGAATTAGCTAAAAAGCAGCAAGCAGGCGTTGAGACAACAGAATCTCAGACAGAGAAGACGGATATTCCAGTGGATGCGAATGATCCCAGCAGTAGTGAGTCTGCTATGAGACCAATGCGTGAAGCTGCACCCCTGTATGTTCCCCCGAAGGGTGCGGGAACAAATGATAAGACTTCCGATGATGCAAAGGGATATTTTATATATAATTGGGTCTATACTCCCTGGAGTAGAGCAGATGTTATGGCCCTTAAGGCTGCTTTGCCCGACCCCCGGAAAAATCCCGCCGCCTTCTATGAGGAGGTGGAAGGAGCCATCAGCTCCTGCACTATGACCTTGCCAGATATTGATATGTTCTTCGGGCTTATTTTGCCCCCCGATATGTGGAGAACAATACGTAAAATAGATGATAATGTGGCATTTGGTGATACCTGGGAACATTTAGAAGAAATAGATGCGGACAGGGAGCCTGCGCAGAAACCTCAGAAGGAGATATTTGATCTTCCTAAAGCTATTGTGACTAAGTTGAAGACTCTCATACCCCCTAAGAAAATAGATTCTACTTCGTTAGCGTCCTGTAAACAGAAAAAGGATGAGTCAGTTTCTGATTTCTTTTCAAGATTTGAGGAGACATTCCATGATTTTAGCGGCCAGTCATTGGCCGATGATACGGGTAAGCATTTGTTTGTCGACAAATTTGTCGCTAATATGTTACCGGAAATAGCTAGTCGCCTTAAGGCCAGTGAGAGTTCTTCGACAACGTCTTCCCCAGTTTCCCTTTTGACCATGTCCCAATATTATGAGCGACAGGAAGTGAAAGGCAGGGAGGATAAGAAGGTTAAAGAATTAAAGACAAAAGTTATGATGGCTCAAGTATATGGTCCACCATTTAGGGGAGGTGGAAGAGGCGGACGTGCAATGTATACACCTGGAGCGCTCCCTCTTTCTCGAGCAAATTTGTCTCCTGATCAGTGTGCCTATTGTAAAGAGACTGGGCATTGACGTTCCGAGTGCCCCCTTTTGCGAGGTCAGCAGTACCAGCGGGGAAGGGGAAGTATGAGAGGACGACCAGGGAATTCAGGAAACAGGGGAGGTGCAGGAGCTCGTCCTAGGTTTGAGGCAGTTGAACAAGGACCAAATTATTCTAATACCTTTGATAGACGAAATCAATACCAAATGTCTGATTATTCTGCTGATGCACTTGCAGATTCCGATTACGCATAGGGATGCCTAGGATGGGGTAAGGGACCGGTTGAGGTGCCAGTAGATCAAATGGGTCCTTATGTTGACGCAAATGTCTTGGGATCTACTGATCGGTTTCTGGTTGATACAGGGGCTATCCCGTAGTGCTCCGTCTAAAAGATTGGTTCCTAGGGCTCCCCTGTCCGGCGCAATAATAACATCGATAGGGTTCGATGGAACACCTACACCTAGCCCGCTTTCACAGCCACTGGAATTCGGACTTGACAAATTCACTGCAGCATGTCCATTTTTGCTTTCCCCTAACACGCCGGACAACATTGTGGGTATCGATATGCTTAAATATTTTCGTGCTACAATACGTTGTTCTCCGGAAGGTGTGCGTGTTATTTTGAATGACAATTATCCAATGGTTGAGAGATCCTGTCTTATCAATGAGGATGCCGCTCTGGCGTCCCTACCTTGTAGGCTAGATCAGATACTGATGTGGGTCAAATGGTTATTCCACCAGTGCAAATCCAAGTAAGGGAAGGTGTTTCATTGCCTCGACTGCCCCAATACAAAATATCCCGAGAAGGTGAAGAAGCATTAGCAAACATTGTCCAGGATTTGATCAAAGTGGGGGGAGTGGAAGAAGTCCCCTATAATACTTGCAATAGCCCAATCCTTCCTATTTTGAAAAAAGACAATGACACTAAAATTTACAGATTCATTATTGATTTGCGGGAGGTTAATAAAATTGTAGTGCCCCAATATCCGGTAGTTTCTGTTATCACAACCCTTCTCACTATGGTCCCTCCCACTGCCACTACATTTTCAGTGATTGACTTGAAAAACACATTTTTCTCAAAACCCATTCACCCTGAAAGCCGTTATCTGTTTGGATTCACATTGAAAAATAGATCCTTCCGGTTCTGCAGAGCTCCACAGGGCTATACAGAGAGTCCTAGCATTTACAGTCAGGCATTAAAAAGACAGCTTGATTCCTTTCCTGTACCAAAAGGGGGTGGCCCTTATCCAGTATGTTGATGACATTCTATTAGCTGCTGACACTCCTGAGCAATGTGAAGAAGGTACATTGTTACTGCTATCGTTTCTTGCATCACATAATCACAAAGTCTCGCGAAAGAAATTGCCATATTGAAGATAGCAGGTTACCTATTTAGGTCACCTCCTGTCTAAGGAGGGACGTGCACTCACACCAGATCGCATTCAGACCATTTTAGATACTCCTGTGCCCCGTACTCAGAAGGATGTCAGTGCATTGATTGGCCTCACTTCTTTTTGTAGGCAGTGGATCCCCAGTTTTTCGCACATTATTAAACCTTTGTTGGCTCTTTTGACTAAAGACACTCCGATGCCCTTCCCATGGACTGCTGAATGTCAGAGTGCCTTCCAACAGTTACGCCAAGCTCTTTGCTCTGCACCAGTATTAGGAACTCCAGACTACACTAAGACTTTCACGGTCTATGTACACGAGAGGGAAGGTTGTGCTCTCTCGGTGTTAACACAGATACACGGTGATAAACAACGTCCTTATGCATACTTCTCAGCTGTCCTTGACCCAGTCGCTCGCGCGCTGCCTGGATGTTTCCGAGCGGTGGCAGCAACGGCTGTATCTATACGTCAGAGTGAAGGAATAGTTTTGTCACACAAACTGCTTGTGTTAGTACCCCATTCAGTTGATGCTTTGCTAAATCAAACGAAAACACAGCATTTGACTAGTGCTCGCTTGACAGGATATGAATTGACACTTTTGGCCCCTCATATCACATTGAAAAGATGTTTGACACTAAATCCTGCAACACTACTACCATTTCCAGCTACTCAGCCTCAGTCGCAAGAATCACATGATTGTATATTTCTCACTGAAGAGCAAACAA
Source organism: Calotriton arnoldi (assembly GCA_963921515.1). Classification (NCBI taxonomy): domain Eukaryota; kingdom Metazoa; phylum Chordata; class Amphibia; order Caudata; family Salamandridae; genus Calotriton; species Calotriton arnoldi. The sequence goes on from CAWUFW010004002.1 coordinate 1,136,944, forward strand.
AGGGTCGTGTTGACCTACAAGATACTCCTCTCTCTATTGTTGATGGGGAGTTATGGGTTGATGGGTCATGTTTGAAATTACCCGATGGCACCACATCTGTGGCCTATGCTATTACGACACTCCAGACAGTAGTTGAGACAGCTCGCATCCCACAGAAATCGGCCCAAGCAGCTGAGCTGATTGCTCTAACAAGAGCGTGTGAGCTTAGTACAGACTTGCTTGTCAATGTCTACACTGACAGTCAGTATGCGTTTGGGGTAGCGCACAATTTTGGCCGCTTGTGGAAGGAACGCGGTTTCCTCACTTCACATGGAACGCAGATAGTGCATGGAGAATTAGTGCACAATCTTCTTACTGCCTTAACTTATCCCAAGAAAATAGCTATCGTTAAGTGTAGTGCACACAAGAAGGTGACAGATAAAATAGGAGCAGGTAATGCCTTTGCGGATCGCACAGCTCGTGAGACCGCAACACAGCGAAGCACCACTTCTATGTATGTGGTCAAGTCGCAAACTGAACGTTGGCATGATGCTAGACAGGAAGTGTTGGATATGCAACAATCTGCCTCCTCGGAGGAATTGGACCAATGGTCTAAGGAGGGAGCATTGGATGATGAGGGCTGCTGGAGGAGCAAAGATATGACTAAATGGAAGTTGCCTACTGCATACCTATATCCTTTGATTCCCATGGCACATGGGCCGGCACATGTTGGTGCATCCTCAATGGCAAAACAACTTATGCAAATTTGGGATCATCCTGATATTGCCGGCACTCCTAAAAAGATAGTCCAGTCTTGTCTGGTCTGTCTCCAGTATAATCCTGGAAAGGGAACTCGAACTCCAACAGGAGGATTTGCGATACCATCTGCACCTTTTGAGGTCCTGCAAATGGACTACATTCAGTTTGAGCGCTGTAATAATCTGAAATATGTCCTAGTAGTGGTTTGTGCCTTCAGTAAATGGGTGGAGGCGTATGGTACAAGGATAATACAGCTCTTACGACAGTTCTCTTAAAGGAGTTCTTTCCCCGCTTCGGCGTCTGTCGGGTCCTATGGAGTGACAATGGACCTCATTTTATTGGGCAAGTTGTAGAATAGGTCATGAAAGGGTTGGGGATTAAGCAGAAATTTCATGCTGCTTTCCACCCACAGTCAGCAGGCCTGGTGGAGCGTTACAACTCCATCCTGAAACTGAAATTGGCTAAAATACAGGCTTCCACGTCTTTGAACTGGCCTGATGCACTGCCCCTAGCCTTGCTTTCTATCAGATCGATACCACATACGCAATCTGGCCTTACGCCACATGAGATCGTCTTTGGGAGGCCCATGAATATTTGGGGGGTCCCTAAGCCTCGCCCTATACATGATGTTCCCCACATGTTGATGAGTGACTATTTGTCCCAGTTAACTGACAGCTTGTCTTCCATTTATCAGCAGGTGCGGGAATCTCTTCCAGACAGGTCGCAAGCTGATGGTCATGATCAGCGGCCTGGAGATTTTGTCCTCACAAAATCGTTTCAACTGACAAGTTGCTTGGCACCTCGCTGGCGTGGCCCAGAGCAGGTCCTCCTTGCTACCAGAACTGAAGTGTGAGTGACCAACAGGAAGAACTGGGTACACGCCAGCCACTGCCGAAAGATTCCGCATACCTTCGTGAGCCCTGCTGTGCTGACAGATCACCGCGACATTCTGGTCACCGAGAGAGGACGAGCTGCGTCACCTGAAGGGCCTGAGGAAGTCTTCCCGGACCACACGATCTCCGGCGCATCTAGATACCTACTTCAATCCAGGAAGAGGGACACTTCATCGCAAAAAGAGACTGTTTGAGCCACTGTCCTGGGTGGTTAAAGACTGACTACAAAGGGGGGTAGCCTTTTAGTGACTACTCGTCTCAACGTTAGTGAAGAAACCAACGCCTGCCCAAGACCTTAGGGCATCATCTATTTTGTTGTTTGTCGACGAGATGAACATGCCTGAGGAGAAGAAATCAAATGCTGCAAAGATCTGTAGCGGCTGCACAATGTTTATTACTGGATTGACTTTGACTGCTGTTATCATTGCTGTGGTAATGTGGGTTGTGGAGTAAGTAACTCCGGCTCGAAACTTATTGCCTGCTACTACTCCTGTCCCCACGGAACATTATTACTTCACTCTTCCCTATCATGAAAAGAAGCATCGAATGTCATATCTCAATAACACTTTCATACAAATGTTGCATCATACTCCTAATGCTACGAATACTACCAACTGCTGGGTATGTGGAATGATGCCAGCCCATCAGAAGAAGGGAGGAACGCCTCTCATTCCCGTGCCATTTTTGCACGATGGCTCTTGTAGAGCCTGGTTCGCACTTTTGTGGGCCTCTGAAGTTAGTAATATTGCTCTAGCTGATGTAGGACTTAATACACAGTTAAATAAAGTTTGTTACCCTGATGATGAAGGCCTCCCACAAGCTAAAGGAACTAAATGGGAAATGGAGGAGTATCGCAAAGGAAATTCCTCCGCAAGCTACGTCTTCCCCAATACTCGAACAGCCAAGGGTAACGGGCCTCCTGTTATCGCTGTTACTAGAGCCCAAGCAAATCTTTGTGTGAGCAGTTTTGGCAGTATCCCTGTGGGAAAAAGTGACTGTACTACAGTATTGAATATCGCTGGAACGAACAATAGCAGTTTTCTATCCTCACATAACACTTATTTCATTTGTGGAAGTAAAGGTTACTATTATCTACCAATTGGATGGTCTGGAATATGCTATGTGTCCTTCTTGCTTCCCCCTGTGTTCTTAGCACCTGCATCTTATCATAAAGATCAAAAATTGTTTAATTACATTTCCTTGAACCGATTCAAAAGAACTATAAATAATGATGAAGTGGATCAAACTGACACTGCATTACAGCAATATGTTGACTTTAATTTGGGACTCTTTTTCTTTGTTGGTGCGGCCTTGAATAGTAGAAAAATAAGAGGCTTGACCCGAGTGGTAGAGGCAGTGACTAATCAAACAGCGATGGCTCTTGGAAATATTACAGAAGAACTCCAAATCACGAGAATTGTGACTTTGCAAAATAGAATGGTTTTAATGTAATATTAGCTGATCGTGGTGGAGCATGTCGCATTATCGGGAGTAGCTGTTGTGTGTTTATCCCTGACCACGCCCCTTCTGTTTATGATGCCATTTCCAAACTGCATAAAATAGCCACTGAGATACATCAAGACCCAGGAACATGGACTTGGACTGGATGGTTCTGGAACTTATTTTCTGTATGGGGTCTGAAAGTATTGTCGGCCCTATTCATAATTATTGCAATTATCTTCTCTTGTTGTTTATGCATACAATGTGGACCAATGCTCTGTTCCCTCTGTATTTCCACTTGTACTACTTGTGTACTATCTAAAACGAATGTCCAAAATGCGAATGCCCGTTTAGCAATGGAACGAGAAATTTGTGAAATGATGTTAATTGATATTCACGATGTATATCATACCCCTTAGAAGGGACAAGAAAATGTCTTAGCTTATGCTAAAAGGGTCGTCTGTGGAAACGTGTAATATTTTACATTAGCATAAGCGACAGCCATTTTTGGCTGTGGTGTCCATTTCGCTCCCTTCGTAATTCTTTCGTCCTCTGCTGTTCGCCTTTTCACCCTGCTTGTGTCATCAACTTTAGTTGACCTCTTTCGACATGGCTCAGCAATGTACGTGCTGGGGTTTTGTAGCTGCCGGTGCACCTGGTCTTAGAGGCTATCTATTGACCGTTCACTGCTGCCATAAACATTCCTGCTCCCCCTCCCTATTTGCTGACCAAGTGGTCATCCATCTGCCCTTGTTTGCCGATAGCTATTTATGTGTTTAAACTTGTTCTTTCCATTTCTGTCCATATGCTTACATTGCAACAAAATTGTATATAAGGATGATGGTTTGTGAATTCAGTGTACTTCCTCCCACAACACTGGAGGGTGTTGTTTGAACGCAGTCCTGCTCATGAGCATTTAATAAACTTGGTTTGTTTTACTTCACTCCAGTGCCGATCTCTCTTTTTGTTAGTTTTTGGACCCGTGGACGAGAGGGTGACCCTGCACCAGTGTGCTCACTTTTGGGTACATTTCCACACTAATAGAGCCTAATAAGGATTACCATAGTGCAAATCCTTTATCCCCGGTTGTTAAGGTTGGTCAGCAACACCAACACCCTTGCCTTCTATGGTAATCTGCAAGGTTACATGCAGCAAAATACTTTGCCTTTGGGCTTTAGCATAGTGTAATAACAATCCAACCTAAAAGCCTATTGCCTTTAACACATGCTTTTCACAATAAGAAAGTAAGGCCTACTTTCTTTGTCATAACTTTTGATTATAAACGGGCACACCTAAGGAATCAGGCATACATTTTCCCAGTGAACCGATAAGGCTTCTAGCCTTTACCAAAGTCTTGATACTATATACAACACATCCCTAATGAGGTGCGCTTAAACTGGCAACCATCAGGATTTAATATTTAGTAATAGCAATCCTTAGCTAAATGCCTATTGACTTTAAGATGCGCTTTTCAAAATAAATATGTCAGGCTTAATGCTTTTATCATAACATTGCACCTTTTACCATTGGCTTTACACCTTACCCAACACCGGCCTATTCAAATGCACATAAACGGGCAACCATCAAGTATACATTTATAAAATTACAAATACGAAGAAACAAAGCTTTCACAACAATATAGAAACTCTCCCAATAGTGCCTAACAAGAATCATCTCAGTGAAAACCACAAGGATTTGTCATAGAGGACCAAAACCCTTGACTACTACAGTAATCTGTGATATTACATGTAACAAAATAACCATCTATAGCTTGTAAAACAACGCGATAACAACCATCTGTCAAAGGTTACTGGTGTTTATGCTTTTCAAGCAGACCAGATCAATCCTATTGCACATAATGCTTCCCAGGGCACCCATCAGGCCTATAACTCGTCACAATAACCAAACAACTCAGGCCTACATTTTTAAGGGTAAGCTTTTCCACAGGGCAATCATCAGGCACACAGTCATAAAATCAGAAAGGTATACATATTAAAGTTGGCTAAGCAAAATACTATCTCACCTAAAGGGGGTCCAATAACTATTCTCAAAGAGCAAACCATATATATATACATACGGTTTGTCACACTGGTCAAACAACATCAAAACCATTGCCCCATTAAGGTAAAAAGTGGGTTCCATGAAACAAAATATCTATCTGTAGGCTTTAATGTAGAGTAATACCAATTCACATTTAAATGCCTATTGACTTTAACATATGCTTTTCACAATAAATATGTGAGGCTTAGTGCCTTTATCATAACATTTCATAATAAACAGATCAGGCCTATAATCACGATCATTGGCCTGCCACCGTAATAAACTCATTACTGCTGTATTCAGTATAAGCTGTGCCACAAGCCAAAAAAGCGCAATACACTCCGTCTTTTTAGTGGAAGTACACATTCGGTAAAATTAAATCCTGTACACAGGGGAACCACCATGTGGGTGGAGCCTGAGCACCTTGCTGAGTAATACTCAGAGGTCTCTTTCGTTGCTCACACAAGGTATTGAGACAGTTGCACTATCAAGCCAGATCTAAAATTCCATGTTGATTAGCTCATCACTGGGCATCCTATACTGCTCTCAAACATAAAACTACACTACACTACTAACTCTTTGCCCGTGTGTGACACCCTATTGGGATAAAGTCCTTGAATTCATATCTAAACTCTTCCCCCTTGATACAAGCAGGGACCTCCCGGCTCTACTATTTGCTCCTACAAGAGCAGACTCCTTGTGCGAAAAGACAAGGCACTCCTTGACCTACTTCTCACAGCAGCATTTAAGATAATTCTCAACAATTGGAAGGATACTCGCAAACGTCCTTTAAACACTGGCTGAATTGGGTCACTAACCTGCGAGGTGCTGATAATATAGCGCTCCACAACTCTCCGTGGAAGTCCCCGATTAGAAGCATGTGGGAATCCCTTGATCTCTTCTTTGAATCATACAAACCACCTTGAACTGTCTCTCAAACTACCCTACGCTCTTACACAGTACCGTACGGGGACCCTCCATGACCGACATCTTTACCATGACATTTAGAGGGGCACACATCAAGGATCTTTAACCTCTAATCACCGTCTATATCTCGCGCGGTGTGATATAATTGTTCTGGGATTAAGCCGAAACTCTTGCAACCACTAGATATATACCAAACGAAATAGCCTTCCATGTTATCTGTCTCTGCCTTAAGATAGATCCCATGTGCCATCTATGTTATTTTTATTTATGTTATTTGCTGACGCAGTGCTGATGGTTTATTCACCTATTTTGTCTCTATTTATGTTATCTAAGATTTGAACTGTGCTGTATTTTCTTTTGCTTATAGTATTTTTTGTACTTTATGTATTATACATTGTTTTGTTTCGAACAACCAATAAAAAAAACTTATTGAATTAAAAAAAAAAACTACACTATGAAGTCTAAAGTTAATGATGGAAATGGAGGGTGCTGGGACTTAAATACACTCCCCGTGACTGCCCTCCTGCCATCTGTGCTGCTGCCAGAGAAAAACAAACTGTGTAAATTATCTAGATATTATCTGGATATACAAGAAGTTTTATCAGCATTACAATGTCATGTCTTTGCAACTGAAAGTTTAAACTCAGGAAGCAATACTGCTGCAGGCTCCGGTAGCTCAATAAACAAAATAATCACAGTTGCATGGAGAGGAAGCACTTTTTTCTGTGGAGGCATGCAACTTCTACCCAATCGACACATGTCGTACTGGCTACCAACATTTGGGCGGAGCCAAAGCCCCTCTCTATAGTACTCCTGAAAGCTCTTTTTATAGGTTGAACACAGTACGTCTGGTGAGAGCTGTGATGTCCGACCTAAAAACAAATTATTATCACTTGTTAATCTCATTTCATTCATTAAGGTCAAATACCAAACTGACATTTGAAAGGGCAATATGAAAAAGGACAATTATTCCTATATTCAAGCACAGAAAAATCCCTGCTATATGGGCTTTTATGCAAATGCCAATTGATTAATCAGCAGAGTATTCTGGGCATTATTAGCACACTGATTCAGAAGTGTACCCAGGACATGCTCGACGGATGTACTGAGCTAACGCAAATTGAAGAGGATGTCCAGTTGCCTTTGCATTAAGTAGGAAGCATTTGTAGTGAGCAAACCAACAATAAAGTAGAAATTACCCAGCTGGTCATCAGGTTTCTGTCTCTGGAAGGACAATCAAAACTCGATTGATTCCTAAATTGCCTGACCTTATCCAGAGAGCCCAGAAGTGGGATTTGGAGGTTTCCGGGTCATGTTCTTCATCCAAGGGGTAACACTGCCAGCCTGAATTTAACATATGGAGATCCCAGAAATTACATATGTGCCAACTTCGGACAGAGGTCTGTGCCTGAACTGATTTTGCACTGATTAGAAACTATTAGCCCGCTCCCGAAAGATCACATTTTGCCCATATTCTTAATCAAAAGAGCAAAAACCTAAAGGCACCAATCCAGCTAATCCCTCTTACATACAGCTCGGAAATCAGTTGATTCAAAACTAGTGTACAGTCAATGCACTCCGAATCAATTTTCTAGGGAAACCAGGTGAAAGCTAAAATAAACAAGCTGGCACAATTAATGAGCTCAAAATGGCACTAACTCTGTGCACCTTAACAGGGGCTGATAACGCACCAACGCATTTGGAGCATAGAAATTAAACTGCCATTGGCTGCGTCTGTGATCATTCATTCCAGTGTGCATGGTCAGTCCAGGTACTGTAAGAGCCAGACTGTATCCCAGTGCAGTAGCGCTTGCTTAGTAAATACTACTACTAATAATAATATAAAAAGTGTGGGAGACGGCAAAAGTTTTTCTTGAGAGCCCGCCACTGCTGGCCGCAAAACCTGGGGCTCACCAAATACCAAGGCTGCCTCGTCTTGATTCCTCCCTGTGCCTTTCTTCCACCAGCCTACAATTCCAAATCTCACTTTGCCAATATTTTCCCATCTTCCTTTTGATCCTTCCTACCTTCTCCATAGTGTTCCTTTCTCTCTTGCTCCTAATCAAAGCCAGATTATGAAAAATAAACTCTGGTCCCAAAAGTGAGCGCCGGGGGCCACCAACTCCACATAATAAACACTGAACTGCAGTCACATAATAGCAAATGATTGCCAAATTCTGAAGTAAAGCAACAAATCACATCAGTAATGCATTTGACGCCCACTCCCTGTGAAACCACAATAATTCTTAACCCGTTACAGACCAACCTAGACCTAGGATTTAACGAAACTCGAAACTCAAGAAACCATTATGTGAAATGCCCACACCTTTAACAACTCTTGACAGTTTCCCATATATCTTCTCTGGGAGACGGAAGCTGAACAATCCCAACCCAGTGGAGAGGGGTGGGGGGAGATAACACACACATGCAAGCTCACCCATGCATTCACATGCAGACACGCGCATGCACACCCATTCACAAAACTCACTCACAAATACACATACATTCATACATACAGGCACGCACCAAACAGTCAATTAAAACACAACACTTACCTGCTGCAGCTCTTGAGGAGAGTAGCCTTGGAGGTGCCAGGAGGGTTGGGACTGTGCCTCCTCCCACTGGCTGACCTTAGATCCCTACTTTGTCACAGATTGGGATGGAGTCAATGAGACTGCTGACCCCACCCTACTCTGTGACAAGGTGTCAGTGGTAGACAGTCGGCCCTGGGCACTTCAAGGCTTAAAATTGAAATGCCTAGGTACAAGGCTATCACTGACACTTCCCCCTCATCACGAGGGGGAGGGCCTCGAAGACCTTTGCTGGGCTGAGGAGGTCACACCCACAGGAGCTGTGACATCCTCAGCCCAGCAAAATTCAACTCAGGCAGCCAGGCGCCTGTACATTTAGCGCATGTCTAACTCCTGGCTGCCCGACTTGAAAATAAAGAGTGTATGTCAAGCTGACCTTTGCTCAGCCTCATAGACACTGTATGTCCAAAAGGTGCAGGGCATGGCCTCTCCGTCCTTATGGATGGGCTGTTGCAGTCCCTGAGTCCTTTTCTGCTCTTCATCCATTGGCTACTTGATTCTAGTGCCGTTCCATCAGTAAAGCCATTGCCACTCGATTAGTTCAAGATCATTGAAAACATAACACTACTCAATAAGAAATACCCTCAGCTTAGCGAGTTAAGACTATCCTACCTTGAATGGGTGAAATGTCTGGGTGAAAACCTTTGAGTCTCGGTTTAACCTGCAACACTTGCAACTGTAAATTTGACTATGGGAAATATACCACCCAAACTCTATGGGTCTCACTGCCATCTCCATCAGCAACTGGCAATCAATATGCTTTAAACTGGTGGTGAAAAATGGGACACATTCGGAGCAGAAAATTTATCAAGAAACTGACAGATTTTGCGTCACGAACTGACTCAAAACTTGGTGGAAATTAAAAATATGTAGAAAAAGTTTGAAAAAAACAATTTCATCTTAGAGCTCGGTGTGTAACAAAATAAAACACTGAATATTTGAAGGATGGCAGAGGGGTTGGTTGGTATATGTTGGCATTATTGAAACGTACTGCATGGAGCATGCATATTTATGGCCATCAAATGCTGGTATAATTTCTTCGCGAGTTGGGTTTCCTCCACTATTCACTGTGAGGAGATCAGCCAATTCATAAAATGTGAGTAGGGTGCGGAGATGTTCCCATTACGTCCACTGTGCTGTTTGGAAGGAAGGGCAGTGCTTACTCTGAGCTGGTTGTTGCAAGAGGGTGCACCGCAACTCATTTTTTGGAGACCTGGACTTAATTTTCTTCATCAAGCGCTGACACAGCAAGAGCAAGAAAAATACACGAGGTGGAAAGAGGGAGGAAGAGAAAGACGGAAAAATCATAAAAAGGGAGAAAGCAGGAACCTGCACTAGTGAGATAAAGGGTAAGGAAGTGTCTAGTGTGGATTAAAGAGACAGGAGGTGGAAACAAGACTGCAGTCTTGGCATTCAACGCCCCAATATTCAATAGTGTCGGTCCAGGGCTTGTGAACAAAACTTTGGGCACTGGCACTTACTCGTTTACAAATTAAGCACTGAAAGGGTGGGGTTAACATTCGTTTTGCTATTCGTATTCAGAGTGTAAGGCGGACCTAGTCACGAGACGAGGGGAATACAATATGAAGATCAGGTCTTGGGTGCCGGATTTAACACCACAGCTTTGCAGTGGCCAAAATGTCAAATTTACCATTTTGGCCGACGGTACAACCAGTACTTCAACCAGCCAAAAACTGAATCACGTCTAAAGTAGACAGTGTCTTTGTCTGCAACCGTTCCATTCTTTTTTTACCATGCCCAGATTCCAATCCCACTAAATATGCTCCCTAGGATCCAGTGTAACGGAGAGAACGGAATCACCTAAGCCAGTGGTTCTTAGCCAGTGGTCTAGGGACTCCTGAGTCTTTGATACCTATTCAGAGGGTCCACACCTGATTACAAATTAAATGATATTAACAAATTAATAAGGTGTATGTAAATAATGAAGAGACATAAAAATTGAAAAATTTAGAATGTTAAGAAAATGTTAAGCACGTTGAAATTGGAGGCTACAAATTAAGTTGATGTCCTTAGATTAAATTTGTAGGCACCGTGCCATTGCATCAAACAAAATATAATATGCATGACGAGTGGCCTCAGTTGAATTTAGAAAAGCCCCAACGTCCCATTAAAATGAAAATTTAGATTTTTTTATATTTGCTTGTGAATTAAATAAAATATTTAATCATTTGCTTAATTGTGTATTTGTTTGATGAATGCTTGTTTCTGTATTTACGTGGGGTGTTTTGAGGTTCAAATCATCCGAATTGCTTCAGCTGGGATCCCTGCCTTCAAGTAATGACTCAGTGTGGGTCCCCAGAATCCAATAATGGTTAAGTAGGGGTCCACAGAAGTCAAACGGTTAATAACCACTGACCTAAGCTACATTTATTTTTTTCCTGAGTTATGATTGCGAATCATACACCAAGGAGAACCGAAAAAGAGGAAAACAGAAACATACTCCTCTATTAACAAAACAGAGATTAAATCTCTTGAAACATCAAGAAACGTCTCAGCACGGTGCTTCCATTTCATCTGCGGTCCCTCCTTTGGTTCAACGTACACACTGACAAGCAACCTCGAAATGCCTGGTACCTAAAAAATCAAGATTTTAATATTTATGAAGGTAAAGTAAAAAAAAAAAAGGGGGAATCATTTTTAAGAATACCAGCAAGCACCATATGAATTTATTTATTTTTAAACTTTTTTTTTAAATTTCAAGTTGCTTGTTGTTGGCACAGCAAGGCACATATTTTCATTTCCCAAGAGGGATACATTGCGATACTATTTTATGTGCCAACTTACAATGTTTAAAGCAGTGCAGATCACTGAATATAATTGTTTACTTGAAGCTAGAGCTATTTATAGTAGCAATAATCTACACATACAGTATGGTATTTAGATAATGAATGTCTTTAGCTTGGAAACAAACAGTGCTCTTGTTCATGGAAAATTTCACTTGGAGATGTTTTGAGCATTCCCTGCCAGGCCCGAACGGGTCTCTCCTCTTTAAATAGCATATCATAATCTCAGTATAATTTAGTGAACGTATCTACCCTTAATTAGAGTGCTTTTAAGACAAGAAGATACAAAAGTAGAACAAGCATGTAAAGGCAGATCAAACTCAATGACATTTGCCAGTTGTAATAAATCTAAGCCACCAAGCATATCCCTACTAGACCATTCCCTAGCTCTGCCGCAACTAAGACGCTGGAATGGTGGAAACCCATTCCATGCAGAAGGACATGGCGATGCAACTCAGAAACTTGAAAACTGAACTGTGCAGAAGCCTCTTCTAATTCTCTGGGCTCAAGAAGGCTCGATCCCCAAAGCGTCACACTTAGGGAAACATTTAAGCTGTACACCAGGGCCTTAGGCAAAGACAAGGTTTGGAATCATTAAGTTTAAATCTAAATTTGGCTTGAATGCATTTTTCAATTTACTCACCCTCAAGACTCGCCCTAACACCAGCTCTGTATCAACTTCTAAGCAGAATCAAAACCCTAACCTCAATTCTAGCCTCAACAAACTGAACTCTCACCCTTGCCCTAACACTATTTGATTTCCTTTGTTAAACGCTGTCCCTTTTCACCATTTGGTTTCTTTCAAGATAGGATGTGTAATGTACTAATCAAAATATATGGGGTGTGAAATTTAATAAAATACCTACTTGTCCATGGGGCAGGTTTCTTCAAAAATTTACTTGTTTGGGGGGAGGGGGCGTGTCCAAGATGGCGACCACGTAGGACGCCTTTCGTGGAGCTCCGCAGGCCCTGCATTGCAGCGGAAGAGGCGCCCTGAAACAAGCATCGACCCCCATCCACCGGTGGGGTGACAGCGGCAACAGGAAGAGTGAACTCCCGGGGCCGGCAGAGGATGGACGGCTGACTTCCCGACCTGGGCCCTCAGGGAGGACGGAGGCCCCGCTCGCGGAGCTGGCGGTGCAGGCACAGGGAGACCGATCCGTTGCATGGGAGCCGCATTGCCTGACGGGCAGTGCTCGGAGGCCCGCGCCCCCGCCTAGTCCCCATCACCGGTGAGTCCTTGCTGACGGGAGCCGGCGGGGAGGGTGGGCCACGGTGGATCGCGGCTGCTGGCCTGTGGAGAGGCTGCACAACGTGGTTGCGATGCATCTGCTGCGAAGGCCGCAGGAGGGGCCTGTAGACCCCCGTGGGTGACTGAGGCCTAGAACGGAGGGCTGGGCCTAACTTTTGCTCCCTCGCTCCTTCTGGTCCATTCTGGGCACGACTGCCTTGTGCGGTTGGGACCAGGCCCTGGCCCACCTGAACCCCGGGGCCCGCATTGGAGAGAGGGAGGCTTGGGCTTGAGCATGTTGACCGGCCTGACTTGTGGACGCTTCTCTGCTCACCCGGTCATCAGAATGGAGCTTATCGGTGACTTTTCCATACACTCGCGCTCCGGAGCAGGGGATAGGCCCCAACCCACACAGTGATCAAACTCCACGCGCGATAGCCTTGGCCTCTTCATCCCCTACTGTTTACAAGATCAGGGACGAGGGCTGACACCTGTGGCCGCTGCGGCGCACACGTTGTGGGCTGGCCCGTCCCGGTGGTGCGCCCCCCCCCCCACCTCTTGCTGGTGAGCGGCTGTTGGTCGCCTGGACACAGAGTTTCACACCGGGCGACACATGGACCTGTGCGGGCTGGGGCCTTGGGGATCTGCTGGTTCTTGAGTGGGAGAGCCTCAGAGACATCATAGCAACATTCTGGGAGAGGCGCTGGATGTCATCATACACTAAGTAGGCCTGAAGATCTAGCCATCCCATACACCTCGAGGTGAAGGCTGCTGCTTGTAGCCTTCTGCGGCCTATAGAACACATGCCAGCCCAGCCCACACAAACCCTCTCTCTCCCGCCTCTGTCTCCCCCGCGCCCACGGCCTACCCCTTAAACAGGGACAATCACCAATCGCCCTTCGCACGGGGAGGGGTGCACGGCTTAGAGTGATCCACTGCATGACCCGGACCACACGTGACCGCTGAGACCATTCAGTATACCCGGGGACAGGGCGCATAGGGAGAGTGCAGTGGCCCCCCCCTCTCAGAGCACTATGTGTGGTAAGACCCACAGAGTGACCCACCCTCTGCTGTGATGTCCTCCCACCGCATGTCGAAGAAGGACCCCACCGTCAAAGACATGTTCACTAAAGCTACCACGAAAAAGTCTGAGTCGGCACCAGAGGGTGGGGGATCAGGAGCAACTGCTGAGCTCCCCCGGGACGGAGAATCTAATGGGGTTGAGACTCCTATCACCAAAACCTTCCTGAAGCAGCTATTCAACTCTCTCCAAGATGACTTTGCAAGCCTTAAGAAGGGCACATCACTGCAGATATTAAAGGGATCCGACAGGATGTCGATGCTATAGACCAGACGGTGACAACGATGGAACAAAACCAGGATGCCAGAGAGGAGGAGATGGATGGGCACCGTCCGGAACTACTGGAGCTCCGAGACCAGAACCTAGAACTCAGATACCAGTTAGAAGACCTGGAGAATAGATCTAGATGCTCCAATATACCCGTTAAGGGTGTCCCACTACAGGCCGTCTCCGGCAGCCTAGAGAACTTTATGGTTCAAGTTTTCATGCACGTAGCCCCTACCCTACGTGAGCAGGAGATCGTCCTATACTGCACACATCGGGCCGGCAATCCAGCCACTACGCCAGGACAACCTCAAGATATCCTTACCCGTCTACACTACTATTGGCAGAAGGAGGTTATGGCAGCTGCAAGGGAGTTGGAAATTATCGAATTTGAAAGCCTTCGGATATGGCTTCATCAAGATCTCTCCCCAATCACACTACAGCGTCATAGGGCCCTCATGCCTTCTACAGACTTTCTGGAGACGCAAGAGATTAGATACAAATGGGGTCACCCCTTTCGACTTCAATTTGTATGGCGAGAGGAAGTCTTGTCGATTCGAACACTTGAAGACACCCGGAGCTTGCCAGACATTCCAGATCTGCGGCAACCTGGACGGGTCGGATCGCCGGCCTGGGAGCCAGTGTATGGAGGCGGCAGTGCGCGATGCTCGTCCCGAAGGAGTTAGAAAATGTTGAGCGTGCCCACTGCAGCAGATAGCCGTAAGGAACGATCAAATCTGCTCCGGCAACTGCAGGGAGACGGGGATCAATACGTTTATCAGGAGGCAAATTCACGTTGGTTCCTTGGCCTCGTTCGATTTCTTGGTCATCGGCCGAGAAACCGCCTCGACTATCTGAATGCCTTGTCTGGTGGAGCTTCCCTATGATGACACCGATCCAAGCTGGAAGACGCCTGTGACACGGACCCCAATATCTGTGTTTTGATTGCTCCCCCACTGGGGAAGTTACTTGTTTCAACATCTACTTACTGTCTCTTCTATAACTCTTTTTCCGAATTCCCTACCCTTCTTCCTATATCTATTCCACAGTTTTATCCCCTTCCTCAGTGTGCACGCGCTGTGAATGGGAAGGGGGAATACACAACACTTGGGCATCAATGGTAGTGTATTTGCTTAGTCTCAATGTCCGAGGTCTTAATGCCCCAGCCAAGCGACTGGCAGTCCTCTACTTTCTTAAAGATTCAAAGTGTGATATATGTATGCTTCAAGAAACACACCTACTTCAGAGTAACTGGCGCAGAATGCGCTCTCGGTGGTTTGACAGGCAGTACTTTTCATTGGGGCCTACCAAGAAGGCAGGAGTGGCAATACTCCTTGCCACTCACTTCGCTGGAAGAGTGGAACAGGTCTTTTTAGATATCCCAGGTCGACTATTAGCACTACACGTCTACATACAAGGGGTTCGATACATGATAGCCATTGTCTAAGCACCAAACGAGAAACAGGAGGCCTTCTTTAAGGACACACTGGGGTGCCTGCTGTCCTCACCGGACAAGGAATAAGTGGTTGGGGTGACATCGTCATGGAGACAGAGAAAGACAGATCGATTATGCGAATGGAACAAGATGGGGGGACTATCTTCGGGCACCAACCATGGCTGACTGACGCAGGGTCGACAGACATATTGAGACATACCCATCCTATGGAAGTAGATTACACATTTTTCTCAGCAGTCCATCAGACATGCGCACGCATTGACTACTTCCTCACAACCACGGGAATAGCACGTGACATGCTCTCAGCGGATATTGGAGTGGCCGCCCTCTCGGACCACTCTCCCATCTATATGCGGTTTCGTGCCAGCCGACGGGTGACCGCCCCTCTCTGCTGGTGACTTAACGCTAGACTTCTCACTTACGACAACATCCATTCAAAGACACTGACAGCCCTAACCTCATTTCTAGAGCTCAACGACACACCCAACACCAATATCTCCAGTTTGTGGGAAATGTTAAAAGCTGTCCTCAGAGGACACTTTATTGGGATCACCTCGGGATACAATAGGGAGCGGCGGGACAAACGCTGCAGACTGGAAATGCAGATTAAATAATTTGAAGCCGCCCATGCTCGGTCGAGCACAGAAGCGATCCGTCGCCAATTGACCATCACCCTACTGCAGGCCATAGACATGGGAAGACAGTTACATTCCAACTTGAAAGAGGCAGATTTCAATCATGCATAAAAACAACAATTTAAACATCACCACAAGGAATCAATGAATAATTGTGATTTAATTTTGATCATAAACATTGAGGAAAAATAAGAATGAATCAAATGGATAATACAATAAATGTACAAATTAGAGTCATGAACTTGGTGCTCATGAGTGTTTTAGGAAGGGTTGCGTGATGGTGTAAAGGAAGGGAAAAGTATTGTGTTATACATACATCCAAGGATTGTAGTATATTCCCGCCTATTGATTGGCAACAAAATATAAAACAAGACATAACATAGTAGGTACAGATACAAAATCTCTGTCACCTATGTTTGTTATACAACAAAATATGTCGACGTTTCGACCCCTGTAATCATAAAGGACCCTTGACCTTGCCAGGTAGGTCGCTCCCCCGCCACACAGCTCCGCCTGTGTTGTCCTGCCCGCTGCTGCTGCTGGTAAGCTCGCCCCTCTGCTGTTGCCTTGGTGCCCGTTTTGCCTCTGTCCCCCTCGTGACCCCGTTTTGTGTGTCCTTTTGCCTTCTGTCTCCCCTCGTGCCCCCATTGCTTGTGTCCATTTTTGCTTTCTGTTTCCCCTCGTGCCCCCATTGATTGTGTCCTCTTTTGCCTTCTGTCTCCCCTCGTGCCCCCGTTGACTGTGTCCATTTTTTGCTTTCTGTTTCCCCTCGTGCCCCCATTCTGCTGTGCCCAACTTTGCCTTCTGTACCCCCGCCGCTGCGTCCCCTGCGGCCCCGCCCCCCCGACTGCCCATGCCTCCCGCCTCCCAGCTGCTCCTCCCTCCCAGCTCCCCATATATGGCGGCCGCGGTGAGGAGAGCGACCCTTGACCTTGCCAGGTAGGTCGCTCCCCCGCCACACAGCTCCGCCTGTGTTGTCCTGCCCGCTGCTGCTGCTGGTAAGCTCGCCCTCTGCTGTTGCCTTGGTGCCCGTTTTGCCTCTGTCCCCCTCGTGCCCCCATTTTGTATGCCCGTTTCGCTTCTGTTTCCCCTTGTGCCCCCATTGCTTGTGTCCTTTTGCCTTCTGTCTCCCCTCGTGCCCCCATTGCTTGTGTCCTTTTGCCTTCTGTCTCCCCTCGTGCCCCCATTGCTTGTGTCCATTTTTGCTTTCTGTTTCCCTCGTGCCCCCATTGATTGTGTCCTCTTTTGCCTTCTGTCTCCCCTCGTGCCCCCGTTGACTGTGTCCATTTTTTGCTTTCTGTTTCCCCTCGTGCCCCCATTCTGCTGTGCCCAACTTTGCCTTCTGTACCCCCGCCGCTGCGTCCCTGCGGCCCCGCCCCCTGACTGCCCATTCGCTGCCCCTGCCTCCCGCCTCCCAGCTGCTCCTCCCTCCCAGCTCCCCATATATGGCGGCCGCTGCGCGTGAGGAGAGCGACCCTTGACCTTGCCAGGTAGGTCGCTCCCCCGCCACACAGCTCCGCCTGTGTTGTCCTGCCCGCTGCTGCTGCTGGTAAGCTCGCCCCTCTGCTGTTGCCTTGGTGCCCGTTTTGCCTCGGTCCCCCTCGTGCCCCCATTTTGTGTGCCCGTTTCGCTTCTGTTTCCCCTCGTGCCCCCATTGCTTGTGTCCTTTTGCCTTCTGTCTCCCCTCGTGCACCCATTGCTTGTGTCCATTTTGCTTTCTGTCTCCCCTCGTGCCCCCGTTGACTGTGTCCATTTTTTGCTTTGTTTCCCCTCGTGCCCCCATTCTGCTGTGCCCAACTTTGCCTTCTGTACCCCCGCCGCTGCGTCCCCTGCGGCCCCGCCCCCCTGACTGCCCATTCGCTGCTCCCGCCTCCCAGCTGCTCCTCCCTCCCAGCTCCCGATATATGGTGGCCGCTGCGCGGCCGTGCCGCCGGCGCGCCACCGGCGCGCCTAAGGCAAGCCCGTCTGCGCCCGTCCGCGCCTGGACCGCGCCAGAACCCCTGGGCCGCGCGCCCCCCGCTCCAGCCTCGAGGACCGACGCCGTTACGATGCCACCACACTCCACGCTCTCAACCCCGGACGGAGACACAACTGCTTCAAGGCCGCCCGAAACGCACACATGGCCCCTTCACCTGCCGGAACTGCAGCTACACCAGCCTCAGAGCCACCGAAGCGCCCGCCAAGAAGGACCTCAACCACCTCCGATGCATCCTACTGAACACCCGCTCCGCACGCAAACACGCCGTCGAGCTCTGGGACCTGCTCGACTCATCATCACCAGACGTCGCCTTCCTGACAGAGACCTGGATGAACGACTCCTCCGCACCCGACATCGCCATAGCCATCCCAGACGGCTATAAGATCACCCGCAGAGACCGCGTCAACGGAGTAGGAGGAGGAATCGCCATCGTCCACAAGAACTCCATCAGGGTCTCGACCAGCACCGACGACGTTCTCTGCACCGCTGAACACATGCACTTCCAGATCCACACGGACCCCAACACCACCCTCAGAGGCACCCTTGTCTACAGACCCCCTGGGCCCCGACCCCAGTTCAGCGACTCCATCGCCGACTTCATCAGCACGCACGCCCTGACTTCTACCGACTACATCCTTCTCAGAGACCTGAACTTTCACCTGGAGAACAACAACGACAGCAACTCCACCACCCTGATCGACAACCTCCCCAACCTCGGACTGAGACAGCTCGTCACAACACCGACACATTCCGCCGGCCACACGCTCGACCCCGTCTTCTCCTCAAGCTCCCACGTCTCCTTCACCCACACCACGGAACTCCTCTGGACCGACCACCGCTGCATCCACTTCACCTTCCAGAAACCCACCACACACCACCGCACCCAACAGATCCCACGCCGCTGCTGGAGCAAAGTCACCGAAGACCAACTACGGGCAAACCTCGCTCTCAGCCCTCCCTCCGACCCATCCAACACCGACGACGCTGCCTGCAACCTCAGACGATGGATAGACGACTGTGCCAACACCCTCGCCCCGCTGAAAAAACTCACCTACAGCGACACCACCAAAAGAGCCAGCTGGTTCACCCCGAACTCCTAGCTTCCAAGCGTACCTGCCGGAAACTTGAGAAGAAATGGCACAGTGATAAGACACCGGACAGCCACGCAGCCCATAAAGACGCCATCCGTAACCACCACCACCTCATCAGGTCCGCCAAGAGAATCTCCTTCAAAGACCGCCTCGACAACAACGCACACAACAGCAAGGAGCTCTTCAACATTGTGAAGGAACTCTCCAACCCCAGCTCCAACACCAACGACATCCCGCCGTCGCAAGCCCTGTGCGATTCCCTCGCCACCTTCTTCCACCGCAAGATCGCCGACATCCACGACAGCTTCAACACCCAGACAGCCCCCACCAAGATAGATACTCCAGACCCGCCGCACACCATCGACCATGACCCCTTGCCAGCCTGGGCCAGCGCGAACATCGATGACACCATCAAGACCATGGGCACAATACACTCCGGCTCCCCGTCAGACCCTTTCCCGCACCACATCTTCAACAAAGCCAGCAGTTCCATCGCACCCCACCTGTGCAACGTTATCAATCTCTCCTTCGAGACCGCGACCTTCCCAGAGAGCTGGAAACACGCAGAGATCAACGCCCTTCTCAAAAAACCCAAGGCGGACCCAAGAGACCTCAAGAACTTCCGGCACATCTCCCTGCTTCCGTTCCCAGCCAAGGTCATCGAGAAGATCGTCAACAAACAGCTAACCCGATACCTAGAAGAAAACAGCATCCTGGACCCATCCCAATCGGGGTTCCGCAGCAACCACAGCACTGAGACTGCCCTCATCGCCGCCACCGACGACATCAGGACCCTGCTGGACAACGGTGAGACCGCAGCCCTCATCCTGCTGGACTTCTCCGCCGCCTTCGACACTGTCTGCCATTGCACTCTACGCGCACGCCTCCACGACGCAGGGATCCGAGACAAGGCCCTGGAATGGACCACCTCCTTCCTCGACGGCAGAACCCAGAGAGTCCGCCTCCCACCTTTCCGATCCGAAGCCTCCGAGATCATCTGCGGCGTACCCCAGGGATCTTCCCTCAGCCCAACACTGTTCAACATCTACATGGCCCTGATCAAACGCATCGCCAGACAGCACGACCTCAACATTATCTCCTACGTCGACGACACTCAACTGATCCTCTCCCTCACCAAGGACCCCCTCGCCGCCAAAGCCAATCTCCATGAAGGAATGAAGGCCGTCGCCGATTGGATGAAGATCAGCCGACTAAAGCTGAACACGGACAAGACGGAGGTCCTCATCCTCGGCTCCAACCCCTCAGCCTGGGACGACTCCTGGTGGCCAACAACGCTGGGAGAAGCCCCGATACCTACCGACCACGCACGCAACCTGGGAGTCATCCTCGACTCAACGCTCTCCATGGCCAAGCAAGTCAACGCAGTCTCCTCCTCCTGCTTCAACACCCTCCGCATGCTTCGCAAGATCTACAGGTGGATCCCGACAGACACAAGAAGAACTGTCACCCAGGCCCTCGTCAGTAGCAGACTTGACTATGGGAACGCCCTCTACGCGGGAGCCCCGGCCAAGCTCATCAAGCGACTGCAACGCATACAAAACGCCTCCGCATGCCTGATCCTCGACGTACCACGCCACAGCCACATCACCCCCCATCTGAGGAACCTGCACTGGCTCCCCGTCGACAGGAGGATCACCTTCAAACTCCTCATCCACGCACACAAGGCACTCCACAAAACTGGCCCAGCCTACCTCAACAGACGACTCTTTTTCTACGTCCCCAACCGCCAGCTCCGCTCCGCCGACCTCTCCCTCGCCACCGTCCCTCGCATTCGAAGAACAACCACCGGCGGCAGATCCTTCTCACACCTCGCCGCCAAGACCTGGAACACCCTTCCAATAAGCCTACGACAGACCCAAGACCTGCTGACCTTCAGGAGGCTACTCAAGACCTGGCTGTTCGACCAGCAGCAGCAGCACCCCCCCCCCTTCCCTCTCCACAGCGCCTTGAGACCCTCGCGGGTAAGTAGTGCGCTCTACAAATTCTGTGATTGATTGATAAAGGTGACTTCAGCCTTATTGGGGGGTCTTCATCAGGACCATGGGGGGCTCGTGAAAGGGGGAACGAAAGCACCTGGAATTAATTAAGCATGCATTAGTAAGGTGATGTAAACAAAAGGCAAAAGTAGTGAAACTAAAGATAACAAGCATTGTCATAGCCAATAGGTCTCGCCTTTGGGACCTTATAAGTGTTTAGTTACCCAGCACAATATCCTTGGTGCAACAACATCAAGTGTTGCATGGCTAAACACTTATAAGGTCCCAAATGCGAGACCTATTGGCTATGCCAATGCTTGTTGTTCCTGCTCTTTGCACATGGTGGAAGCCTGCAATGGTGCTCTTAGCACTATGGGCACTCATGTAGAGCACTATAAACTAGTTGCTGCTCTTTGCACGTGGTGGAAGCTTGGAATGGTGCCCTCAGTACAGCAGCTGCTGTTTGTGCATGTATGCAGTCAGCTTCCAGAGAGTACACACCTCCTGCCGCATACACACATCCTGTGTGGAGGACTCTTGCTCTGCTGGTGACACTGCTAGAGGGACCCTTCAGCTCACCGACATTTAAGAAAATCCTTTTCACGAGGTCAAAGGGGAAAAACATGGTCTTTGTCAATGACTGACCTCTGTGCAGGTGGCAAAGGCACATATGTGCTGTTATTGAATTATTTAGAATATAAACAGGGTTTTTAACTGCTTTCCTTTAGTGAGTTAGTGCTTACCCTTTAATCGTAAAGAGGTCCCCATTATACGTTCAGAGCCATGTGGCAGAATCTAAGGCTGACCAACGACTACGTAAATAATAGCCACGTGCATTTGGTTATATGCGAAATTCAAAGTTTTCAACTTCTGTGGAACAATTTCAACTAAACTGTTAAATCAAAAAACTGAAGCTGAATGCATTAAATCTGGCAACAGGATGTCTTGCTGAATGGGAGGCTCTTGGAAGGGCAGTCACACTTGCAAATTGTTTCAAAGATCGCCCGTCAGGGCGAGTAGGTCTGGGAATGGCGGTCACACGGCAGACCGATGACTGACATGCGTCTCACTCACGTACCTGCTGGCCTCTCGGAGGTGTGCGCCGCCGGGCTGTCTCTCCTAGCCCACAGATGCCAGTGTGACCTCTCTATGAGAGCGGCCGAAGGAAAGGTGCGAACAGCCCCCAGCACGGGCAGGGGGGATGGGGGGGGGGGGGTGTCACGTGCCGTCTGCTCACAGAACTCGCGCTAACAAGATCAAGGCCCCATGGCAGCTTTCAGCTGGTAAGTTACATCATCGGCGTCAAGAGTTTGGTGAAGACGGGTCCCTTTCACACATTTCTAGACCTCAAGAGGAAGAGCTGGTGATTCCTTTGATGTTCGCAAAAGTGGTCCAAGTGCTACCGGTTGTGGAACGCGTAAGGTCAGGCAGCTCATTTGTGTGTATATATATATATATATATATATATATATATATATATAGCAAGCCTTGGCAAAGGCAATAGATGTCCCCCTTCCACATATGCACACTTATAACAAGCATTGGCCGCGCGGCCGTAAAAGTAACGGCCGCGCGGCCGTGAAAGCGAAAGTGATTGCGAGCGGGAAGTGATCGCAGGGACGCGCTCGCTCTGTGGTGGGGGAGGGGCAGTGCGAGGCGCTTGGGAGAGCGCTGTGCTTTATGAGCCATGACGGCCAGACGGAGGAAAGATAGATGGCGGCTGCGCGCGTGCACGCGCTCGTGAACGCAAGCTTGAGGCCAGGAAAAGCCTCTGGTAGCACTTTAAAAATCCACTAACTAAATGTCTCGCAGAGCAGCGCATGCGCTGGCTCAGCGAGACCTAAAAAGGGATTTACCAATGAAAGACAGCACGAAGAATCCAGCTGCGTTTGGAGTATAGGGCCCGTGAGCTCCTGAAAAGTCAGACGAGTTTTTCGTACAATTTAATTGTTTTTAAGCCGCCCGTATACCTTGCTTGTGGCTTTCTCATTCCCACGATGAGGTGATCAGTGGTGGAGTTGACGACAACCGACTGTTTTCAATTCATTATGTTAAACCTGGAGGCAGTTTATTAGCATACCCGTTGTGACACCTTGTTGCAGCATTGTTTACGGTGTACTCCATTAAATATCCCTCGTGCTCTAGTTTATGTAAGTGAATCCTTTTGGCTCCCTCACACGGGGCACACTTGATCCACAAATATAAATTTTTAATCAGAGCCCTTCCACTACTGCAGGTTACTCAGCAACCTCGTCGGACATCTTGATGTACCAGGAACAATAACCAGCTCCATTCACGGACTGTGGCTATCTTAATTCATACACAGTGAGTCCACCTGTGAGGTTTCAGTAATTGGTGTACGCTATCACGTCACTGATCCTCTGTGTATACTACCCTTGTCCTTTCTTGTCTCTGACTTTTCAGGAGCTCACGGGCCCTATACTCCAAATGCAGCCGAATTCTTCGTGCTGTCTTTCATTGGTAAATCCCTTTTTATCTTTAGTTACACTAGTTTTTCCTTTTGTTTACATCACCTTACTAATGCGTGCTTAATTAATTCAAGGTGCTTTAGTCCCCCTTCACGAGCCCCCCATGGTCCTGATGAAGACCCCCCAATAAGGCTGAAGTCACCTTTATGATTACAGGGGTCGAAACGTCGACATATTTTGTTGTATAACAAACATAGGTGACAGAGATTTTGTATCTGTACCTACTATGTAATGTCTTGTTTTATATTTTGTTGCCAATTAATAGGCGGGATAGGTACTACAATCCTTGGATGTACTTATAACACAATACCTTTCCCTTCCTTTACACCATAACGCAACCCTTCCTAAAACACTCACCCCCCCCTTCCCTTCTTCTTGAGCACCAAGTTCATGACTCTAATTTGTACATTTATTGTATTATCCATTTGATTCATTCTTATTTTTCTCAATGTTTGTGATCAAAATTAAGTCACAATTATTCATTGATTCCTTGTGGTGATGTTTAAATTGTTGTTTTTATGCATGATTGAAATCTGCCTCTTTCAAGTTGGAATGTAACTGAATTCCACTGCGACCATTCCTTTGTTGTACCATATAAATACCCGGGTCCAGTGGTCTCGCGGGTCACCCCATTCATATTAACTCTTTATAGACATGGGAAGGGCAGAATATGCGTTGTTAAAGCTACGTCAGAAGTATTATGCTGGGGGCAACAAAGCGGGACGTAGGCTCGCGCATCGTCTCTGGGCACAGACTGTGGATCGCAGGATATCGGAGGTGCAGGGGACAGATGGCAGCATATGTCATTCAGATGAGGATATCACGAATGCGTTCGGGACCTTTTAGAAGGCCCTCTATTCCGCCAATCCACTGCAGGATTCCGATGTAGTGACCTACCTGGCCCGGGTGTTCCCCCTTGAGGCGGAAGCCCCTACTTTTACAGTCATGGAGGGGGAACATTACTGCTCAGGAGGTTCTCAATGCGATAAATAAATTGCAACCTAACAAGGCCTGGGCGGCTAGGGAGCGTAATTTTATAAAAGTTTCACTCCCCAATTGGCACTGATCCTGGCACGATTATTCAATTCATTTGATAAGGGCGGCCCCCTACCCGATTCGATGCGACTGGCCACCATTACAGTGATCCCCAAGCCGGGAAAGCACCCTAGGTGTTGTGCATCATATCGCCCGATCTCCCTGTTGAATGTGGACGCAAACTCTTCACAAGTCTACAGACTAGTTGACCCTGACCAAGCTGGTTTTGTGCCAGAGCGTGGATGCAGCGATAATACAAAGAGACTTTGCCACCAACTGGACAAGGTGCAACGTTCCCGGGTGCCAGCCCTTCTACTGACGATCGATGCTGAGAAAGCATTTGATCGTGTGCACTGGCCTTATCTGTATTGGGTGCTAGAGTGTGTGCGCCTCGGCCCAAGATTCTGCAGATGGATACAGTCATGCTACGCTGCTCCCCAGGCTAACATCCTAGTTAACGGAGTGAAGTCGGCCACCTTCCCCGTAGAACGAGGGACTAGACAGGGCTGCCCACTCTCACCTCTACTCTTTGCACCATACATCAAACCATTTGCAGAACGGATAAGAGCGAATCCACAAGTGTCAGGCATCTTGATGTGGGGGAGGGAACACAAGAATATGTTATACGCTGACGATGAACTCCTGACCCTCCCTGATCCGAACAATTCCTTGAACATGGTTATGGCAGAATTAACCATGTTTGGAGAGGCTTTAGGTTTTAAGGTCAACCTGCAGAAGTCCCTGATTCTTGACTTAACTCTCCCTGACTCAGAGTGTGTCCGACTTCGCACCCAATTCCCATTTCAATGGGCAGAAAACGGGATTCCTTACTTAGAAATACAGATACAAGCCACACTCTCGCGCACTGCAGCCTATAAATACGGGAACCTACTAACGCTGACAAGGACAGACCTCTCTTAATGGAAGACACAAGGCCTATCGTGGCTGGGCCGTATAGCAGCCGTTAAAATGACGTTACTCCCTAAATTGCTATAGGTTATGCAAACGCTACCCCTTCAACCCACCCCACAATTATTGATCAGATTCCAAAAACTACTCTGGGACTTCATTTGGGAGGGTAGGCGAGCAAGACTAGCTAGAGCACGTGCATTCCTTCCAATGTCACTGGGAGGCCAAGGGATCCCGAACCTGTACTATTACTATCAAGCCGCCCAACTGCACTGTATGGTGGAATGGTCCTGTACACTCACAGAAAACCACTGGTGCTTCATAGATCAGGCTATCGCGGCCATACGTATATGGAAAGCGCCTTGGCTACCTAAAATACACCGACCCTCTGGAGTATATGTCCCCCCCAGTTGTCAGATCTACAATTGGGGTTTGGGATAGGGTACAATTGAGACATGGCCTTTCCACACCCATCTGCCCACAAACACCACTAATTAGTAATCCTGACTTCCCACCGGCAGCCACGGGACAGGGATTCAAGGTATGGCAGGAGGCCTACTGTAAAAGGATAGGAGACCGGTTTGAGGCAGAGGGACTCATGGACTTCCATACACTACAAACATGCTATGACCTCCCGGATCAGGCAAGATGGCAATACTTAGCGGTGGGACACTGGGTGACGCACCCCTGGATTCATCCACACGCCAGTAGGGAACTGACAGCTTTTGAAAAGTGGATTCAAACACATTCCACAGACAGGAAACTACTATCCATGCAGTCCTGGTAAAACCACAATGCCCGCTCATCTCGCCCACACGGGCTAGGTGAGAGAGAGAATGTGAACGTCCCTTTACAGACAAGGAATGGAATGACATTCTACACCGGGCGCGGACCTCCGCGCTTAATACTACCAGTAAGGAGATGCTCTTAAAGATAGCCCATTACTGGTACCTCACACCTGCAAGAATTGCCACATGGAATCACACAAAAGGGGGGCAATGTTGGCGACAATGTGGACAGCAGGGCACACACACACACATCTTTTATGGCATTGCCCCAAGCTGGAATCCTTTTGGGCCGGGATACTAGATGCAGTAAATACCATGTTTAAGACAGACATACCCAAATTTCCAAGCTATATAATACTGGGCCTCCCTTACCCCATCACCTACCCACTACAATCCCCTAAGGGCAGGGCCATCACTGTAGTATTAGGGGCAGCAAATCAACTCCTCCTTGCTAGATGGGGAACAGAGATGGTACCCACACACATGGAATGGCTGCACAAGATCTGGGAAGTGCTGGGGATGGAAAAGCGGCCTGCAATCGCTATGCAACAACTCCCCCGCTTTGATAAAATGTGGCAACCTTGCATACAATACCTAGCTGATGAGTACCATGAGCCGACGTGCCCACAGTATCTTCGGATATTGCACTTGACCACTTCAACCGACACTGCAGACACTTAATTGGTAACACCCTCGCAACTGACATTTTCATCAGGGACGCGGCCCCACACCTCTCCCCCTAATCCCTACCCCCAATGCTTCTTTCTATCCCTTTCCGCTTTTTCTTCAACGCTTCATATCTCACCTCTCTTAGCTTAATGCAACTACCACCGGCCGATGGTTGTAGGTGGGCTATGATGTAATGTCTTTATCTGCTATAAAACCAATAAAACAGATTTAAACCCAATTAATCTACTTATCCTGTAACAAAATCCACTTGTCCCTTTTGTGCCATGTAACGAGGCGACAAATTACAGCAGCAATCTCTTTTTGTAAGAGCTCTGATATACTCTTTTGGATAATGCCAGGGCTCATACCATAGTAGGGTTTGAATAGTAGCAGTTCCCTTATGTTGCCACGTTGCTGCAGATCTACATATTGGGGCCGAAGGTAGTAGTAAGCAATAGTTCCAGGGTTGGAATGCCCTAGGAGTCTCTGCACACCTACTAACTTGCATGTTTTAAGGGTTTTCACCAGCTCTTCTGTAATCTTTTCCCATACGGAGAAAGGTTGGAAATGTACTCCTGACAATGGCAGACAAACTTCTTCCAGGGTTGCGAAAAAAGTGGTTTAACGGAAAGTGAACTTGCAAACACTTAGATTTTCTCATAAGCAAATCTACACATGCTTATTGGCTCATGCTAACATGCAGTTCACAAATATTTTCTAGGAGTACTATTTCTTGGCCTACTTCTGTAAATTCATGTGGTATATGTCCTTGCATTGCACTTAATGCTAGGACATATACCAAGGGTACACTTTTGAGATTTTCTTTAATAGTTGGGCCTCTAATTAGGTCCGTTGATCATGACCATTTGTGTTTATTAAAATTCTGTTTCTCTCTCTATCGGCTGGCTTCACTGCGAGTGACAGCATTCTGCTCTTTCATAACGAGCATATCTGCCCACAAAGTAGTTTTGTTCAGTGCCAGTAACTACTTTGGCAGTGTGTGCTTTTTGAGGCCAAAAACAATTTTTGCTTTTGCCAAAGTTTGTTATAATGGCGATGGCCCGGCAGCTTCCACACCAATAAGGTTTTACAAAAACAACGCCAAAACAAGTCACGCATTGACAAAATCAAAAGGCGGACCACAAATTTCAGACCTACTAGCTTTGCCAATGCTGGTTTATTTTTTATGTTTCCCATGATCCTCTAGAAACTGGTTACACTGATTTTCCATTTTGAATATTTTTGGGAAATACTAGCATACATCAACACATTTTACTAAATGATGCTGTAAAGAAATTGTACCTACAATTTTACAGTAGTATAGCGAAAAAATGTTTTCCCTACTTTCATTTTTTGCGAACATTTTATTTTGAAAGCAAAGAATCATCAATCTTGCTTTCAAGCTTCTGCAAATATTTGCATCTAATCAAAGAGGATTCTGGGAGCATTATACATAGCCTCATATTGCTAAACTTTGAAAACGTGTGTGTACATTTTTATATTGCAACCACTGTCAGTAGAGCAGTCCAAGTTTGCAACATTTACTTAGAGTATTCACCCTAATAATAAAAGCTTTGCATTAATGAACCATAAATGCAAGTTTGAACAGCATTATTACATGAACACAAATATTACCTTAACTGTGGACAATGCCCTTCCTTGATACATAATGTGACACGGTAAATGGCAGTTAGGGTTTGTGCTGTAGGGGGTTGGCAGTTTTAGGCATTAAAGGTTTTACCTAGGATAGGACATAAGCTGCAGTGAGTCCTCAGCATAGCAGTAGCCGGGGCAAATAAAAATGTCTCTCTATCTACTTTGTTTTCACTCTAAAAAGGAATGTTTTCTTTCTATATAACCAAACACTGTGCCCTTCAAAGTCAATCCTGATACATTTAAACACGGCACAATGAAAACGAGGAGACAAAGGAATTGCAAAGCATATTTAAACAGTCTGTAGTAAAAGAAAAACAAGGATATTAAAAACAGGTTAAATCAAATTGAGAAATGACCAGGAGAAAAATCGGTAGAAATGCTGTGGTGAACAGCTTGCTTGAAAAAAATGATGGAGAACATGAGCTGCAGTATTGTTTCAATTAGAAATGGGACTGTGACTTGATGAATTTCTGAGAGGACGTTCTTTGGTCTGAATTTAATGGCTTTCTATTCTGTAAACACTCACATTATGAGATGGACTGTGAATCTAGGAAAACTCTTCAACATCACACCCTGGGTTTTGGCATACAGCCTCCACTATATCCCCATAAACTATGTTTGAGCTACTCCTGCTGCAATAAAATGGGCATTTTCACGTTTTGAGTGAATATTTGATTATTTCATTCATTTTTCACCAAGCAGACCTATAAAAAAAAATGAGACATTGTAGAAGTGACAGGAAACACTTCTGCACAAAATTGTGCAAATCGGATACAAATAAACAGAAAAATGATATCTGATTACACCACAACCCCAGTAGAAGCCACGCCTTCCAGCTATCTGGCCTCTTCAGATAGCTTCGGGAATCCACTGCCGCAGCAAGTTCAACTACAGTTAGCAATAGTATGCCAATGAAGCGAAATAATTTTTTGATGTAATTACGGGCAAAGAGGGAAGCGTTATGGAGATTAAATGTTGATATCCACCTTGGAGGATACAGTCAGAAATATGAAGTAAACTTTTGCCATCTGCACAGAAATTAGTGTTGGCAAGATGTTAGCTGTGGCCTTGTACATGGGGATGAGCAGTACTTAATTTGTAAATAAGTACACAGGGCCCTTGTGAGGAGACCACAGCAGCATGCACCACTCGTTGCACTACTACTGACAATCCAGACTTTTTATACATTAAAAAATAGTAATAACTGCCACCCAAACTATTTTTCTTGCTTTGGGTGGCAGATATTAGTCATTTTAATGAAAATAGAATTGTTAAAAAAACTGCTGTTGTGTTCATCACAAAATTGGAAAACAGAGCCACCATGTGGCTGGCGGTCATGAGTCCCGGTGTTGACAATTACATGCCGGTGCTGAGCACTGGAAACCATCGGCTCAAATTAAGCAATGGGGACGAGACCGATTTCAGCTTGGGAGAAATTTGCCTATTAACCTAGGAAGACTCTTTCAGGTCATGGACTAAGGGATGGAATTGGACCACAAATACAATAGAGCAACTTTGGATGCAAAATATGAATGAGATTATATAGACCGAGAATCTACATTACCTCCACCAACACACACAGCTATAAAACTTGGTGGAGCTTTGTAACATTCTAATGATAATGGGATGTATGATCCTAGGAAAGTTAGTATTTCTACTGATTCCTCTACTATTTCCGGAAATACAGATATTCTTAAGCACCAACTTTTTTAAGGATGTAGATAAGATTATTAGAAACGACTGCGGATTGCATAACTCTACTCTTCCTGTTGCCTCAGTGAAACAACCATATGAACGAGGTGGCTTTGAACGCCCCGATTTATTACTATATCGCAAGGCGGTGAAGCAGCTTCAATGTGCTATACAGTAGTGTAAGATACTTGACAGTTGTGGTGAATTGCTGCTAAAAGGGAGTGTATGCCACCAAGACACCGGGCACCTACAGACTGCAAGAACAGATTGAGCATTAAGCTTACTGCCTCGGGTAAGCTTCGAATAGGGCATTTAAGATGATAAATATAGCCTGCTGCCAATATGCAATTGATAACCATCTGTGGGTCCACACCCATTTTTACTAAAGCTGCTACGGAAATTCATACTATGAGATGGTATTATCAAGCAAGGCTGTGAAAAAACAGAGCTGTTATTTTGCAATCAATTACTTAGAACATTAACTGAGATCTGCCAATAATTTGATGTAGCAATTGTTAATTTTCCAGCTGTATGGTCAAATGGTGCAGGATGTGAGGGACATCACGGTCCCAACGATGGTAGAACTAAAGGAAATATCTGCCCTAAGGACATGACAGACCTTGGCAAAAAGTTGAAAACATTTCTACAGGTTATTCAAGATACTTCTGGGACATCACGTGATAGACTTTAGTAGACTTGGGGATAAATGAGAACACACTCATGTTATTGTCATTGCAGGTGTAGGTGGGGGTAGGGTATGTACATACAATAAGAAGACCTCTGGGAAAGCAATCTAAACCGGTTCTATTCGACTGCTTCCAGTATACTAATCTAACCCTGTTAATATTTCACAAATTAAACCCGATCACTTTGGAGGGGTGTTCTAAGTAAACCTTTGACAGAGAGGTGAGGAAATGTAAGACAGCAATGTAATACAAGTATCCCAGTGGTAAGCAAAAGAAAAATGTCACCAATGACTGTACAAAGTGACCTGGACACTAAAATGGGATATCAACTAACCCAGTTTTCAAGGTAGAAATGGGAAAGCAACAGTGAAAATTCATATTATGTGGGTCACAAAAACTGGTCACAATTTGTGACCAGTATTTTTGCGCCGAGTATTACATTTTTTTGAAACGGGCTATCTACTAATAGGTCGGTTTTGTAAAATTCTGAATCTGAGTGGGTCACATTCAGCCTCATCTAATCTAACTGATATTCATTGGATAGGCTGCAAATGGTGACTCACTCTGATCGAATATAAACATAAGAATGGAGCCTGTAAGGCTCAGCAGACCACCATGTCGGTTTGGTTTTAAATAAAGAAACTTTTTTTTTTTTTTAAAGACATTGCACTTTCCTTAAAAGAATCCTGGATTTTATTTTATTTTTTAAATAATCTTTTTTTAAAGTTTCTTTGAGAGTTGGCAGTGGTTCCTTAAACCACTGCATACTCCCCCAGAAAAAGTTTCTGCAATTTACAAAAGGGGATGGGTGCAAAGATAACCTCTACCCTTTTGTCACCAACCAAACTTTGGGATCGGTACCTTTTCAATGGCTTGCGAAGAGAATTACTGTTGCAAACCATCAATACATATCAATCCGTTATTAGTTGGTATAGAATGAACTCTCTTCATAAAGTAAACACTGTTTACAGTACTCAAAGCTCTACGGATATCAACTTCATTTCTTAATGTAGGTTTGGTGTGCGTCAAGGATTTGATACAGATAAAAGCAGTCCGTAGTAGGGCATTTGTTTTGGAATTGGCATGCACTATTTAGCTTTCTCTAAACAGCTGAATATAGATTGAACACAGTACTCAATTAGGGTTTCCCATATATCTGTGGTTGATTGTTAACGCGAACTATGCTACCTGTAAAATGTATGCTATAGACTAAAGTCAATGTTGCACATAGTGCTTGTTTTCAATGCCTAAGGGGGTTTTGATGTGTTGGTAGTAATGATGCCGGATCTTCTCCTAAGCTATTTTGTACTTACTGTCAGACCTCTAATGCCACAGTAATTTATACAGCAATATGCAGGAAAACAAAGCTTGGATGATGTCATCAGTGATGTCATCAAAGAAGTCATTTGAGATGTAAACAGTGGTCATAAATGATGTCACAGACCACGTCGTGAGGGATGTTATAGGTGAGGTAATAAGCATGTTGCAGGCACAAGTTATAGTTACCACTGCTAACTATAACTGGTGAATTTCTGTGTTTTATCCAGTTTAAAGCAATGTGGTCACTGACAAATTCACCTAACTATAACGTGACTTTAAAGTGGAGGGGGGCCGCGTGGACCCCCTCCTCGAGCCGTTATCGGCCCTGGGGACCCAATCCGCCAAGGCTACTTATTTAAATAAAAAGGGGGGGCTGTGTGGGCCCCCCTCCCCAAGTCTTGTTAGGCCCTGGGGAGCCCAACCCCCGGGGCCCAGCGTGCTTGATTTGGGAGGGGGCAGGTCGCCCCCCCAATCGCTGGACCGGTTGCAGTCCAAAGAACCCCATACATCAGGGCCCGGCGCAATTTTGAAGGTGGAGGGGGCACGCGGTGGCGCTCTCCGGACCGATTTCAACCCTGGGGACCCCATTCCTGGGGACAGATGCAGTTTTTATGGGAGGAGCATGTGGCCCCCTCTCCCCCGACCAATTCCGGCCCTGTGGACTCCATCCCCGGGGTCAGCTGCAATTTGTATGGGGGGGCACGTGGCCCCCCTCCCTGGGCTGATTTTGGCCCCAGGGCTTAGTGCAATGTTTATGGGAACGGAGCGCCCCCCCCCCCCTTCCCGGGCTGATTTCAGCCCTAGGGACTCCATCCTCCATGGCCCGGCAACATATTCATTGGGGGGGGGAGGGGCTCGCAGCCCCCTCCTCAGGCCTATTTCTGCCCTGGGGACCCACTCCCCCGTGGTCCACCGCAAGTAAAGGTGGGTGCCCACCCAGGGCACCCACAACACGGTCGTTGGGGGCCGCAGGGTGGAGTCCAAAGGCCCCAGCGGCTCCAGCTGGCTCCCCGCATCCAGCGGGAGCCGGCGTTGCTCCTGCCCGCAAGGAGTAGCTAATAATGCTTCTCCCTGTTGACGGGAGCAATATTTAGATCAGTTTCCCTGTCCACATCACTGTGGGCAAGGAAACAGGTCTTAAGTCCACTCCCAGCGGGCGGGAGCATTTTTTAAGCTCCTGCCAGTTGTGAGCTGACTTGGTGTTTACGCTCCCACTTGGCAGGAGGTTTAAAAATGCTCCCGCCAAGCGAGAGTAAACACAACTTTCCCTGCCCGCACCACTACAGGCAGGGGAACCGCTATGTTCTGGGGATGGGCTCCCCAGAACATAGTTTGTGAGCTGGCCCCGGGGGATGGGGTCCCTGGGGCCATTAATGGCTCAGGAAGGGGGGGCCACGCTCGCTTAAAGGAACCAGCACCAGGAGTGGGCTCCCATGGCCTTTTCAGGAATAGGGAGGGGAGCAGAGTGGCTCCCTCCCCATTTTATGAATTTTCAGCCTTGGAAGTGGGCTCCCGGGACCTTTGGAGGCTTGGGGAGGGGGGGGGGGTCTCAGCCACCCTCCCAATATCTTGGCCTCGGGGTGGGCTCCCCGGGACCTCTAATAGGTCAGGTTGACAGGCCGCACGTCCCCCTCCCCATAAAAATTGTTTTTTGGTCACAGGGGTGGGCTCTGGAGGCTAGAGGAGGCATAGCCCTGGGGTATGATCCTCGGGGCTTACAATACAATGCAGCCCAGCCACCATTTTGTTTTTTTCGATCCTGCAAGACTCTTGCAGGATCGCTGCATTTTTTGCTATTTTATTTTCCCCCCATACGGCCTAAGGGGTCAAGGTATCCTTACTCTCCCCCTTATATTTTTTTTATAAAAAAAAGAACTTCAGGACAGGGGACTAAGTACCCGACTCCTGTATTGGCTGCAATCAACATTTTTCTCATGTTTCTGGCAAGCAATTAGAGCGCTCATGGAAGTCTGACTCGCACTGGAGCAAAATTGCCCAAGGGAAATAAAGCTCCCTGTGCCAATAAGAACGAGAGTCTCGAAGACTCTTGCAAGCCCAACCGTCCAAAAAGATATTTTTTATTTACCTTTGATGTCTCAAAAACTACTGAATGAATTTACACCAAATCACGAAATGCACAATCTGTGGACCAAGCTCTAGCTTCCTGCCGAATTTGGGAGCCCGGTAAAGCCACCGCGAACCTTGCCACGTTGGGGGGACTACAAACCCCAAGGTCCCTAGCGCCAGGAGGCGCCCACGCCAGCAATCGCGCCCGGAGGCGCATAAGAGCACTTGGGGCCACCGCAGCGCGGGAGCCCGGTAAAGCCACTGCGAACCTTGCCACGTTGGGGGGGACTACAATCCCCAAGGTCCCTAGCGCCAGGAGGCGCCCACGCCAGCAATCGCACCCAGAGGCGCATAAGAGTACCTGGGGCCACCGCAGCGCGGGAGCCCGGTAAAGCCACCGCGAACCTTGCCACGTTGGGGGGACTACAATCCCCAAGGTCCCTAGCGCCAGGAGGCGCCCACGCCAGCAATCGCACCCGGAGGCGCATAAGCGCACTTGGGGCCACCGCAGCGCGGGAGCCCGGTAAAGCCACCGCGAACCTTGCCACGTTGGAGGACTACAATCCCCAAGGTCCCTAGTGCCAGGAGGCGCCCACGCCAGCAATCGCGCCCGGAGGCGCATAAGAGCACTTGGGGCCACCGCAGCGCGGGAGCCCGGTAAAGCCACAGCGAACCTTGCAATGTTGGAGGACTAGCATCCCCAAGGTCCCTAGCGCCAGGAGGCGCCCACGCCAGCAATCGTGCCCGAGGTACATAAGAGCACTTGGGGCCACCGCAGCGTGGGACGCGCGCGGGCGCGCCCGGGCCAAGGGCGGGCCCGTCTGCGCCCGTCCGCGGCTGGGCCCACCCCCTTGGTTGGCCATTGAAGCTAAAGGCGTCCATCTGGAAAAGTAGTTGAATAGTCCTCATACACAAAGGCCCCGGGTAATTCGTGATTCAAGTAAGAGGAAGGAAGGTCAGGACGGTGGTAAGCAGCTCGGAGAGCACTTGTTGACTGTATATTTTATATTTTTTGAATTTGCGGCTGCCTGAGAGTCTTACGGGTACTGGGGGGGCCAGTTTTGTCTAATTATCATCGAGTATGGGCAAGAGGAAAGCAACTACTGTGGTCCATCCGTCCACTAACAAAAGGGCCACTATTGACTCGTATTTAGCTAAGGCGGTGGGGGCAATTACACAGGAGATTGATAAAGCGGAGAGGAGATTGTCCATGGGTCTTACGGGCCCAGTAGTGCCTGTACTAGCCTCCGTGGATCTAGCAGCAGTAACTGATATGGGCACCCCGGTCAACGGGACGGATAGTATACTGGCTATAGAGGCAGTGGCCCAAGAGAGAAGTGATACAGGTATAAGAGTCTCATCTCCGGATACGATGGGTGTGGGTCAAGGGACTGCCCAAAGCTTGGACAATAAGGGTTCGGAGGAAGAGGCTTCACCAGCTCCAAAGAGACCACGCAAAGCAAAAAAGAAACGTGAGCCTACAAGGAAATTGGAGGCCCCAAAACCCCTGTTAACTCGGACTGATATGGAGGACTTTTGGAACACGCTGAGGGGCATAATTACAAACTTGATGACCGATCTACTATCGAAGCTCTGGGACAAGTTGGAAAGAGAACTATCAGACACCAGAGAGACATTGGGGAAGGTGGAAAATATGCTGGAAACTATCTCCAAAGCTCCGTCCCATAGTAGAGCCCATTCACAGGCAGTGTATCCTAGTACGCAAGGGGATTGTGAGTCAGGAATATAGCCACCAAACCCAAACAGGCCCAGGGGGGCTGGGCCCCGAAGTGGACAGGGGGATCAGGTGACTGAGACGACTAATAGGCCTAAGCCCCATAAACAGGGTGATGGGGGAGGCGGCAGGGGTCTGAGAGATAGATATTCTCCACAACACGTGCAGGTACAAGGAGGGGCAAGCCCCAATAATACTTATAGTACAGGGCTGCCGGTGATTGATCTCCCCCCCGGCTTGTTGTCCTTGTACCATAGTGCTGGTGGGGGCGCACAGTCTGGGAGTGGGCTCAGAAGAGTCCACAGATACTCTTATCAACAAAGTATCCCACTGGCTAGGGAAATATAGCAGATTCAATATAGGGGATCACCCTCATATTTTGATGGCTAGAAGGGTTGCCTGGATAGGGAAATCAAGAAAGTCTTTCAAGGGTGACGCAGTGATTGTCACCTTCAGATTCCCAGAACTAGCCCACAATATATTGAGACACTCGGCTGAGTTTCCCTTTTATGCCTCAGACATTAAACCTCTTCCATTAGATTTCTTTTACAGGCCAACTTCCATTGCCAAAGGAGTCAGTAATGGGAGGCAGATAGTGGAAGGAGTTTTCACTGAAGAGGGGAGGGCTGGACGGTCAAACACTTATGCCCCTCTGTCGGACCTTAATGATCTGGATTGACAGGGGGTGGGCATCGAACATATCCTAGCACAGTCAATAGTGACTGACTCGCAAATTCAGTTAGCTTTGCCATCAGGGGTAAGGCAGAGAGAGAGTGACGACCTTCCCATAAGTCACCCTAATCAGAATCATCAAAGTGGACTCCAAGGCGACAAGATAATATCGGTTATGTCACCCAGTCTCCAGGGAGGGAGTGAGATTAATCTGATCTCCTGGAATGTGGCAGGGCTGGGTGCCAAATTTAAGGATGAAAGATGGATTCAAACCATAACTGAGTATAAGGTCATTTGCCTACAAGAGACCTGGGAGGTGGAAAACATTTTTTTTGGAGGGATATAGGTCGTTCTTCCTCCCAGCGGAAGGTTCGAGATATGGGAGAGCGAAGGGTGGTCTAATTATTTTTATTGCAATTGAGCTGGGTGGGTCAGTGAATCGACTAAAATGGAACTAGACAGTGGCGTTAGGATTAAAACTGGTAGTAGGTAGAACGAAAAGATTTACAATAATTAATTTTTATAATGCCAAAAATAGGAATTAGAGTGAGTCGAGTGTGAAGGAGCTAGCCGGGCTCTTAGACCAATTGCAGGGAATGATTTCTCATTTGGTAACCCGATTGTGCTTGGGGATTTTAATTGTCATTTATGTTCAAATATTGGGCAAAACACTGGGGTTACTCCCACATGTATGAAAGCAGAAGAATGGCACATGGAACACTCTGGGGAGGGTCAGGAAATAAATGCTCTCAAAAAATTTTGATTTAACGTTTACACTTCAAAAGACCGTTATAACACCCATTTCTCTTCATCCGCCTACCTATAAAGGTAGGGGTTGTGTATCCACCATTGACTATATCTTTGTGTCGTCAGCCCTGACACATACTATAACATCTTTTAGGACGATGGAAAGTCCTTTCAGTGATCATAACCCTCTGGTTATGGGGATGTGGACCCAGCGGCCGAAAATAGCCAATAGTTGGAGGGTGGGAAGGACATTAAAGTCAAAGGACCAGGGGAGACGTTTGCGATGGTCACTGGAGGATAGTAACGCTTTTATATTCATCCCTTTTTAAAGAGAGGCAACAGGAGATTTTGAAGTGCCTAGATATCCTACCTTCAGAGGAGGACGTACTTCGATCTTTTGACACCATAGCAAAGTCGGTGAGGATTCTGCTAACTGTCCCAGTAGTTACGTCTCAGCCAGATATCCCAAGGTGGTTTGATAAGGAATGCTCCCAAGCACTGAGGTCCCTTAAAGTGGCAGTGAAAGCGACACCCCGTAGCAGATGCAACATTGCTAAGTGCCGTAGTATTTATAAAAAAAAGTTTTAAAGGAAAGGAGGTCAATCCTACAAAAACAGGCTTGGGACGAACTGGTCGAGGCCAGGGAGTTGAAAAATAGCTCCCTATTTTGGAGTGTTATTAATAGACCCTGCTTCTCTGAACCTGACAAATCATCTATATGTCATCACATTACACAAGACCAATGGGAGAGCACCTTCCAATCAGTTGATAATGTTGGGGAGGAAGCATATTGTAATAGTGCATGGGAGCCTCTCCCATGTGATTCGTATATGGTATTTCAGTTACACGAGGTAATAATGGGCATAGAGGGACTGACCAACAATAAGGCGCCGGGACCAGATGGGATCCCCCCCATACCTGTTTAGAATTAAAATCGAGGTGTGGGGCCCCTATTTTAACCAGGGTTCTGAATGCGGCGGTGTCAATGGCCATGCCCCGATCTTGGTCAACAGCCATTATTTCCCTATCTATAAGAAGGGGGACAGGGATAATCCTAATTGCTACAGACCCATTTCGTTGTTAGACTTGACCGTTAAGGTCATGGGGCGGGTCATCCTTAACAGACTAGTGGAATGGGCAGACAAAAATCAAGTTCTCGGAGGTCCAATATGGCTTCCGAGCAGGCAAATCCACAGTGGACCAGTGCCTGAACCTCTACCTAGTGATAGTCAAATACACAATTGCTAAAGCGGGATCCATTTACTTAGGTTTTATAGATCTCACTGCAGCATTTGACAGGGTGAACCGTAGTAAATTATGGGCCCTGTTAGATGATCTGGGAGTAGAGCGCTCAATTATAAATGCCCTGATGTCTTTATATGCCCATACCACAGCTGCAGCACGTTTTACTCAAGAGGGCGATCTCACAAATAGTTTCAAATGCTCAAGAGGGGTGTGGCAAGGCTGTATTCTTGCCCCGTTTTTATTCACGTTGTACATTAATGGGCTGGAATCTGCCATGATTTCTCTGCATGCTGATACTCCAAGAATAGGTACCAGATCAGTACCAGTTCTGCTTTATGCAGATGATGCAGTGCTTATCGCACGCACACCAAGAGCATTGCAAATTTTAATTGACGGATTCGTCTCCTTTATGAAGGGACTGGACTTGTCTTCCAATTACGCTAAGTCGTATGTGATGGAAGTGGGCGGTTGAGGGAAGAGTAATACACTTTACAAGGCAGGCTCCCATCGCATAGCCAAAGTCCCAGCTTTTAAATATCTAGGGGTCTCATTTGATGCCAAACTAAATTAGAACACACTGAAAGAAGAGAAGGTGGCAGATACGAAGAAGTCAATGGGTGCAATTGCGAACTTTGCACATAGACTAGGCACATGGTCTCCGGGGGTGGATTTTAAAATTATATCGATCAATTTGCATTTCTAAAGCGGTGTATGGGAGTGAAATTTGGGAATATAAGGGTATGGGGGAGCTTCAGACGACACACAAATACCTGAGACGGTTATTAAAGGTCCCTCAAGGTACCCCCGCCTATTCAGTCCATTAAGAACTCTGGGTGAGGTATGTGGGGGATTTAGTAGCAGTTAAACCCCTTCACTGTTGGCTGAGCATTTGGGCAAAGGAGGAGGCCTCCCTTAACCACAAGATAATCCTGGATTGCATCACATTGGAGCACGCCCTTAAAATACCATGGCTAAGATATATCAAAGACACGTTGGATAGCCTTGGAAGATCAGATATGTTTACAAATTTTAGATCAGTGAAGAACGGCGATAAAAAACTAATTACTGATCTTTTTTTTTTTTTTTTTTTTTAAAAGGTTAGCATGGAACGAGAAGATAAGGAATTGCTAAAACCGTCAGTTAGAGGGCATGCCTTAGTAAAATCAGTGCAAGGAATAGAACACTATCTTACTATTTTAACAAGTGCTTATGACCGCTTTTTAATCACTCGTTTTAGATTCAATATGTTCCATCATCTAGTGGCTGTCCCTAGCGGATTTATAGCAAGAACTGAAGATAGAGGACCCTGTGGCTGCGACAATAGGTCTCCACAGGATATTTTACACTTTGTGTTTTTATGTAAATATTTTACGCATCCCCGGCGACAGCATCTTAAACCATATCTAAAAGATATAGACTTTAGACAGGCTCGAATTGCGCTTTTGCACATGCAACTTCTACAGACTGAAAGCACTTTATTTGTGGTTAAACACTTTTTAAGAGCAATGGTGAGATCCAGGAAATCTCGGAATGATTAAGATAGAGGGGTGTTTTATGTAAATTGTGCTATGTCTGAATTAGGTCTCTAGAAAAAACAGCCAGTTTGGAGACTTATGTATATTTTAACGACCCTGCAAGAGGAGTGTTTAACGTGCTGTTATTTTTATAGTAGTGACAAAATGAATTAGCCCATTTTATGACCCTGTTATTCTGTTTTTTTATGTATCGTATCTTTTATGGCTGTATGTTCTGCCGAATAAAGATTGTATTTATTATTATTATATTATACTGAATCAATTTACACCAAATCACAAAATGCACAATCTGTGGACCAAGCTCTAGCTTCCTGCAGAATTTGGTGTAATTCAGTTCAGCAATTTTTGCTGTAGCTTTGTCTAAAATAAGTGTATTGAAAATGCATGGGCATTTTTTTTCTCGCCCCACGCTTGACTGATCACCCCGAAACTTTCCAGTCAGTAGCCGAGTAAGATGAAGCACAAGTTACTAACTTGTGTAACGATATATCTGTAAGAGACAGTAGTTAGTGACAGATTCCTTACCTTAGAATATCCCCAGGCGTCAGGCTGGATCCGGAAAGTTTTTGCGTAGCAGTACCCCTGCGCGTCGGTAGGCGGCGTCGTGCGGCTCCGCATCCGTCGTCGGCGTCGGGACCGCCGGGATGACGTCGCGGGCAGTACTTAGATGCCGCCCCTGCGCGCTGACGTCAGTTTTGTACACGACTTTCCGCGCCAGGAACGCAGAGCCATGCAAGAAGCTGACATAGGTGTCTGAAAAATACTAGGGCCCTGAAAGGGATGTCCTTAACCCTAGAAATCAGTTCGCAGAACGGGGAGGATGGGTGGGGCGGTAGGAATCTGTCACTAACTACTGTCTCTTACAGATATATCGTTACACAAGTTAGTAACTTGTGCATCTGAAAGAGACACGTTAGTGACAGATTCCTTACCTTAGAATAGATACCCCAGCAATACCAACCCCGGTGGTGGGTCTGCGAACAAAGATCAGACAAGGAAGTCCCGGAGGACAGAACGGCCAAAGAAGCCGTCCCTCCGGACCTGACTGTCAAGGCAGTAATGCTTGGTAAACGTGTGCAGCGAGGCCCACGTAGCTGCCTGACAGATATCCTGCAGCGGAACACCGCGGCCTAAGGCCGTGGTAGCAGCCGTTGCCCTGGTGGAATGGGCACACAGCCCAACAGGAGACTCCTGTGAGAAGTTGGCCTGGCATATGCTGTCCACTAATTATAGTGGGCACCTTGCACCAGTCCAAACAACCCCTTATTGGAGATAGGTTAAAGACAACCTTATTGAAAGCTATCCTAGTGGTAGCTATGGAGAGCAGCCTTCAGGCTAAGTCTTGAAGGAATGTAAAGCAGCTTGTTTTACCAGTCTATAATCTCTTGAGTGATCAAATGAAAGAGCACCACACCAGGTATATATTCAAAATATATGTATTTATTGCTAAACACACCCCTCTAGTCTCTTTATGAGGCTAGAGTTCAAGTACATAAGTTAGAAGTTATTTAAACACAGTAATAGCACAAATACACGTTTGGGCCCTAGGGGCGTACCAAACCATATACCAATAAAGTGGTATGCGAACCACGACTGAACTAGACACTAGGCCTAGAGCCTCTAGAAGTGCTTGGACCACAAGGAACCACCCAAGGTAGTGACACAGGGGACCCACGGGAGACGCGTGCAGTGTAAATACACAACCGCGATACGCCGTTGACTTCTATGGAGAAAGTCGGGATCGGAAATTAGAGAAAAGGGACACTTAAAAGAGGACTTGGACAAAACCCTTTGAGATCTAGGACTTTGAAGAGTCTCTACCCACGGGAGCACCGGAGTACTCGTGTTACCTCACCCAGGAAGCCGGGTGCATAGGTGCCTTTCGGGGTCGGGTTTCGTCGTCGATTCGAATGGCGATCTGCTGCAAAGTGCTGCTGGCGACCAAGAGAAAAGTGTCCGGGTGGATCCAAGAGTGGATCGGAGTTCTGAAGAACCTGAAAGCAGAGGAGACAGAGTCTGGGTCACTAGCCAGTGACCAGGAAGGCGATGGACAGATGCCCACCGATGTCGAGTGCTTCAGGTGCGTTGACGGTCGTCTTGACTCTTCAGCCACGAGGTCCAGGAGGCGTTGTCGGCGATCAGGAGCAGGATTCGGGCTGGTACACGATGTCTGTCGAGTGCTGAGGTGTCGGCGACCGGATTGGACCCAACAAGCCTTGGCAACGGCAAGTCTCGGTGAAGATGTAGATCGTCGATGGTGCAGACCAGCAAGGTCTGTGGAACTCACCAGCGAGGGTAAGTGAGGGCAGGCCTGGAGCAACCAGGATGCCAAGTTAGAAAAGGATTGGCCTTCGTTAAGGGCTACTAGCCAACGGGCTAGCGACCGCGAAGGAGCCTCGTGACGCCGCACGTGGATCTGGCTTACAGGACACTCGTGGAGTGGGGGCCAGTGATCTTCGGTGCAGTTGGTGCTGGAGGCTAGGGCTACTCGGAGCCCAAAGCACGACTTCTTGGGAGACCCAGAAGAGGATGCACTTGCAAATGTGCTCGGTGTCCAGGGGTCACGGTCTCAAGTCACCCACGATAGCCACGGGCCTCAGCTTTGCTGGGGACTCAGGGTAGCCTCGGGAAAGTCTGAGAATCCACCTCTGGTGATGCGATGACTTCGGCGTCCGACGGGAGCTTCAGAAATGCGAACCGGACAGATGCTTCTTTGGTGCCTGCCAAGCAGGGGAGTCACTCCTTGACCCCAAGGGAGATTCTTCTGTCCTCTAATCGTGAGTAGAGCGTCGAAGGTCCAGGATTCAGTTTCAGAGTTTCGTCCAGGGATAATCTAAAGTCCTAAGGACTGGGTTCCTATCTTTATACTAAAGATAGGGGTTGGACTACTCTGTGGCCCCACCTATGGGTGGGTCAGGGCAGAGGGGTGGCTACACCCTTTCCCTTTGTCCAGTTCGCGCCAAAGCAGGGGCTGCAAGCCCCTGATCCGGTTTGAACTGGGGTATGCACAGGGACACCAAATGTGCCCCCAGTGCAGGACTTCAAAGCACCCGAAAGTGCTCCCGCCCAGCCCCAATACACATTATCCTGTCTGGGGAGGTGGTCACACCTCCCTGGGACAGGAAACCTATTGTCCAGGCCTCCCCTGCCGGAGTTTCGTCCAGCAGCAGGAGGCCAGACTCGTGTCTGTGGCAGCAGCATCCATTTTGTGATGCCAGGGCTCTGGAAAGAAGTTACCGGACTAGTCAGAGTTAACATGTCTTTCCCTCTAGAAGGGTGGAATGCTACCCCGCCGCCAGGATTGGCGGGGGGTAGTATTCCAAGATGTTTGACACCAAACACGACATGTTTAGGTGCAGCCATTCCAAAGTTAGCATTTTACCGCGAGGATATAATGCGCTAAGAGTATATGGTCAGGCTGCACTACAAACAGCATCAGAGATGGTCTCCGAACGCTGCAGAGGGGCCCTGCTCATGCAGGGGCACCCTCTCACATAGGAACCATGCACTCTGCCTTTAGGATTGATAAGGCCTGCCTTA
Source organism: Calotriton arnoldi (assembly GCA_963921515.1). Taxonomy (NCBI): domain Eukaryota; kingdom Metazoa; phylum Chordata; class Amphibia; order Caudata; family Salamandridae; genus Calotriton; species Calotriton arnoldi. Next base: position 1,180,895 of record CAWUFW010004002.1, read on the forward strand.
GGAGTGACTTATAGGTTTATATGTGTGTATGTATTTAGTGATATAGGTAACCTATATCACAGTAAGGGTGCATGCACCACCTTACCCAGGCTGCAGTAGCAGACCTGTGGTGTCAGTTTGGATGGCCTTCCAGGGGTGGCATAATACATGCTGCAGCCCCTGGCAGGCCTCTGAGGTACCTATGCCCTTGGTACATAGTATACCATATACTAGGGACTTATAAGGGCACTCCCGATTCCAATCAGTGATGTGCCTAAGGCACATGGAAACCTTTTTACAGAGAAAGCAGATAGACTGGGGCCCTGAATAGCAGGATCCCAGTCCAACTAAGTCATAAACCAGCAAAACACCATAAAAAAAAGTGGGGGCAACCATATAGTCAGATTCCACCTTCCTACAACTCCTTCTTAGCCAAAGAATAGCAGGCTTTGATACACAAGGTTACCCAGCGGGAAATGGTTCTCTTGTGCACCGCCCGACCTTTTTTGGCGCCTACGTAGCCAACAAAGAGCTGGTCATCCACCCGGAAGTGTTGTGTGCGGTTGATATAAAAGGAAAGCGCCCGTTTTGGGTCCAGACGGTGGAGCCTCTCTTCCTCTCTGGAAGGATGCGGAGGCGGAAAGAAGGTGGGCAAAGTGATGGTCTTCCCAATGTGGAAGGCAGTAACCACCTTTGGCAAGAAGCACGGACGCGTCCGAAGAACAACCTTGTCTGGATGGACAGACAGAAAGGGAGGTTTGCATGATAGAGCCTGGAGCTCACTCACCCGCCGAGCGGAGGTGATGGCCACCAGAAAGGCTGTCTTCAGAGTCAGAAGACGAAGAGGACAGTTATGTAGAGGCTCAAAGGGAGCGCACATGAGAAAGGTAAGAACCAAGTTCAAGTCCCACTGAGGCATCACAAACGGAACAGGAGGGAAGAGGTGTGTGTAATGCCTTTTAGGAACCGGTTAACAACAGGGGACTTGAAAAGGGAGGGCTGATCAGGAAGCCTGAGGAAGGCCGAGATAGCACAAAGATAGCCCTTGATGGTACCCAGGGCAGAACCCTGTTGGGCCAGAGAAAGAAGGAACAGAAGAACCTCAGAAAGGAGGGGCAGAGAGGGGATTCACAGCCTTTGCTGTGCACCATGCCACAAACTTGTTCCACCTGCAGGCGTATACCACCTTAGTGGAGGGACGCCTGGCTGCCAGAATCACATCACAAACTTCGGGAGGCAAGTCGAAAGGAATCAACTGCCGCCGCTCAATCTCCACGCAAGCAGGTGGAGACTGGACAGGTTCGGGTGGAGGACCGTCCCTGCTGCTGCGACAGAAGATCCTCCCGAAGAGGCAGACGGATCGACGCTCATACTGAGTAGCTCGGGATACCAAACTCTTCGAGCCCAGTCCGGAGCCACAAGGATGACTTGGGCCCGGTCTCGCCGAATCTTCTTCAACACTCTGGGTAGAAGTGGTATAGGCGGAAAGGCGTACAACAGACCGCAACTCCACTCGCGACGAATAGCGTCGCCGAGCGAGTGCCGCCTTGGAAATTCCAACGCGCAGAACTGCTGACATTGCGCGTTCTCTTCGGTGGCGAACAGATCTAACCAAGGCTCTCCCCACTGCTGAAAGAGACCTTGCACCACCTCCGAGTGAAGACGCCATTCGTGATCCATCATGCACTTGCGGCTGAGTTCGTCCGCCCTGGCGTTCAGGGAACCTGCCAGGTGTTGAACCATCAGGAATATGCCCTGATGTTCCAGCCATGTCCAGAGGCGCAGAGACTCCTGACAGAGGGTCCACGACCCCACCCCGCCTTGTTTGTTGCAGTACCACATGGCGGTGGTGTTGTCTGTGAACACCTGCACTACCTTCCCTTTGACAGAGGGAAGGAATGCCTTGAATGCAAGTTGGATCGCCCGGAGCTCCAGAAGGTTGATATGGAGCCGGGACTCCGCCGGAGACCAGAGGCCTCTGATCTCCGCCTCACCCATGTGACCGCCCCATCCCAGAAGGGACGCGTCCGTCACAACTGTGTGCTCTGGCTGGGGAAGGGAGAGGGATCTGCCCATGACCCATTGCCGGTTCGAGAGCCACCACTGCAACTGTTTTGCAGTCCCCTCCGAGATCTGGACGTGATCGGACAGGTTGCCCTGGTGCTGCGCCCACTGGAACTTCAGGTCCCACTGCAGAGCCCGCATATGCCATCTGGCATGAGCGACCAGCAGGATGCAGGAGGCCATGAGGCCCAGCAGCCTCAGGGTCATCCGTACCGAAACCCAGGATAAAAGGCTGAAAGATCGGAATCATAGCCTGAATATCCCGGACTCGCCGTTCGGGGGATAGGCCCGAAACTGCGTCGTGTCCAGAACTGCTCCGATGAAAAGGAGCTGTGGAGAAGGAATCAGATGAGACTTCGGCACATTGATGGAGAACCCAGCGAGTGCAGGAGTTCGGCCGTAGTCTGGAGGTGGGAGACGACTGCCTGGGGCAGAGCCCGCCTTCAGCAGCCAGTCGTCGAGGTAGGGAATACTGGAACCCCTGCCCGGAGCAGATGAGCTGAGACCACCCGCCATCACTTTCGTGAGACACCCGAGGGGCACTGGTAAGGCCAAAGGGGAGCACGGTGAACTGAAAATGCTCGAGGCCTACCGGGAACCGCAGGTAACGCCGATGGGCCGGCAGGACGGGGATATGGAAATAAGCGTCCTGTAAGTCCAACGCTACCAACCAGTCTCCAGGGCAGTCAAGACCTGAGCTAGGGTGAGCATCTTGAACTTCTCCTTCCGGAGGAAGCGATTGACGTTCCGGAGGTCCAAGATAGGACGCATGTCCTCCTTGTCCTTCTTGGGCACCAGAAAGTAGTGGGAGTAGCAACCACGTCCTACTTCTGGGGCGGAACATGCTCGATGGCCCTCTTGGCCAAGAGGGCCGTGACTCCCTTCTGCAGAAGCACCAAGTGATCCCCTGACATGCGGTGGAATTGAGGTGGCATGGCTGGGGGTGGTCTCGAAGGGGAGGAGTAGCCCCTTCGGACAATGTCCAAGACCCACCTGTCCGAGGTGATGGCACGCCAGTGGTGAAGGTGATGGCGGACCCTGCCCCCTACTGGCGTGCTGTGCACCTGAAAGGAAGGACTAGGAGGGCTTGGAGGCCGCGGACGGGTTGGTGGCCTGACCCGCACGCTGGTTGCCTGACCCGCCACGGCGGGAGCCACGTCCTCGGCCACGCGAAGACGCTTGCTGCGCGGGCCGGTGGCTGGGCAGCGGACGTGACTGGGCGCCCCATCCGTGGCCACGAAAGGGGCGAAAAGCAGAGGTTAGCGGAGGGCGCACAGCAGAAAGGCCCAGGGTCTTGGCAGTAGCCCGTGAGTCCTTAAAACGCTCCAGCGCATGGTCTGCTTTGGTACCAAAAAGAACGACTCCATCAAAGGGCATGTCCATGAGTGTGTTTTGGACATCACCCGAGAAACCAGTTGTCCTCAGCCAGGCGTGGCGACGCAGCGCCACCGTCGTTGCAAGCGATCTGCCCAGCGAGTTGGCGGTATCAAGGCCACAACGGATGGTGTACTTTGCCGCATCCCTTCCTTCCGCAATGGTGCGGGAAAGCAGTGTCTGGACCTCCTCAGGACACTGGGGCAAAACGAGCGCCACCGAATCCCACAGAGAGTGGGAGTATCGGCCCAAAAGGCAAGCGTTGTTGACGGACCGCAAGCCAGCACTGGAGGAAGAAAATGCCTTCTTCCCAAATTGATCCAGGCGTTTGGATTCCCTATCCGGAGTGGCGGTAGGGAAGGCGGTTTGGGAGGCAGAGGCTTGGACAACCAAGCTCTCGGGGGTGGGATGTTGAGAGAGAAACAAGGGGTCGCCCGGAGCAGGGCGATGGCGTCGGGCCACGTTCCTATCCACAGGAGCCCCTGTGGCGGGCTTGGACCAGGTGCCCAAAAGAACGTTAGAAAGTGCATCATTAAACGGCAGCAATGGCTCCGAGGAGGTTGCTGACGGCTGAAGCACTTCCGTCAGGAGGTTAGTCCTGACAGCCACTGTAGGCAATTGGAGGTGTAAGGCTCCAGCTGCTCTACGCAACACCGTTGCGAAATTTGCTCCCTCCTCCGTAGCCACGGAAGGAGGAGACAGCATGCCAGTGTCAGGGAAGTGTCTAGACCACTGGCATCCCCAAGTTCCTCTGCCCAGTCCTGATCATAGTCACACTGCTGTGTGAGAGGGTCATCCGACCCCTCCCAGCTCTCCTGGTCCTCCTCCGGTTCAAAATAAGGAGGAGGAGGGACGTCCGGGACCCAAGGTCTCATGGGCGCCGGAGCCGGGCGTCGGGCGGCGTCGGTCCCGGCGCGCGTCCGGATCTGGAGACAACCGGGGAACGACGCCGCCCGGAGCCCCGGGCGGCGTCAGGAACGGCACCGGGGCGTAGGTTAGGTCAACCGGCGTCGATGGGGGTTGCGGTACCACCGGAGCCGGGATCGAGGCTGGTGGGACAGGCGGCGCCGGGACCGGAGTCGGCGGCGGCGCCGGGGCAATCCCATTAGGGCCCTCGGGGCCCGAAGGCGCACCGGAGGGGCCTTGAGGCCCGAGAGGCGGGCCATGGCCGACAGGAATTCCTGTCTCGGCCGGGTCGCCCCGAACCCGGGAAGGACGGGTAATGCGGGGGCGGCGCCACAGGCAAATCCGGAGCCGCGGGGACGGTGCCGACAGGGGCCTCAGCCGAGTCGCAAGACCGGCGGGCGAAGTCTTAGAGCGATGATGCTTTTAGACTTCTTGTGCTTCGACTTACCCGAGGAGTGCGAAGACTTGGACTCCGATGACCGGCGAGGACTCCGCGACCGGCCCTCGACCTCTCGCGTGACCGGGGCTTGTTGGCGGCGCGGAGCCGACTGCTCGGACCTCGAGAGCTTTCGAGACCGCTCTCGCAAAGCCTCGGGTGCAAGGCCAGGCAGTCGGAGCACGACTTCGTGTCGTGGTCGCGGCCGAGACAGTAGAGACACTCTAAGTGCGGGTCTGTGATCGACATCATTCGACCACAGGCGTCGCATGGCTTGAAGCTGGGCATCCCTACCGACACTGTGGAGCCGAGATGACTCGAAGAAAACAGTGAAAAATCACCAAAAAGTTAGTCAAAAAATGACTAGGCCACTGCTCTTCCTGGATCTGCGCTTACTGGCGCGGAAAAAAGAAGAACTGACGTCAGCGCGCAGGGGCGGCGTCTAAGTACTGCTCGCGACGTCATCCCGGTGGTCCCGACGCCGACGACGGACGCGGAGCCGCACGACGGCGCCTACCGACGCGCAGGGGTACTGCTACGCAAAAACTTTCCAGATCCAACCTGATGCCTGGGGATATTCTAAGGTAAGGAATCTGTCACTAACGTGTCTCTTTCAGATCCTTTTTTTGGGAAGATTTGTCAAATGGGGCCAAAGTTACTAACAAACCAAAAAATGCTCTGTCTATGGAAAAGCAGACCTAACTAACTACCTAGTAGCGACTGCCAGTAGGACGGGCACGTACACAGACACACGCACACAGACACACATACCCCTCCATTTCTACTTTGTCTATGGTGCCATGCAGCACGTTGAGCACAAATATTGCAACTAATATGGTGGCTCTCCTAATGTGACCAAGACCTAACTACCTACTTAGTGGTGACTGCCAGTAGGTTATATACATATATATATATATGTGTATATATATATATGTATATATATATATATATATATATATATATACACACACACACACACACACACACACACACACGAACATTTCTACTATGTCTATGGTGCAATGCGGCACGTTGAGCATATAAATATTGCAACTCAGATGGTGGCTCTCCTAATGTGACCATGGCGACTTGCAATAGAAATATGTTCAACTGAGAACCTTGAGTGCTGGTGTCCAGGTCTTTACATGAAATATATATATATATATATATATATATATATATATATATATATATATATATATATATATATATATATATATATATATAAAAAATCTACTGGCGGTCGCCAGTAGATAGTTACAGTTAGGACCTATTTTCCATAGGAAATCCACAACATTCTATTTGAAATAACTTTGGCGCCGGTTTACGAATCTACGCGAAATTTTCAAAACTTATGGCCCGCTCCAGTCCGCTCCTATCCTGAAAGTTTCGGGGTGATTCGGCAAGCGGGGGCCGAGAAAAAGGGGGTCCCAAACGTGTTTTCCCATGCAATTTTCCATAGGAACCTTTCATCGCAGCTACAGCCCGAACTGCTGAACGGAATTACACCAAATTTGGCAAAAGGTAGCCCTTGGTTCAGAGTCGTGCCTTTTGGTTAAATGGTGTAAATCCGTTCAGTAGTTCCTGAGAAATTTGAAAAGAAAACACATATATATATATCTGGGCGGAGCCTAACCACACGTCATCGTGAGATCTGATTGGCTGTCAGCACTTCATCCTGGAATTGCTGGCAGCCATCTTGGGACCAATATAAATGATAGTACCCCATTGAAATGCATTGTAGTGAATCAAAGATTTTGAGGGTTACCAAAAGGAGAACTATAAAGGGTGATAACAGACTTTAGTTACATTAGAATTCATTTGTTGATGGTACCATACTAATTTCAGGAATTGTGGTGTGTTCTAAGGTGATTTTACCCTGTGAAAAACCTTCTGCTGGGATATCATGAATCATGTTTGAGAGAAAACTATTTTTACATGCTTGTCCCATACAGTTTTGGAAGGTGCTCCAGAAGCTAAAATGAGAGCATATTTTCTGTAAATTCACATTATCTTTCTCAGTCATGTGAGAATGAAGTCTGACATTCTCAGTAAAACATGTACATCCAACAAGGGCAGAGACTGTCAGTTGATTCCTTTGTGTTCTACTGCAGCTTCCCAGAGTGTTCTAAAGAACAACTAGAGTGCTAACAGCCTTACTTATGACAAAAGTATGGCACACCTGAAGCCATCTTGATTGGAATAAACCGGTAACACTTAAAACATTTAATTTAAAAAGGAACAAAATAAGGGGGTTCATTTTGCCATAGAAATTATGGTTAGTGCTGCAGAAAGAAAATTTAGGGCATGTTTTAAGTGAGATCTCAAATCCTCTTCTATTTCATTAGAAAATTCTGACATGCAGACTGAAACAATCACTTTCAATACCAGCAGTAGACTTCCAGTTAACTCCCTGGTGAGCAGTAGCTTTACTACAGTGATCTAATGAACAACTAGAGTGCTAACATTCTGAATTTATGGCAAATGTGTGACACATCTGAATGCCTTCTTGATGGAATCAAAGTAAAAACTGAAAGCATTTCCTACTGAGGAGACTGCAGTAAATGACGAAATTAGGAAACTTCATAACAAATAAGTCTCCCAAGATGGCCACCAGAGAAAAAAAGAGCCCAAATGTAGCACAAATATCACCCAGATGTAGCCCACATATAGTCCAATGACTGAAGTGTGCAAAACACTTTTTATTTTTATTTTTCTGCAGTTTTATATAGTGCAAACTGGTCAGGTATTGGAGCGTTACATCTTACTTGGACCCCTTATTGCGTATTTTGCACGAAGTACATGAGATTGATCTTACGAAATAATTGAACTTTACGATTCTGTTAACCTGAAGTTGCTCTGAACCGGGCTTTGTAACACCCGTTTTACCTACTGGTTTTAATTAATTCTCACTGTATTGTATTAGGAAAGAGGATTTACTGTTTTTATGTACACTTTTATGATCTATGTTTCTAAATCAGATCAAGTAAAGTTTAATGAGTTCTATGGCAGGACAGAGGCGAGGATTATGCATATCTTTCCTCACTTTATTTGCATAGCAGTTCAAAGAAAACGTAACACAACAATCATTAAACAAAAGACTACACAACCCATGAACCATTAGGGGGTAGTCTCCAAGGCAACTCTAGTCCAATCATATCACAGTCCATCGTATATAATATCGTGACGTCCCTTCCGCTTCCTCTTTCTTCACTGCTCGTCAGTTAAGTGGATTCCTTACATTCTTGGCTTAATCTGACGTTGTTGCTGTTTGTATAGCGGTTTCTTGTGCACGTTATTAGCATTATTGCCTTGGTATTGTTTCATATTCCCTGCGCAGCAGGCTCTTGCCCGAGCACGTTCTCCCCCTCGCAGTTTCTCCCGCTGTGTGCTCTGCGCGCGGTGAGATCCTGTCAGGCGCGTCTGGTCCGAGCGAGGCAGCTCAGTCGAGCGCTCCTGCTGGTCTTTACGCGCGTTTGGGAATCCGGTCACTCCTTTAGTGTCCGCTTGATTCCCGACCAACCCTCGCCTAATTTTGACACCGCTACGCGGTGATTTCCCCACACGGCCACGTTAGTGACCCGCGCCACCTGGTGGTGGTAATTGGTATTGCGCCTCAGTCTATTCTTATAACAGCTTCGGGAAAGCCCAGCTGTTGCAGCACCGGCGAGGGGCTGCCTTAAGGATTTTAAGGGCATTTGTTCTGTGCTCACACCCTCTGCTATCATGTCTTCTCCAGAAGACCATTTTTACTCCTCCTACCAGGAAGTGGAGGAGGAATGGCCCCCAACTTCTCCCTCCAGCAGTGGACCAAGCCCTCTCTCTGGCTATTTCTAGGGCGCTGGCTCCTCTTAGGGATCAGGTTGATAAGCTGGCGAAAAGCATCCCTGGGGTGTTCAGGGACCCAGATCTGGTGGTGGCGGGTCCAAGTAGGTCCCAGATGGGGAATAAAAGGGCTGTTAAGCATAACGCGGGTCACTTGGAAGGATTTGATAAACTTACGGAGACCTTCCTCAAGAGTGCGCGTATGCTAAAACATGCACCCTGCCGGGAGGAGGAGGGGCCCGGAGAAAATTGCGACACTGTCACCACTATTGTAGACCCCGACGGCGGGTTTCCCTTAGAGGGAGAGGGTGTATCGGAGGACGATTTCTCCTCCGATGAGGATATGGACTCGGTGCGTCCCTGGTGTCCAGAGTCCCACTCCTCTCAGTCCCCGGTTGGGGACGGGGTCCACTCGGACATGTTCGAGCCTACCCAAATTTACCATCCTAGGTCGGCAGAGTGGACACCTGACGCCAAAGTGGCAGAGTATGTGGTGGGGAAAATCCATCAACCCCTTGAAAGGGAGGTCAGGAATAGGATGAGGGGAGAATGCCCCAGGCCCTCACTGAAGGGGAAGGTGGCACACACGCCTGAAATTGATGAGAAACTATGTACCTTTTTCTCCAAGTATATGAGGGATCCCAAGAAAGGAATTGATAGGTCTTGGACGTGGTAGGGCCCTTGACCCAAATTATTCAATTGACGGAGCGTTCCAAAGAGTCAGGATCCCCTTTGTCCACGGATATTGTGGCTGGTTGGGCGCACTACCCTAAACCCTAAAACACTACCCCCAGCACGACACCCTACACTACCCAAACATAACTGCACTACCCTAAACCCTAAAACACTACCACCAGCACGACTCCCTACACTACCCAAACACCACTGCACTACACTAAACCCTAAAACACTACCCCAGCATGACCCCCTACACTACCCAAACACCACTGCACTACCCTATACCCTAAAAACACGACCTCCTACACTACACAAACACACTACCCTAAACCCTAAAACACTACCCACAGCATGACCCCCTTCACTACACAAACACCACTGCACTAAACCCTAAAACACTACCCCAGCACTACCCCCTACACTACCCAAACACCACTGCACGAACATAAACCCTAAAACACTACCCCCAGCACAACCTCCTACACTACACAAACACCACTGCACTACCCTAAACCCTAAAACACTACCTCCAGCACGACTCCCTACACTACCCATACACCACTGCACTACCCTAAACCCTAAATCTACCCCCACAGCACGACCCCCTACACTACCCAAACACCACTGCACTACCCTAAACCATAAAACACTACCACCAGCATGACCCCCTACACTACTGCACTACCCTAAACCCTGAAACACAAGCCCCAGCACGACCCCCTACACTGCCTGAACACCACTGCACTACCCTAAACCCTAAAACACTACCCCCAGCACGACCCCCTACACTACTGCACTACCCTAAACCCTAAAACACTACCCCCAGCACGACCCCCTACACTACCCAAACACCACTGCACTACCCTAAACCCTAAAACACTACCCCCAGCACGACCCCTACACCACCCAAACACCACTGCACTACCCTAAACCCTAGAAAAGAAACCCCCACCCCATGCCCAATCCCCTTACCTCTCACTCCTCATGGTTCCTCTCTCCTCGTGGTTCCTGCTTCACGTCATCTCTGAGGGGCGGTGCACGCTGTTGTGAGGAAACGGAACAGCCTGTTTCCTTATAACGACATGGATCGTCTACATGTTTTTAGAACGCATGGTCATTTACCATACATACCTTTACAACAAAATTTGTTGTAAAGGCATGCGTGGTAAATGACCATGCGTTCTAAAAATGCGTAGTAATGACTTCGTGATGTACAACGCATGTGTGGTAATGCATGCGTTGTAATGGTATCGCAAAGTAAAAAGTCGTTGTAACGGCTGTTTACCGATCGAAGCTGGCCCCTGTTCTTCAGTGAGACGTTTATTTGATTAATTAGGAGGAAGGAATGTGGTTTTTTACCGAAAAGTGCATTCCCGGCTGTTGTATTGTGAAAGTGTCCGCGTGGCCTGGTTTCACTTCCGGTGAGAGAGTGGAAGAGTCTGTTTGGATCTAAAGGAGTTCTGTTGTTGGACGGGGCCGGCGCGACATGTCATCAGAAAACATAGCAAATGGAAAGCGTCCTCCCTGAAGTGTGGAGCAGTGCCATGAGAGGTCAACGAGTGTGCGCCCCACCGCAGTATGACCGTACCGCGTGACCCATGTGCCGCCTCCAGGGTACGGGAGGCAGAAGCGGCATCGCAGGACCTCTTGAAGACCGTTGTAGCACTAATTCTACATTTTGGTACTAGGGCATTTTAACTTCGTTGTTCCTGCCAGATACAAAGACAAGATCCTGTGTTATTCAGTGCCCTCGTTACCTTTTTTGTGGGTTGTGGTGCTTGTCACTTCGCTGCCCCGCCGGTGCACACGACTGGGCACCCCACCTCGTGTGCCATCTGCAGGGCCTCTGCCCTCGGATCACTGGTTTCGGTTTCTGGAGTGGCAACATAAACATTTGCTCCCAAAGGACTAGCCTGAACACTTAGGTGAATATCCCCTGCACCAGCATTCCACGGAAATTCTTTCCTAGCTCTCCCACGTCAACGAGCACGGCTCCGCTCGCGACACCGTATGACGTCATCGGAGCCATAAGAGGACCTCGTCGGCGTGCTGACGTCAGTTCCACCCATTTTTCTGTGCCACCGAGGCAAACAGGGACCGAGACATTTTCACATGTATACATAGTATAATAAATATATATTCACTGAAAAACGATAGGTTTCAGGCACGTTATAGTTAGAAATTCGCATTTAAAAACCTTAGAAATTCACTGAAAAAACCATAGGTTTCAGGGCGTTATAGTTAGTTGGACATTTCACTCGTACAAAACCATAGAAATTCCCCGTTATAGTTAGTTCAGCTAACTATAACTCATGCGCCCGCAATGCACTGCTGATGACGTCACATATTACATCACTCATGACATGGTCAGTGACATCACTCATGACATCACTGATGACATCTCAAATGACATCACTGATGACATCATCCAGTGAATGTGTGTTTTTCTGAAAATTAAATATGTTTTATATATGTATATCTCAAGGTCGATGGAAGAATAAATGGGTATACAAGTGTCTAAATGGATGATTTGTTTTGTAAAATTGATTGTATAACTGACTAAGTGTATCTTAGTGAATACATGGGTTAGTGAGTAATGTTTAAATATGAAAATATCTGTATCAGTCTCTCACTTTGTGTATAAGTGGCTGCATGGGTTGGGGAGTAGCTACATGAGTGTCTATATGGGTTATTAGTTGGTTTTTGAGTATCAGTATGAGTGTCTGTATGGTTCGGTGGGGGTATTACTTAGTGCATAGATGCATGAATGAGTGACTCACTGTTTGTATGTGTTGAAGACAGCATGTGTGCAGGACTGTATAGGTGGATGAGTATGTGTATGGGTGTGTTAGTGAGTGAATGACTGTCTCAATAGTGTCTTTATGAGTAACTACATATGTTTTAAACTAGTATATGTGAGTATTGGTGTATATAAGTGAGTATGAGTGAGAGATTGGAAGAGTTCCTGTACAAATAAGTAGGTGTTTCTATAAGTGATTGTTTAAGAGAGTAAGTATGTGTAATTTTCTGTAGAAGTAAGTGTGGTAGTGTGTGTATAACTGTATATGCAAGTAAATGGATGTTTGATACTTTGTTTGCATGTGTGACTATGTGTGTGAGTAACTCTATGGATGAGTGGCGGTGTGTAACAGGATGTATAGGTGTATGAGTACATATGATGAGTGAGTACATGTATGAGTGACTGTATAGGGACTGTTGGTGAATGAGTGGATGTGTGTGTAGATCTTGGAATTACTGAATAGGTGTGTTGTAACTGGTATTGGTATGTCCATTGTTTTGAAAATGTTAGTTTGTATTTTTGAGTGTGTGTATCAAAGGTTATATTAGGGTGAGAGGAGGTCTGCCACTATCACAAGGATGATGTCATGAGTGATGTCATCAGTGATGTCATTTGAGATGTCATGAGTGATGTCATGAGTGATGTAATATGTGACGTCATCAGCAGTGCATTGCGGGCGAGTGATAGTTAGCTGAACTAACTATAACGGGGGAGTTTCTATGGTTTTGTACGAGTGAAATGTCCAACTAACTATAACGCCCCTGAAACCTATGGTTTTTCAGTGAATATATATATATATATATATATATATATATATATATATATATATATATATATATATATACACAAAATCCCTCCAGCAAGCAGAAAGGAAGAGGCCACACGGGGGATCCGGTTGGAGGCTTTAATTCGAACAGCATGTAGGTGTAATGCATTTCGGCCGTGAGGGCTTCCTCAGACGCCACTGCTAATCAGGAACACAGTCACATCCCCGCCTTAAAGTGCTCCTGCAGTCCTCTCATAGGTGAGAACAAACACCATCCCCAATCACGTGATATATATATCCAATCCCGCTTTATGTCTGACACATGCTTGGGTTGCCAAACACATGTTTAATGCCATCAAGATGCACCATAAAATCAACGCGATGTCCACACCATCAGCCCCTGGCAGACGCGTTTCGGCGGATGCCTTTCTCAATGCCGGGTATTCGCTGAGTGTCCCAAACTGTAGGTTTTCGCGGGGCTTTGTTAAAAATCATGCCGAGGAATCACATTGGCCGAAGAATGTAATAACAGAAAGAGGACCGGGAAAGTTCCTCAAGTAAGTACTTGCCTCTTTCTTGCCAAGGTTCCTCGTGCGCTGTGCAAAGGTCCCGCATAAGGAACAGGACAGTCCAAAATCCCGAGCCAGGTACAGTGACCCGCCCTTGCATACAATAATGCACTTGATTAGCCTGCTCCTTTTGATTTGCGGGATCGTCATGGCAGATTCCATCGTTGCTGGGCAACCCACTCAGCAGTCAATCTGCTCCCTCTCCCCAATGCTTATACCACAGTATATATACACATCTCCAACAATCCTCACCAGAACCGCCGCTCAACTTTCGGGTGGGTGCTGCCACAAAGCAGCGGTGCACTGCGACAATTTTTCACCAGAATCTCTGTTCACACAAAGTTGTGGCGCACACTCGAGTTCGTAGTCTTAAGTCACTTTATTTTTCTTGCCCCGTAGCTGTCACGGCCAGCTATATCCATCCAGCTTGCCATAGCCAGATTTATGCCTTGCTTATTTTAAAAGTGGCACAGTGTTGTACAGGCAATTACTGCTCAAGTTCCAGAAAACCTAGCGCTGGGAACAGTTTGCTTCATGCACGCAGTTTCCACCCCAGCAGCCAGATACTAAGCATACCGCATGGGGAATACCTCAGAGCAAGAAGAATCTGTAATTGAGAAAATAGCTTTACTATCGCTAAAGAGGACACGACACGCAGGTTCCAGGAACGAGGGTATGATAGAGAGGCCCTAACCAAAGCAGTTGAGAGGGTAGAAAAAATACCTAGCGAGACCTTACTACATAAAAGTAAACGTAGAACAAAGAAGAAACCTGAACACCGTTTCATCACCACATATAACAGCACACTTAAAATTGAGATCTGTACTACAGAAAAATTGGCATTTGCTCAAAGGAGATCCGAAAATAGGCCTGGATCTACCCAAAAACCCACTGATCACATATAAGGAAGCAGATTCGATGCGTGATAGGCTAGTACATAGTGATGTGAGAAACGAAAAGAAAACATGGCTGCGTCCTACAGAAGGCTTTTTTCGCTGTAGTAAGTGCAAAGCTTGCAGAAACTGTGAGAATCTAAAAGAATTTAGGATCCACAATAGAACACAGAAGATCAAAGAGCATTACACCTGCAAAAGTGAGTTTGTAATTTACACCATCAAGTGTGGATGTGGGAAAACATATGTACGGAGCACCACTTTACAGGTGCACAGACGCATCTGAGAGCGGTCAAAAATAATGATCAAAGCTATGCCCTTGCAAAACACTGTCATACATGCCAGAACAATGACATAGGAAACTTAAAATACAGTGTCATTGACGGAATCAAGAGTGATGAAAGAAGGGGGGGACAGAGAAAAAAGACTCAGGATACTAGAATCGAAATATATTCTTGCATTAGACAGCATGGAACCAAAAGGGCTCAATGCTGATGAAGAGTTGTATGTTCACCTCTGACTGGGAAAACGTGAATAGACCTATGTGCTTGTTTACATAGAAAGTGCCGACTGTCCTATGCTGCTAGCAGTTTGTAACCTTTACCATTTTGAGTTCATTTTTTTAGGAATTGTTCTTGTTAGTTGGTGATCAGTCAACTAATGTGTCATTATTTATGTTCTATTTTTCTGCAGATTTTAGAGAATGCGAGCGCATTCAGAGTAGCCAAGGAGACCAGAGAGCATCAAATGAAGCTACCATCCTTTTGGGCAGAGAATTACCCACTAGCATTGGGTCTAGTAAGAGTGACTTTTCTTTATTAATTAATGAGTGATGGAGTCAATAGAAATGGCATGTTGATGCATAATATCACCGAGAAAATGGATTGTTTTCGTTTGGGACGTGGATCCCTCCCTTTCTGCATACCTTTGCCCACTAGGGCGGAAACTTTTTGTAATTATTTTCTGTTGTGACATGAGATTAATTTCACAACACTATTGAGATGGTTGGATGCTAGCTTCCTTGCCCACTGGTGTTTGATTTATTATTGTACAAGACAGGCAGGAGTAGCAATGAAATTGAGCTGCAACTCTACTATGTCTATGGCCCACTAGGGCTGGATCGCTTAGAATTGTTTTCTATTGTGTGATGAATTTAATTTTACGACTAAATCGAAATTGATTGATTATTGATGTCCGTGCCCACTGGGGTTGGATTTGTAATTGTACAATGTAGGTAAGATTATGAATGAAAATCGTAATGTAACTTTTCCATGTCTACTAAGCATTTGCCCTGCAATGTGTATAATGCTATATATACTTTCCAAAATGGATACTCACCTGTTGATGAAGGCGAGAAGCCGAAACGCGTCTTGTGAGACCGTTGTTTTGTTTCGTTGGTGACCCGTGAATAAAAACCCACTTGGAACAGCCTTGAGTGCCCCACCTTCTTTGTGAAACTTTCCGGAGGATTTGATATATACATTAGATTTATGCCTTGCTTATTTTAAAAGTGGCACAGTTTTGTACATAAGCAATTAGTGCTCAAGTTCCAGGTATGCATCACAACTTCACTTGATATAAACACAAAATCTGTAAAAGCACATCATGAAGAATAACCTGGGATAAGCCTCACTCTTGCCAACAGCGTGGTGTGTTCAATGGGCAAGGGAAGGCCAGTTTCACAAACGCACGAGAGTTAAAGGGTGTATACACTATAAGCCAGATGGATTTCTTACAGATGCTTTGTCAACACACTAGCAAGGGGATGCAAGTAAGTCAATGCACTTGACAGCAGAAACTGAGGTAGCCAAACAAAGCAGTATCATGTGAACTAAATTAAT
This sequence comes from Calotriton arnoldi, assembly GCA_963921515.1. Taxonomy (NCBI): domain Eukaryota; kingdom Metazoa; phylum Chordata; class Amphibia; order Caudata; family Salamandridae; genus Calotriton; species Calotriton arnoldi. Next base: position 1,197,026 of record CAWUFW010004002.1, read on the forward strand.
TTAAAAAATACACCTTTGAATTGTACAATTCACTGCAAAGAGGGCAGAGAATACGTCAGAGCCGCAAAAGATTTTCTCTGTACCACAGCAGGTAATCAGTAAGCTGTTATGATTTTCCATTTTGAGAAGCCCAGTGTAACAAGCAATTAGCCATTGCATCCACTGATGGTTCAACCCACTGGTACTTGACCAGGAATGCTCTGACATTTGGGCTGTCAGCTGTTTGAAAATCCTCCAGACAGTCATGCTGCTCCAAGGGGTCCGGCGTTCACTTCACTAAACAAAAACATGCTGATAACAGCCAATAACTGTCTGGTTGGTAGTCCTGGCAGAGATCCCAAGAACAAAAAAATATGCAAGGCATGTGAATGTTGTTCTCACGCCAGAGCACAGCTGGAGGACATTACAGAGGGGCGAGGGGAAGGCTGCAGAATTTGGCGCCTCATCTCACCATACATGGAGGGCTACAGGATGACGCAGACAGTCCACACACACAAATAAGCTCTCATATTAGTTTTGAGAAATTATGGAAATCACTGAGTTGCGTAGACAACTATTGCTGGTATCCTAGACCGCGCATTAAAGAACAAGTTACTTACCTTCGGTAATGATATATCTGTAAGAGACATATATTAGTTATGGATTCCTTACCTTAGAATTACCCCCAGGCGTCAAACTGGATCCAGAGAATTTTTTATCAGCAGTACCCCTGCGCGTCGGTAGGTGGCGCCGGTTGACTCCGCGTTCATCAATGGCGTTGTGGTTGCCGTTGTGATGTCGCGGTATCTATTTAGACGCCGCCCCTGGCCGCTGACGTCAGTTCTTTACACGACATTCCACGCCAGAAGTGCAGAGCCATGCAAGACACGGACCACTGGTGCACAAACTAGGGCCCTGGAAGGGAGTCCCTAACACTAGAAGTCAGTTCGCATAACGGGGAGCAGTGGCGGCTGGTGACATTTGAAAGTGGTGAGGTGTAAAACAATTGTGGTACTTCACTGTGGCGAGCGAACGAGCCTGAACCACCTACGGGGGGTCCGGGGGGGGGTTCTCTCCCCAAGAAAATTTTGAAAAAAAAGTGGGCAAATGGTGCATTTTCAAGCAAATTTGAGAATGCAGGAAGGTGTCAACCACTCTGAGGTCTGATGGCAAGGCACCAGAGCCAGACAGCAGGCAAAGCACTGCAAACAGTACGTGTCCTTGACCAAACCAACTTAAACAGGCAGCTCGAACATGATGTCACCCACTCTGCGGCACAATACTGCATCACTGCTAGAGAGACTCTGCATTTTGGTTTTCAGCGGGGGTCTATGGCACATCCCAGCTATTACATGTATCCCTACTTACACACATTTATTGATTCATACCGCCCTCCTGTATCCCATTACCTCTGTGCCTAACTACACCTCACAACTGATCCTTTTTTCCATACCTGTGCCATTTTCTTCTCTTTTTGCAATCACAAAAGCAATCAATTTCTCTACATTCCCACAGTAATCAGTATTAAAACTAAATTATCATTTACAAAAAGACACGCTTTCATAATTATTACATAATCACAATTCATATAAGCAAAAACGTGTTACAGTTCATCAAATTTTTGTATAAACCACTTTAACACTCTTATTACAAGGAAAGAAGGGTAATTTATAAGGTTGCTTCTTGTCAAGCAGGTTATGTGCTCAGGTTCTATAGCAGCTAGATTCTGACTTTGCTGAGCCATAAACCGATTCTGCACCTGCACCTCAGCCCAAACACCACACCTCACAGGTCTACCGATCCTCTGCGCCAACAATAGAGTGCTGTGAGCAACAGCTTCCAGAAGGGATTATCTTACGTCAGCCCCAGTGAGAGACTGAGGTCCCTGACATTGGCACAACAAAAAATGTGTTATTTCAACTGAAGTGATTCCAAGAAATAAGCTCCCCTCATTTGAAAAGAAGTATAGATATTACTTAAACATTACTATCTTACTTGCCAACAATTCACCACATCAGGGTTTGAAATTCAGCTACAGTAACACGGTCTATAAAAAGCCTGTATCAGCCAAAACCTTAGACAAATGGCGATGCTACACTCAATTCTCAATGCTGTGAAACACGGCATAGGTATGTGAGGAGGCAAAGCAAGTATTTATAAAAGGAAAACATTCATTTGAAATCAGAACATTCCAACTACACCTATGCACAAAAGTGTAGACGTACGGAGATAGAATCTACAAGAACAGTAACTTGGGGAAGGGGTTAAATTCAGGTGTTCAAAAAGTGATTGATGTGCAGTGCAACAAAAATAATCTTTGGTCCTTCTTTGCTGGATTGCATTTCACACCTTTGTTTTGTCACCCCACGCTCACTGTTTTATTGCCATTAGTTTCCAGATATTTTTAAGTAAGGTTACTGTGATCAGCACATAGGAGAAAATATACTATTAGTATGGTGAATACGAGGTCATTCATGTGTACATTGAAAATTATTGGTGAGAGTTTGGGGGCCTGATGGACTCCATGAGCTATAAATTCAGCTATTTTGGGTGTTTCTTATATTGCGGCCACATTAGAGGACATAATGTAAAATACATGAACCTCCTGGATGTAAGTAATTATAGCTTCAATGTAAAGTATTAACTGGGTTGTTGTACTCATTTTTTATAATACTACCCTCTTCACATTCGGATTAGATGAGTATTAAAGAGGCCTACTGTACATGAAAGCGCAGGACATGAGTATATAGCAGTAGCAGATGGGTATGGCGCAAGCTCAGGCTTGGTCATAAAAAGAGATTTGCCTGGCAGGCTGAGCAGTAACTCTCTGTGATCCCGCCTCATTGGACACTGCTGTTTGTACGATGCCTCATGTTTGACATGCTCATTCTAAGATTGCAGTCATCCCCGCGGAAAGCGCTCGACTGCTTCTTGGAGCTACGTCGTTATTTCAATTACAAAAAAAACATTACCACGGAAGAGTCTGACGCTTAACACCAGGACTGTGGCCCTTTAGTATAACTCGTTAAAGTGGCAAAATAATCTCAAGGCTGGTGACGTCACTTTGTGACGTGTGTTTGTGAATACACGAGACTTTCTTCAAATCCAAATTCCTCCATTTTACCTAACTGTGCTATCCTGGGTGAATCACTTTACCTCATTCCTCCCACGGATTCCATACCTGACCGTTTTTAGCTACACGTTGTTTTATAATGAACATTTTACCCACGAGCTGAATTGTCTGTCAGCTAACACCCAGCTGAATGGTACTCATTTTGTCAACCTCTGGATGATGAAAGGCCGAGTTGGTGCAGCTAGGATTTAAACATGCGAGCTCTGCATCCCACCCCATAGAGGTGAAACCAGGAGGCGAGCTCAGTCAGGGTTCAAGTTGACTGTTACACACAGACGTCTTCTGCAGGTGCATTAAACCACTGAGCTATCCCGCCAGCTACTTTTGGTTTCCAGCAGCCCGCCACAGACCCAGTCAGTGAAGAGAATCACGCAGTTCTCTGCTCTCTATGACACATCTCTAACAATCGCGAATAATGAACATGGGGCAAGCAGTCACGGGCGGGCGGGTGGGTTGGGGGGGATGGGGGAGGGGGGAGATCTATATATAATAAAAAAAAGTAAAACTTAACTTTCTCCGCGACCGTGCTGCCGCCTCAGCTCCTGCCGCTCTGGAGTCCTGGCGCGTTGTAGGCAGCCTCCCTCCTCCTGCTCCCCTAAGCCAATCACAATGCTGCAATAGCAGCGTTGTGATTGGTGAGGCGCAGCGGAGAGCGCCCCACCTGGGCCATTTTTTCTGTGTAGGCTGCATGCAGCAGCCTACACAGAGAAAAAGGGGGAGTGCGTATGACTGGGTTGGTCGGCACTGGGGCCGACCAAACCTTCAGTACCCACAACAGTGGGCAAGCCACTCCCTCCTGCCCTCGAGCGGGACCGCCCACCCGCCCTCCCACAACCAGGCACTTCTGCTTTCTCGCAATGCGAGAAGCAGAAACATAAAATGGTAGTTTTACCATTTTATGTTTCTGCCTTCTCGCACTGCGAGAAAGCAGAGGGGCGACGCCCCCATGGTGGAGCCGCCACTGACGGGGAGGATGGGTGGGGCGGTAAGGAATCCATAACTAATATATGTCTCTTACAGATATATCGTTACCGAACGTAAGTTACTTGTTCATCTGAAAGAGACTATCAGTTATGGATTCCTTACCTTAGAATAGATACCCCAGCAATACCAGCCCCGGAGGTGGTTCTGCGAACTAAGTTCACACCAGGAAGTCCTGAAGAACAGAGCGGCCAAAGAAGCCGTCATTTCGGACTTGGCTGTCTAGGCAGTAGTGCTTAGTGAACGTGTGCAATGAAGCGCACGTGGCTGCCTGGCAGATATCATGAAGGGGGACTCCACATCCCAAAGCAGTAGTGGCCACCGTCGCCCTGGTGGAATAGGCGCGCAACCCTACTGGAGGTTCCTTTTTTGCTAAGGAATAGCAGATCTTTATGCAAGGAATGACCCATCGAGAGATGGTGCACTTTTGCACGGCCCGACCTTTCTTGGCGCCCACATATCAAACAAAGAGCTGATCATCCACCCGGAATGGTCTTGTGCGATCCAAATAAAATGAAAGCGCACGTTTTGGATTCAGACGGTGGAGCCTTTCTTCCTCTTTAGAAGGATGCAGAGGCGGAAAGAAGGTGGGCAAAGTGATGGTCTGTCCTATGTGGGAAAGAGGTAACCACTTTGGGAAGAAAAGAAGGTTGAGTTCTAAGGACAACCTTGTCCGCATGAACAGCAAGGAAAGGAGGCTTAGAAGAAAGAGACTGGAGCTCACTCACCCTGCGAGCAGAGGTGATGGCAACCAGAAAGGCAGTCTTCAGAGTCAAGAGTCTGAGATGGCAATTCTGCAGCGGCTCAAAGGGCGTGCACATCAAATAAGTCAGAACAAGGTTCAAGTCCCACATGGGCATTACAAAAGGAATAGGAGGAAAAAGATGAGTAATGCCCTTAAGGAAGCGATTTACAATAGGGGACTTGAAAAGAGAAGGTTGATCAGGAAGGCGAAGGAAGGCCGAAATGGCCGAAAGATAGCCTTTGAGAGTGCCCAGAGCAGAGCCCTGCTGGGCCAAAGAAAGCAGGAAGAGGAGAACTTCAGAAAGAGGGGCAGAAAGGGGATCCACAGCCTTTGCTGCGCACCATGCCACAAATTTGTTCCATCTACAGGCGTATACCGGTCTGGTGGAGGGACGCCTGGCTGCCAGAATAACGTTACAGACTTCGGGAGGAAGATCAAAAGCTGTCAACTGTCGCCGCTCAATCTCCACGCAAGAAGGTGGAGGCTGGACAGGTTCGGGTGGAGGACCGTCCCCTGCTGCTGCGACAGAAGATTGTCCCGAAGAGGCAGTCTGATCGGAGGATCGATGGCCATGTTCAAGAGCTCGGGATACCAGGCTCTTTGTGCCCAGTCCGGAGCCACAAGAATGACTTGGGCCCGGTCACACTTGGTCTTCTTCAGCACTCTGGGCAGAAGTGGTAAAACCAGAGAGGCGTATAGAAGACCGCAATTCCACTCACGTCGAAAAGCGTCGCCAAGCGAGTGCCGCTTTGGAAATTCCAACGCGCAGAACTGCTGACATTGTGCGTTCTCTTCGGTGCCGAATAGATCTAACCAAGGCTCTCCCTACTGCTGAAAGAGACCTTGCACCACCTCCGAGTGAAGACGCCATTCGTGATCCATCAAGCACCCGCGGCTGAGTTCGTCCGCCCTGGCGTTCAGAGAACCTGCCAGGTGTTGAACCACCAGGGACATGCCCTGATGTTCCAGCCACTTCCAGAGGCAAAGAACCTCCTGACATATGGTCCACGGCCCCACTCCGCCCTGTTTGTTGCAATACCACAAGGCTGAAGTGTTGTCTGTGAACACCTGCACTACTCTTCCATTGACAGAGGGAAGGAATGCCTTCAGTGCCAGACGAATCGCCCAGAGCTCCAGAAGGTTGATGTGGAGTCCGGACTCCGCCGGAGACTAGAGGCCTCTGATCTCCGCCTCTCCCATGTGGCCGCCCCATCCCAGAAGTGACGCATCTGTCACCACTGTAAACTCTGGTTGGGGAAGGGAGAGGGATCTGCCCCGGACCCAATCCTGGTACGTAAGCCACCACTCCAACTGATGTGCAGTCCCTGCCGAGATCTGGACGACATCAGACAGATTCCCTTGATGCTGTGCCCACTGGAACTTCAGGTTCCACTGCAGAGCCCGCATATGCCATCTGGCATGATCCACCAGCAGGATGCAGGAGGCCATGAGGCCCAGTAGCCTCAGGGTCATCCGTACGGAAATCCGGGATGGAGGCTGGAACATCGGAATCATAGCCCGAATATCCCGGACTCGCTGTTCGGGAGGATAGGCCCGAAACTGCGCTGTGTCCAGAACGGCTCAGATGAAAAAGAGCTTCTGGGAGGAGGTCAGGTGCGACTTCGGCACGTTGACTGTGAACCCCAGTGAATGCAAGAGGTCCGCCGTCGTCTGGAGGTGGGAGACGACAGCCTGGGGCGAGCCCGCCTTCAACAGCCAGTCGTCGAGATAGGGGGAAGACTTGAACCCCTGATCTGCGCAGATGAGCTGCGACCCCCCCCATCACTTTCGTGAACACCCGAGGGGCACTGGTAAGGCCAAAGGGGAGCACGGTAAACTGTAAATGCTCGTGGCCTACCGTGAACCGTAGGTAACGCCGGTGGGCAGGCAGGACGGGGATGTGAAAATAAGCATCCTGCAAGTCCAACGCTACCATCCAGTGTCCAGGGTCGAGGGCAGACAGGACCTGAGCCAATGTCAACATCTTTAACTTCTCCTTCCGGAAGAAGCGGTTGGCGTCCCGGAGGAAGCGGTTGGCGTCCCTGAGGTCGAAGATAGGACGCAGGCCTTTGTCCTTCTTGGGCACTAGAAAGTAGTGGGAGTTGCAACCACAACCTACTACTGGGACAGGGACGCACTCGATAGCTCACTTGGCCAGACAGAGAAGGGCCAAGTGGTCCTCCGACATGCGATGGGATGTAGGTGGCATGGATGGAGGGGTAGTCTCTAAAGGGGAGGGAGTAGCCCCTTCGGACTATTTGCAAAACCCACCTGTCTGACGTGATGTGATGGCGGATCCTGCCGCCCACTGGCAACTGGTGGCCCTGAAAGGTCGGACTAGGAAGGTTTGGAGGCTGCTGCAGAGGGGGCACTGGAGGACTGGCCCGCCCGCTGGCCCCCAGACCCACGTCGCTGGGTCCCACGTCCCCAGCCGCGCAGAGGCTGGATAGCTTGCGCAGGCCTGTGGCTGTGGGCGGAACGTGGCGGTGCACCCCTTCCGTAGCCACAAAAGGGGCGAAAGGCAGGCTGCATGGGGCGCGAGGTGGTAGCGAGGCCCAATGATCTGGCCGTAGCCCTAGAGTCCTTGAAACGCTCAAGCGCTTTGTCTGCCTTGTCGCCAAACAGGCGAAGGCCATCAAAGGGCATGTCCAAAAGTGTCGAGTGGACATCCCCCGAAAAGACAGTGGACCTCAGCCAGGGGTAGCGTATCAGGGCTACCGACGTTGAAATTCTCCTGCCTAGCGAGTCGGCGGTGTCCAGCCCACAGCGGATGGCGAACTTTGCTGCGTCCCTCCCTTTGACAAGCGCACGGGATAGTACAGTCCGGGCCTCCTCCGGGCACTGTGGCAGCACTTGCGCGACCGAATCCCACACGGAGTGGGAATAACGACCCAAGAGACATGCGGTGTTCACCGACAGCAGTCCTAAGCTGGCGGAAGAAAACATTTTCTTCCCAAGATGGTCCAGCTTCTTGGATTCCCTATCTGGGGGAGCAGTAGGGAACGCGCCTTTGGACATTGAGGCTTGGACCACCAAGCTCTCAGGGGTAGCGTGTTGGGGGAGGAAAAGAGGGTCGCCCAGAGCCGGGCGGTAGCGTCGGGCAATAATCCTATCCACAGGAGCCCCCTGTGCTGGGCTTGGACCAAGTGCCCAGTAGGATGTCTGTGAGGGCTTCGTTAAAAGGCAGCAGGGGCTCCGAAGAGGCTGCCGCTGGCCTTAGTCAAGCCTTAGTCAGGAGGTTGTTCCTGACCGCCACCGTAGGAAGCTCAAGGCCTCAGCCGCCCTTCGCAACACCACAGCGTAGGAAGCTCCCTCGTCCGTAGCCACGGTAGGGGGAGAAAGCATACCAGGGTCTGGTGACGTGTCAAGACCACTGGCATCACCCAACTCCTCTCTCCAGTCAGGCTCTTGTAGCTCGTCTGTTAAAGGGTCCCCAGACCCCTCTCAGTCCTCCTCCTCGTCCTCTGGCTGCCACTCAGGGCGAATGGGAACGCCAGGAGACATCTCTTTGAGTAGCGATTGTGCACCGTGCGGGCCGGATGTTTGTCCCGAGGAATCCTTCAGGGTTAATGTAATATTACGGTCCAGCTGAGTAGTATGGCTTGGTCCGTCGCTGTTTTGGAAGGGACATACTAAATATCGATTTAGTTAAAGTGTCTGCCCTTCGCTCTCGGTTGCTTGGAGCCTGCGCGCCCACGTTTTCAAATCAGCCCTCAGTATGTGGCTGTTTATGGTGCCCCCCTCCCCCTTCACTTCAGTCCTGAGGAAGACCCCTCTGTAAGGAAATCAGAAACCTACAATTTCTTTAGGGGTCGAAACGTCGACATCTTGCCATTTTGCCAGCTTGATCCACAGCGATTTTTCACTGGGATAGTGTTTTCAACCATGGCTATTTGACTTTTGGATACTGTTTTCATTTGTAGGACTTAAGCATAAGCCGTTTTTTTCATGTAAAAATTATGTGATCTGCACGATATCTTCTCTGTTTACCCTCCTACACCCAAATCACTTTACCTTTCTTATCACCAACACCCCTCTCTTCTCCCCCTTTGGGGCACTTGTTTTTTTGGTATTATTTGATTCAATCATTGTTACAAACTTATGTACGTTCAGTGTGATTAACTAACACTGTATCTTCAAGTACACAACAACGTGTTTGTTCGATTATGTTTCTTATCTTCCTTTTATGGTGTGTGTGATGTTGAATAATTGTCTACTGGGACCACTCTTGCATTGTACTGTCCTATACCCAGGTCCCAGCGACGTATATTGGGTTTACCCTTATTTGTAACAGGATAGAAAACAGGCACAAAATTGCCTGCCGGCGTCGGATCCGGCTCCGCTTCTGAGTCGAGGGGAGGGTCGGGGATGACGCCGGCCGGGGGCGGGGCCGGCACCGGCGGAGGTGTCGCCAACGGATTTGGTACCGAAGGAGGTGTCGTGAGGTCGACCGGCACGATACAGATCCAGGCCTGGATCCTCGGGGCCCTGCAGCGCCAGGACCAAAGCCGCCGGCATCGAAGGCCTAGGCCCCCAACCGAGTCCGCAGGGCCCGAAGGCGGAGTTGGGCTGCCCAAAGATGGAGTGGAGGGCTTCGTATAATGTACAAAGTTGGGCAGGGGTCGCTCCGGCACCCGGAAAGGGGGGAAACTCGGAGCCGATCCAGCAGATTCCGCGTGCGGAGCCGCAGGAGGACTGCTTCTGCATCCCACGTCGCGCCGGCCAATGGACGGGGAGAAGGTGAAGAGCGACTGTGCTTCTTCGACTTCTTCTTGTGCTTCGACTTACCCGAAGACTTCGATGAAGAGTGGTGGTGGTGGTGGCTCCGCGACCTCCCTCTCGATCGGGACCTCGAGCGGCGCGGAGCCGACTGCCGGGCCTCCAGAAGCTTTCGGGACCGCTCCCGCAAAGACTTCAGGGCCATGGCCCGACAGTCGGAGCACGACTTCGGGTCGTGGTCTCGCTCCAGGCACCACAGGCACACGAGGTGCGGTTCCGTGACGGCCATCAATTTGTGACAGGACTCACAAGGCTTGAAGCCGGTCCGAGGACGGGACATCCCTACGTGCATCAGGAGTCGGAAGACTCGAAAAAAGATGTCGACAAAAGTCTAAAAAGATTTAGTCAAAAATTGACTAAGGGTACCGCTCTTTCCGGATCTGCGCTGGCCGGCGCGGAAAAAGAAAGAACTGATGTCAGCGCATAGGGGCGGCGTCTAAGTAGATACTGCGACATCACGACGGCCGACCACGACGCCATCGACGACCGCAGAGTCGACTGACGCCACCTACCGACGTGCAGGGGTACTGCTGAGAAAAAATTCTCCGGATCCAGTCTGACGCATGGGGGTAATTCTAAGGTAAGGAATGCATAACTAATAGTCTCTTTCAGATGCATATGACGAATACTACCGCAAACGCCACAACAATGCACACCTTTGCCGAGTATGCAAAACAACAGAGTACTACACTGACTACGTACAATGAGATTTACCACGCACACCACAACGCATTACAACACATGTATTCACATGCACACACATATATATATATATATACACAAACGCACACACACACATATATATATATATATATATATATATATACACAAACACACACACACATATATATATATTTTAACATTATATGTTAAAATTATTGTTAGGTGAAATGATCAGCAACAACTTAACGTTTTAAACGCTAAAAATCTCAGAAATTATCCAGTTATAGTTATACTTATCTCAAGTAACTATAACTTGTGCCCTAAGGTAACTATAACTCCCGCCCCCACCATGCACAATTTTCTCATCAATAATTTCATTGCAAATGTTGCAGTGATGTTATCAATGATGTCATAGATGATGTCATGAGTGATGTCATATGTGGGTAAATTAGCAGTGTATGGCGAGGGCGCAAGTTATAGTTAACCTTAGGGCACGTGTAACATGTTGGGGCCATGGGGGGGGGGAGCCCGAGGGCCCCCACGGCCCCAGCTGGCTCCCCGCATGATGCGGGAGCCAGCATTTCTCCCGCCCGGAGGGAGCAGCCGTCTTTCATTGCTCCCTCCAGGCGGGAGCAATAGGTCTTCTATTTCCCTCCCTGCACTCCTGCCAAACAGGAGCAACCATGTGTTTTCTTACCCACTGTAGTGTGGGCAGGGAAACTACTATGTCCAGAGTGTGGACTCCACAGGACACAGTCACTGAGCCGGCCCCGGGGAATGGGGTCCTTGGGCCTTTAAGGACATGGGGGGCGGGGGGGGGGGGGAGACGCGCAGTCCCCAGGGCCTTTTTACGGCTTAGGGAGGGGAGTGGGCCACAAGCCCCCTCCCTTTGTTCAATTACTTGGCACCGAGAGATGGGGTCCTTGGAGCCTTTTTAGGCTTGGGGATGAGAGACTGAGTGGCCACCTCCCTTTTTATTCATATTTTTGGCCCCAGGGAATGGGGTCCCTGGGGCCTCCTTAGGCTCCGGGAGGGAGGGTCAGACCCCCTCCCTTCTTTATTTTGCACAGCCCTAGGGTATGGGGTACCCAGAGTCTCAAGGAGACTCGGGGAGGGGGGCAACGACTGAGTCCTAAGATGGCTGCCACTACTGCCTGGCTAATGTGGTGGCAACCAATGAGATCTCAGCAGGAGATCTATTGGATCCACGGAGGCTCCACGCCCCTAGATAAACAAAGTTTTTGAGCATTAATTGCTCAAAAACTCCACAACAGATTTACACAAAGGGCACTCTTTCCGGACCAAGATCTACCTTTATGCCAAATTTGCTGTAAATTTGTTGTGGTTTGGGCTGCAGTTCTGTCTAAAGTTTCAAAATTAATGGGGAAAATACTTTTCATGGAGATTTGTTTTGTAGTAGGTTAGTATATATGTTTTACACCTGAAAACTCTTAAACACACAAACTCACTTGATGATGTCATCCGTTATATCAGTGATGTCATCAGTGATGTCACTGACCATGTCATGAGTGATGTAATGTGTGAGGTCATAATCAGTGCATTGAGGGGGCGTAAATTATAGTTAGCTCAGTTGCTGAATTTCACTGGTTTTGTACAAGTAAAATTTGAGCCTAACTATAACAGCCCTGCAACCTTTTGTTTTTTTCAGTGAATTTCTATGGTTTTTTTAATGTTATTTCCTGACTCTAACGTCCCTGTATCCTTTGTTTTATTAAGTGAATTTCTATGGGTTTTTTTCCGAGTAATTGCGTTTGCAGAGTGGTGGAGAAAGGGGGCGGGCATTCGACCATCTCGCAGCAATCCCACTGTGTGGGACTTACTGGAGGTAACAGAAGGGGTTCCTGGCCCCCAAGGACCCTCAGCAGCCAAGGGGACTTCATCCCCCAACCAGAAGTGCACCAGGAGGTGCGTTTGCAGAGTGGTGGAGAAAGGGGGCGGGGACTCGGATCACCTCTCAGCAATACCCCTAGGTGGGACTTACTGGAGGTAACAGGAGGGCCTCCTGCGGGAGTCAGCATTGCTTTCACAGATAGGGAGCTGCATGTTCAGCAGCTCCCTCTCTGTGAAAACAATTCTGCTCCGCTTTCAGCAAGCAAGAGCATTACTTGCTGAAAGCTGAGCGTTTGTTGTGGCTTGGCGGGAGGGGTAAAGCTCCCCTAAATCCACAGCAAACAGCCATATCCTGGGTGAGCACCCCGGTACGTAGCAGGAGCTGGCCCGGGGGGGGGGGGGGCGGTCCCCAGGGCCATGTATGGCTCCAGGAGGGGGGCTGTGGGCCCCCCTCCTTTCTTAGATTTTACCTCTAGGAGGTAGTGGTCCCCGGGGATGCAGGGGGCTCCGCGCAGTACCTAGTATTGTTTTAAAATAAACCCCCAGGAAGGTGTTGGTCGCTGGGGGGGTCCGGGAGGCCCCCTGCATGGTTTTAAAATAAACCCCTGGGGTTGTGGTGGTCCCTGGGGCTGTGGGGGGTCCAACAGGCCCCCCCCCTTTGAAAACTAATAAGCCCCAGGGAGGTGGTGGTGCCCAGGGCAGCGGGGGAGGCCGTTCAGGCCTCCCCCGCATTCATTTGTAAAGAAGCCCGCGGGAGGTGGGTGTCCCCAGGGCATTAATAAGTCCCGGGGGGCATGCGTCCCCCTCCTTTATAATGCAAATACCCCTGGGACCAGGCCCAACCGGGGCGATTATTAAAGGAGTGCGGGAGCCCGCACTTCCTTTTTTTTTTTTTCCGGCTGGATCTCCGGATCCCATCAAAAATGTTTTTGGGGCCCTGCGGAGACCCTGTGGAGTACCGCCCCCCCCCCCCCAGAGGCCTAGGGGGTCAGGGTATTTCTACCATGCTCCCTTTTCTTTTTTACATTTTTTCTGGGACTCAGCTTGAGGCAAGTCCCAAGATGGCTGCCAACCCTTCCTGGTTTGAAGTGTTGGCAGCCAATCAGATCTCAGCACGAGATCGGGAGGAGTCCCTATATATACACATTTGGATTTCCCTTAATATTTCAATAACTACTGAACAGCAGTGGCGGTGCGTCCATTGGGGCGTTGCCCCACTAGCCACATGGCCCCATTCACGCAAGCGGCAAGCAACTAGAAATAGTTCAGATAATTTTTAACTGTTAACTACTAGTCGCTCGTCGCTCCGCTCGCAGTCGGCACTGGCAGTCTCAGGCAATCGGCCGCTGAAGGGGGTGGGAGCGGGGCTGGCTGCGGCAGCAAGGGTTGAGTGACAGCAGGCTGACAGCAGCGCTTGCAATAGTGTGCGCATGCTCGATTTTGGGCTGGTCATTTTTATGACCAGCCTGAACATGCGCACTACAGGCCACCCACCTACTACCATGGGAGAGCGAGGGGGGACCCGAGAGGCCAAGGGTTGCTTCATGCAGCAGCCCCCGGTCTCCTAATGGGCGGGCCGTCTCCATGCCCTAGCCAATCCTGGTGCTGCTAATGCAGCGTCTGGATTAGCTGCCTGAGACACCGCGCAGCCTGAGCCTGAAGGCTGTTGTGCAGAAGGCGCGGGACCGGCCCAGGAGCAGAAGCAGAGGCGGCGCGGAGCAGAAGCAGAGGCGGCGCGGACCGGTCAGGTAAGTTTTTTTAATTTTATTAAAACTCCCCCGGCCGGCCCCCACCCCCGCGCGACACCCCCGCGACTCGAGTATTGCGAATAAGGAGCTTTGCCACCATCCGGCATAAGACGGAGCGTCTTATCCATGCTGTGGAGGTATAATTTACTGATAACTATTGTACTGCACCCTAGTCCAACTGCCTACCTGAAGGATTCCTCCCCCCCCGTAGCGGGGGTTTATGCGGCGAAACCTTCCTCGTATGCGCAAAGCTGAATTGAGCCTGCTTTGGAAGTAGGCGCGTTCCCTTTGGCTTCCCGAGTTTAACTCCACTATGGCAGGTGAGGAGTGAGGTGACTGCAACGCACAAGTAGTGGAGGTTGAGGACGGGCTGCACGGATAATCCTGTGGGGGGGGGCGCCGGACTCCCTGCACCACCCACGCTTTGGCTTCAGCGCTCTGAACTTTAAATTGATAGCGAAGCGGGGAACGCTGCTCCACCTGCGTGGTCTGAGTGCGGGGCCCTGGCCTACAAGACTTCCCCTTCCCTTCCAAGCCTTGTAGAGCTGAGCAGACTGTTAACACTGATAGGGCCACGGGGGTCAGAGACAAGAAAATTGATGAAAGAATGAGTAGTCTGACTTGAACACAAAAAATGGAATATGCAACAGAAACGATTACACTCAATATTTGTAATAGTGGGCCATTTGAAATTAATATTGAATCCTAGGTGAGTGAGGGGTAGTGTGTCATATAACTCGTCTGCAGCTCTCACTTCACAGATATTTGCATGATACTACATTCGGCTTTGCACCTTGATTATGGGATGAGCTCACTTGAAACCAGACTGGAAACAGTGTTTTTAAATTAATCATCGTGAAAACGTGTTTCTACAGTTTACTGAGGAAAGAATAAAATATCTTGAGTACAAAAAGTCACGTCGAAGGAGCAAGTTTGTGCACTTTGCATACCAGGCCTAGTGTGACTTGAGGCCTTGCCATGAACGTGGTGAGGTGATGTGGCATAACGAAGAAATGCTGTAGATGCCGTGATGTTGTATATTTTGTGTTATTTTTCTAGCTTAGGTTGTGTGCCATGTAAATATGTATGTTGGTGGAGTATGCACCAAACCACTATTTAAACTGATGAAGTTGTGTGGCATGCCAATGTTCACATGGGTGATGTTGTGTGCAATGTTACGTTGCGGCCGATGGGCATAGGATTGTTTCCTACTTGGTGTGTGCCTTGCAGTGGTTGACCTACCTGATGCTGTGTGGCATGCTACGATGTGGTTGTGTAGCTTGTGTAATTTCTGAAAATGATGTTGTGCTTCTTGTCATTGTTTACCTAAAATGCCGTGCGTCCTTACGGGATGTGCCATGGCGTTGTGCATCCTGCCATCATTTACTCAGATGGTTCGATGTGCCATGCCATGATGTTGTCGTGTAACATGGTTTTACTTACATAGATTATGCTATGTGCCATGCTTTAACTAGACGGAGTTCTGTGCCATGCTGTGACGCTGTCGTGTGATATGGTGTTATTTACATAGAATATGTTATGTGTCATGCCATGCTTTACCAAGATGGAGTTATGCGCCATGATGCTGTTGTGTGGCATGGAGTTATTTACATAGATTATGTTCTGTGCCACCCCATGTTTACCAATATGGAGTTCTGTGCCGTGCCAAGGTGTGGTCGTGCGGCATAAGGTTATTTGCATAGATGATGTTGCGCGTCCTGCCTTTGCTGTTTCTGATGCCAAAAACATGGATTGACTTGCAAACAATGAATGTTAAAAACGTCGAGGGAATGCATTTCAGCGATTTAGTTCCTCTCTTATTTTACATGTTTACTTGATCTTGCATTCCCCACGAGTTAGCTATTTTATAATGTTGTTGTTTATCTGTATTTTTTTCTGTGCATACTTTGAGGCTTGAGCCATGCCAGGTGTTTATGAGGGGCTTTGATTGAGCTCTCAGGCGCTGAGGCTGAAGCCAAACCAAGTGCCTGTCAGTGGGTTGGCCTCTCTGTAGAGCACACAGAACAATGTTTGTGTATTCCATTTGCAACTGAAATTCTGTGGAAATGTGTGTGGAGGGGGTACACTGATGTCAATATTTGCAAGGCAAAAGTAAGAGAAATTAAAGTGCTTATATTTGAGGGAGTGCAGTGCATGTTGGGGGCGGTGAAGTGACAGATGTGAGGAAGGGCATTCGGGGAAGAGTGAAAAGAGGATGCTGAAGAGGAAAGAGAGGGGGTTGAAGATGTGCAGATGGACAAGATATGCAGAGACAAGCATTGGCATAGCCAATAGGTCTCGCCTTTGGGACCTTATAAGTGTTTAGCCATGCAACACTTGATGTTGTTGCACCAAGGATATTGTGCTGGATAACTAAACACTTATAAGGTCCCAAAGGCGAGACCTATTGGCTATGCCAATGCTTGTTGTAGAATTGATGACGAGCACTTCCAGGCAGATATAAATGACAGTAGCCACACTTAAACAACAGCAACAAATGTGGGCTACTTAGATTTCTGTAAAGCTTCGATACTGTTCTTCACGGGGACACAAATTTGCAAATAGGTTAAGTTTTTAGCTGAGAGTTAGACGACAAGTGTATGGGCAAACAGTCCATTTTGTGCAATGTGTTCACAAATGACTAGAGAAACTGCTAGATGAGACTTTCCTTTTTGCAGATGACATGGAGGACTGCCCAGATTGAAACACTTGATTACGTCTCATCATCATAAGTATGTTTATTTTAGACCATAGTCCTTAAAACATAGCACGTAAAATACCCCACAAATAAAATCATCAACATGAAATTCACCTGCAGTTAATAACTTAGTATTTCAAATCCATAGTAAAATATCATTCATTATAAAAAAGAGGACAACATTCATTTGGATACAACAACTATAAATCTACATAAAACTCCAGTTTCACTTATGCCAAACAGAAAAATCCCAACTCACATGCATCACAACCCTATTAAAAATGTCCCATATCTTATTAGCTTAGAAAAAAAAAGCTGCCTATTGTACATGTCGCATCAAGAAACTGCATATGTGAGAAATTTGGAGGATTCCCAGAGATTCTATATTATATATTTTCTTTAAACTGGCTGTATAAACTTCCTACACTCCTCTAAAAAACAAGCAGTCCAATAACAAATGCTCGTTATTTGATTTCATTTGTATTCCACAACCACGCAATGCCTCTATTTATTTTTAGTCTCTTGGTCATCTCAGTCCTCAAATACATAGGGTTAACTCCAATCCGAAATCTTAAAAGTTCTTCCCTCATTGCTGGATTCCCAGTGCTGATAAATATAAAAATACTAAAAGTTGATACACTCGAAGAAGTGGGGAAAAATGAGCAATGGCTTAAACCTGAAGAGTGGTCTGCGACATAGCAGCTCGACCTCGGTGCCGCCACGTGCACACTCTTGCAATTAGGCTGCATGACCCTTGGGGAGCAGAGCATGATGGGAGGTGCATATCAAAATGCAAAGAGGAGTGCAGTCTCGGGCTTACTGGAACCGGTGATCTCGAGGAGGCTAAACAATGTGGCACTCCCCTGTGAACGCGGAAGGAATGCGGAGTGTTTGGAAAGCGGGAGGATGGATGTGTTTGTTGTGTGGTGCGGGAGGGCGGAATGACCAGCGGGAAGTGGAGGTTGTGAGGTCCGTCCTTGTGCATGTCAATGGGTACACGTCATCTCTGCAACTGTGTCCTCCTACTTACAGAGACCGGCCAGATAGAGGCTACCAACATGGCGCCTGGTTTAGGCCACAGGTGTTGTGAGAGTATAGACGACAGGTCGCCATGGGAGGGGGGAACAGAACAGCTGTATAAAATGTTGACTCAGAACGCGTGCCGAATGTATACAGTAACGTTTTAGGCCCAGTGGTGCACATATACTGAGCAGCCCGTTCGGGAGCAATCCAGCTTTGATCCAAGCCGGGATATTAACGGGAAACTGTTGAGAAGCCACAACGCCGAGGGCAACTATGCCAGGAATGTCATCGGGTGGGGGAGAGGGGGCGAGAGAGAGAACAAGCTGACGAGATGTAAAGAATAAAAACAACACAATCAACACTGTACAAGAATACAGCGCCCATCTTAACAAGTGAAGCGCTGGACAGCAGAGACGGCAGCGTCAGAGAGGAGCGGGGGCGAGCGAGCGCGGCAGCGTAGCTGAGGCTGACCACACGCTCGTGCACCATGGCCTATTGCTTGCGGTTACCCGCACGGGCGCCATGTGTTTTCAATTATCGCGCCCGCGTCTGGGCATGATAATTGGAAACAGATGGCGGCCGTGCGGGTAACCGCACGGAAAAGGCCATTGTGCACAAGCGTGTGGTCAGCTTTTAAAACCACCTACATAAAGTCTCGCAGAGCAGCGCATGCGCGCTAGTCTAGGCTCGACCTAAAAACAAGTTAATATTACTGTAATAAAAGGAATTTTCCATGTACTTATCACTATGGCAGGACAGTTAAAATTAGGAAGAACAAAGTTAACTCAAAGGTCCTATGACCTTCAAGAGGTGACATCTGATCTAAAATGTCTGAAAGAGATTAGAGGTAAGTCATCACTAAGGGGCAAATTTGGAGTTTGGCTGAGAGATTACTCTGTCGCAAGAGTGACGGAATATCCTCTCCACCAAATGGAAGGTCCGCCTGTCCAATTTACAGTTGGGCAGACATTAGGTAAGTCAGCGATGAAGTCTACTTTGAATCCGACCCTGACATAATCCGCCGATAGTCGGACAGAGTAAGGGCCATCGGAGGTTTGGCCATTTGACCGCCTGCCTGATTTAGAGTGAGCAGTCAAATGGCCACTTTTACTATCCCTTACCGCTGTAAAATAATCTGATGGTAAGGGACAGCCAAAATGTTTAAATGACCCCCACACCATGGAGAGAACTCCCATGGTGTGGGGGGTAATTAGTTTGTTTCTTCGAAAACAAAAACGCATTTTGGGATTTTATTTTCTGAAGAAACAAAAACAGGTTAAAAGTTTAACAGGCAGCTGTCATGTTTGACGGCGCCATCCATCAAACTTTTAACTTATTGGCAGGAACCTCCACAAAGGCAGTTTCTGCAAATGACTAGAGGTGTCCACTGGGCCAGCGGACATCTCTAAATTCCGAGAATGGGTACTCCGGCAGGGTACAGAATAATTTACTCTGTTGCCCTGACGGAGAGTACAATCCATACACCAAACTCTAAATCATGCACTAAGATAATTGTTCATTCAGTAGGATTTAAAGCAATTGTATTCATACTAACCTGATCTTTTCCCTAGTTAAGACCACAGCTCCAAAACTAGTGCTAAGGCAACTCAGTATGCTAAAACTGCAGAGCACATCCCAGCCACCACCCACTTTAATTCACGTCAACTAAAATAGTATGGCGTGTCTCTAGCTGGCAAAGGAGTGTCGTGGAAGCAACAGGGAACTGTAGCCTTCTGATTCCCAAAACCAGATGTCTGGTGCACCCAGGCACTTTGGCAGTGAAAGAGGGGTCTTTCACCGGTTGTCTGTTGTGCCGGTCACCTTGTCCCACTTGCCTGCCTGGGCACACCACAGAAGCCCAAACACCAAGTCATGAAACTGACACACAATATTCTACAACTTCAATTGGGATAAACCAGCAATGAGAGTAACAACTTCCCAGGCTCCCTAGGATAGCCCAGGCGATGCTAAAAAATAGCTTTAAAATGACTGGTAAAATATTCGACTACTAAGCCCAGTATCACTTTTCGATCTGGCTGCCAGAGCGATCAAACATAAGCAGTATTGATAATTTTAGAGATAGGCACACATACATTTCTAGTTCCAGCATAGATTAAATGCTCTTGAGTACAATGTCTCTTGATGTCGTTCATGACACCATTTGAACTTGGCCTATAGGGAAAAATATGCCATTGGCACCTTCGAATGAGGTCCTAGTGGTAGGGCGTAGTGGAGGCGGTGGAAGAGATTATTTCTCCACTGTTCACTAATGGAAGGTCTTCTTGAAAAGTGAAAATGTCCTCCATCCATGCTTCAAATACAGTATACATTTGAATGGTTGGAGGAGTCACCACCAACACTTGGAGAAGAGATTTGCTTCCTCATGTCCAAGGGGTGATGCATAACTTCAACAACTCAACATGTCCTTATTACTCACTGCCAACATTTGGACAGCGCTGCTAATAAAATAAATAAATAAAAGAGTTCAGTTAATTACATAGCACTTGCGCCCGGCATTTAATCTATTTCTAAATACCTTGAAGACTTTAGGGAGACTGAGGCATAGTGGGCTAAATTCATTTGCCCAGGATTGGTACTGGTTTGGATTTTGGGTTTGGTCTTGAGATTAGCTAGAGGCTGGTCCAATGCTCGTCTTGGGCTGGACTGAGCCCAGAGTTGGGCTCTGCGTTGGTCTAGGCTGATCTGTAGGGTCGGACAGACCTATAGGGCAATCTGGCAGTGTCTGAAGGACATGTCTGACATGTCAGTGTGTGGGACAGTTTTTGGCTGCTTCTGGTCCTGTTTTAGTGTCTGGTGGGTCTGGTTTTACTGTTTATTTCACTGAGATTACCATAAGCATTGCCTGCAGCAAGCACAAATATCTGCAGTCTCCCATATCCTTCAAAACACCTCTACTTCGTGTCATTATAAGTTCAGAACTGCCCCGGTTTGCAAATGTGGGCCCTTTTCTTACTTAACTTGTTAATGGAGGCCACTTTTATTTTGGTGCCCAGTCCTATTTTCTGTCCCAGTCTGACTCTGCTGCTCTGTGCTCTAAGGTGGACCATAGATATAGGTTATCAGGGACAGCCCGAAAAACCCTAAAGAGGGGCTCAAACAAATATATTGATAAGAAATGGGTTGTCTATAGGAAAAAATGTGACTGAGTGGTAATTCAAATCTACAGTAATGGTTTAGTCATTATTGGATGTTTGCAAGCAGCATAGTTTGCACATCATACTTAATATATATGATTAAGCACAAGTACTACTCCACAGTGGCAACAGTACTGCTCATTGAGGTAAATTTAGCCACGGCCAAGGAACAAGTTAACTAGAAACTATAAGGAAAAAAATAATTGATTTTACATACTACATATTCAACGCGAGTACACAGTCCTTGTACATTTTTGCATTGGGGTGTTGTCATATGGTTATAGTGTCCATCTTGTACCCTGAAGTAGTTCAAATAACAAAAACCACAAGGTAACAGGACATTTTTTGTTGCAGACTGTATTTTCCTTTAGAATCAATTGATGCTTTTGCAGTGATTTATATTGGAATTCCTCCTAGTAGAAGGTCACTACATTCGAATAAATATTGTTTGCCATCTGTGAAGATGACAGGGATATTTTTTATATGCAGTCCCCAAAGAATTGTATTGTTCTTAAGGTGATTTAATAGCACCAGTTGAGTGACCTTCTTGTAAGACGAGTTCCGATGTAAATCTGTGTACATTTGTTGATTGAAGTGAGCTGGGCAGGTCAGGTGGCTGTGCTCTCTTCTTGGGATGGCCTCTGTGTTGGACTGATTACGGTTGGACTGAGATGAGCATCAGACAGAGCTGTGCTGTAGGGTGAGATGTGTACAAGGATGGGCTGTGGACAGTGCAGCTAGAAATTGTTTTAACAACCAAACCATGCTGGATGAATGACGGATAAAACAATCCATTGAACTGAGATCCGCACAGGGAGCCGAATGAGTCCTTTTTCCTTTCAATGTCGATAAAAACTGTATCACTGAGTTTGGTATAAATAATTTAAACGCACATATGATATAGCTAGAGCTGTATCAAAAAGTCATTGTTAATATTATTATTATTAATGTATAAATAATGTGGCTATGTTCATTCAAGTCAATCAAAGAGGCTAATTCATTTTTGTACCAGGAAACATGACCTTTGACAATGATCTTTAAGAACACATCTGCCCCTAATGATGCTAGATCATGGATGCTCATCTGGAGTAGATAAGGATGGCCAGCTTGCGGCGGTTTCCTGTGGCACTGCCCTTGCTAACCCAGTTAGTTGACAAAGCAGTAAGGTAATGAACAGAGGCTTCTAAGTTTCCTCGCCTTTCCCTTTCCTTATCCCCTCAGCAGCAAAAAGGAGTGCGAAAGTAAGGGAGCAACAAAGTGTCGGTCTGTGACATCACCAAGGGTCGAACAAAGGGTGAGTGATATCACTTCCGCTACCCATGGCATGTTGCTGACCCAGCATCCATGTAGAGGAGTAACAGGAAGTGACTGCGCAGATCTTCATAGTTCTGTGCGCTCTGCAACCAAGCACTGTAAAGGCGAGGTCTCCGGTGAAAACGTGACCTCTCTCTAACCCGAGTTACCATTCCTCTGCCACATGAGGGCTCCTGGGGGTGGCATCTGTAGGAGGTCCACCCTGGGTAGCTTCAGGCGAATGGTGAATTCCATGCCCTTGTGGTGATACTATTGCCACTGGTTAGTTTTGCGCGGTGAGCGGGGTTATTACTGCCGTTAGGGCGGTTTAGGTTTTTTGCGTCTTTCCGATGCTGTAGTCCTGCAGGTTAGGGGTAATTTTATTGCTTGGCTCTAGTTAATGGGCCTTAGGTCCTTCGTGTTAAGCTAAATGAGTCAGATAAGACGGTGAGGGAGGCTTTACGGGTGCTGTGTGAAGTGGGCAGGGAGGATTTAATTCAACCCGGCGTGCTTTCGCAGGTGGGGTTGGTATGGAGCGCCCTAAGCGAGCTGCAGCTGGTGGAGTGGCAGCGGCCGTATTGGCGTGCTCACTGCCACAACCCAAATTGAAAGCACAAGGTGCTCGTTGTCAAGGGGAGGGAAGCAAGTAGACACGTGCGGCCAAAGTGGTTATCTCACTTGATTCTATGCAGCTGGAGCTGACCGCGTCTGTCAGAGGAGGCAGAGGTCGTGTACGTGCGTCTGTTGTAAAGCGCCCGGCAAGTGAAAGGCAGGCCCGGGGGATTCTTCCTTGATTTGTGGTGACAGCGTGCAGTGCGCTGTCTCCACTCTGCCTGTGAGTTGCGTGGTTGTGAGAACAGGCCAGCAAGGGGGCAGTAGAGTGGCCGCGTGTACTGTTTAGCGCAAGCACTGAATATAACAAAGTGCCTGATTTTAAGAGCTTATTAAACAAGCATTGGCCGCGCGGCCGTGCGAGACGCGCTCTGTGGTGGGGAGGGGCGGGAGAGCAAGTGACGCGCTGCCGTGAAAGTGACACGGCCGCGCGGCCCCGAGACGCGCTTTGTGGTGGGGGAGGGGGAGGAGCAAGTGAGAGGAAAGCCAGATGGCGCCTGGAGCATGCGAGGAATGCGCGTTACTGTGCGCGTACCCGCATGCTCTAGGCAACCCAAAAAAGCTGTGGTCGCATTTCTGAAAGCCCACTGACTAAATGTCTCGCCCAGACCAGCGCAAGCGCTGGCTCAGGGCGAGACCTAAAAAAGAGGATACATATCTAACATAAAGCACACATAATTGAAGGCCAAAACTCCTTCCACAGGCCTCAATGCTATTTAATTCACAGACTCATTATTTCAGAATTTCAACATTTTCAATGTTAATTATTTATAAGAAATCATTGTTGTTACTCATTTATCTTAAACAGCTAACACCCAGTGACAAAGCCAATCATACTGACAGGCTTTAGGCGTATGTCAGTTGCTGTGCCATTTATCTGGATAAAATTACATCTCAGCGAGAATCTACCAGTCTGATTGCACACTATGGGAATCACAGAAATGTATTTGGCATGTTCCTTTATAGGGAGCACCCACTTTTTACATCACACTTAAAGACCTGTCTGCACATATTTCTATATGACTGGTTACAGTCAGCAGCTGTGGGTGCTTCCCGAAGTCTGGTTTGAGCATATTTTTCCAAAGTTAATGCTGCATGCAGTGCAAGACACTGGGCAAGCATTCATTTTAAAGGGCTAAAGTTGTCATGCAGAACAATTTACATATTACAGTAACTGTTGAACAAATTAATGCAAGAAGATACGGGGCAGTTTTTAATGTGTTTAATATTTCAAGACTATACGTTCCCACTGCTTAATAAGCCTTGCTTTATCGCTGCATTCATTTGCTTTAAAATGCACCATTTGCAATCTTTTTTAAATTTCTTTCTCAGGAGAGGGACTCTCCCTAGACCCCAGGTTTGTCCATTGAACTTGTTCACATCGCTAACTAGTGTTTTCTATTGGACAGGATAGAGCCAAAGCAGTCTTGCTTAGTACCCTAGCCCTCTTCAGAAGTCAGACTTGCATGGCAACCCAGAAATTCTCTGAAATAATGTATGAGTTTTCTTTTATGAATGCCTAGAAGAACTGAATTTTTAGTCCATTTATCACAGAAATAGTGCTGAAAATCGCACCAAAAAGATGCCAATTTTTTTTTAATTTCTTCACGGGGGAGAACCCCCCCGAACCCCCCTTATTGCCGTCGGGCGCGCTCGCTGCGCTCGCTCACGTTGATTTGTTCTGCATACGCCTCACCAGTTTCAAATCCCACCAGCCGCCACTGCTGAACAGATTTACTTTTGACTTGCCTATATCTTTTGCGCCGTTTGACGAATCTTCACGAAATGTTCCAAGAAAAGTGCCCTCCTGATTCTTGTTCCGCATAGAAACTTTCAGGGCGATCCGTCAAGCGGAGGGAGAGAAGAAAGGGGGGGGTCCAAAAACGTGCGTTTTCCATGTTAATTCCCATTGGACCTTTAGACACCGCTACAGCCTGAACTGCTGAATGTAATCACACCAAATTTGGCAGAAAGGTAGATGTTGGTCCAGGGAACTGTCTTTTGTGATTTGTTGTAAATCCATTCAGTGGTTTTAGAGTTATTTAAAGAAAACAAAATTTGTATATCTAGGGATGTGACCCCTCTGTGAATCCTTCCGATCTTGTGCAGAGATCTGATTGGCTACCAACACTTCATCCAGGAAGTGTTGGCAGCGGTCTTGGGACAGTGACTCAGCAGAGACCCAAAAAAAAGGATTAAAAAAAAAAGAAGAAAAGGGGGCAGGGTCGCAATACCCTGACCCCGTAGCGTAGCCTTGGTGCACAGGTCCCACTGGGACCCAGCTAGGGAACAAAAGCATGTTTTTTAAATTTTTGACATGAAATTGCAGCAGAGTTGCAAATTCTCTGCAACAATGTATAACAAAAAAAAAAAACAAGCGTGGTCTCCCACCGTTCTTGGTGTTTCAGCCCCCGGCTGGGCCAGGTCCCGGGGGCATATTTTAACATATATTACAGGGAGGGGGGGCGCATGTGGCCCCCCTCCCTATGGCCGATATGGGCCCCGGTGACAGCCACTTCCCCGGGGCCAGGGTAACAACCAACAAAAAACACACCCTACGCCGGAAGAAAATGGTTTCCCACACATTGGAGAACTTGAAGAACGGAGATCCTTTGAAAAGTATTTCAGAAGAGCTCTCGTTTCTTATCCTTTGTGATTTTGTGAACCCTCCCTCTAACATTCACACCTTGCGGGTCCATCTAGGTGTACCTGCTGTCCTGAGGTGTGCCTTTCACTAGATCCATACTTCATAAAATCATCTGCAATGTTTTAAGACCCTGAAAGGACATGAATACTAGGAGTGGATGCAGTGAGTGGATGCAAAAGAAGCAAGGACTGTGCTTGGGCAGAGTTTCAAAGGTCCCCAAAGCATCCGGTGATGTACACACATTACATAGATTTCCCGTGTTTCTATCAGGTGCGCGCACTTTATGACAGAACTTGACTTATCTTCTCTGTGTTTGAAGTGCTCATGTGTCCAAAGTCATAGAAACACACAATAGTTCAGGTAATGAAAGGGGTGGAAAGGAAGAAAGAGGGAGCGGCGTGAAGTGAAGGAGAGCAAGAGAATAAGGGGGTGAAATGGAGACAGTGTGCGATGGAGGACAGAAAAATAAGAAGAGGGAGGAAGGGAAGGGGAGCATGAACAAGAGACAGAATGACAGAGAAGAGAGACGGAGAAGAAAAATGTTTGAGAGGAAGTGGGATAGACAAAGATGAGGAGCGAGTGGATGAGAGAAGCAGGATAAGTGGGAAATATGGAGAGAGAGAGAGAGTGAAGGGGTTTAAGGGAGAGAAAGAACAAATTATGAAAGACGGTGACAGGAGAGAATTGAGAAAAGCGTGAGAAAGATGAAAGTAAGTGATACAAGAAGAGATTAATGGTGTGTCTTTTTATAGGTTTGTATATGTATGTATGGGTAGTTGTGTGTGTACATGCATATTTATGCCTGTGTGCGTATGTATGTGCGCGTGCATATAAGTGCGGTATGTGTGTGTGTGTGTATTTATGTGCAGGGCACAAGTCCTAAAAAAAGAAGTGGGGGGGGGCTAACCTAGTTAAGCAGTATGCAAGTGACATCAGGGCGCACGGCGCACAACAACACGGCGCATGACATTACGGCGCACAACATCACGGCGCACAACATGATGGCACACGAAATCACACATGGAATCACAGGAATTGACATCATAGAAAGTGGCATCACAAGCCATGATTTTACAGGAAGTGGCATCACAAGAAGTGACATCAGATCTAAAGCCCTCACATATATGTTTAGCAGGTCTATCATATGTACGTTTGAGCACATTGCGAGGATAATAGCACAATGAGCTATGGAAGATGATATGCGACTTCTACACCTTGCAATCCCCCAGTTTTATGTAACACATCCTGTACATTCATTTACAAACTTATATAATTTATTGTACATTTAATATGCACTTGTTGATGTAAATTCGGCCATTGTTATGGGCTTAGCAGGAGTCTTAAATAAGAAAGCCCTCCCAGCCTGCACGTTGTTGCTTGTTGCAGATGGAAAGCAGACAACGTGCCGAAGCTGCTGAAAGTGTCCCGGTGTTTGGAAATTACACTGGGACGAGTTCAGCACATTATTCAGTGGGGCCCAAGTTCTTGGCAGGGTGGACGGCGTTCACCCTGTGAAAAAAGTGGGTGGACGCCGTCCACCCGCATGTACCCCCGACTCGTGCCCTGTTTATGTGTATGTGAGCGTGTCTGTGATATGTATTTGTGTGTATGTGTGCCCGCACACACAGGGATTTTAATGTGTTGTATTTGTGTGCGTTTATGTATTTGTGTGCGTTTATATATGTGTGTATGAGTCTGTGCTTGGGGGAGTGAATGCACTAAAGCGATAGAGAGCGGTGCAATAAAGAAGAGACCGAAAGAGCTCAAATAAAGAGGTGAGAAACACCAAGAGCTGAAAGAAAAGACATTCAGGGAGTCTGTGTGAGAGAGACAAATGGGAGAGAAATCGAGACTAAACCAGAATCTGAGTATGAGCGCGAGGTAGAGGAGAGTGCTGGAAGAGAGCAGCAGAGGAGAAAAAAAATAAAGTGAGAGAGTGACAAAAAGGGAGAGACAGCAGGAGAGGAAACACGGAGCGAGAGAGCGAGAGTATAAACATTTTACAAGGTTTTAGTATTAGGATGAGGTAAAACCTATATTTTCTTTTCAATAACAAATATATCAAAATAATCTGCCTGCACATGAACATTAATTACTGAAAATAGCTTCCAGAGAGCCGCGTGTACTTTGTTTCCAAAACAATCCTCCCAAACGCTGGGAAATGAAGAAAATACATCCTTAAACCCTTCTTTCTTTAGCGAGAGCCGACTCAATCAATCTCTTGGGTGTACACTCCAATGAAGCGGGCGTTCCTCAGAAAACGTGATCCAAAGCCCGGGGTGAGAGCCGGAGTCTACTTGCCGCAATGCACCGGCAGCTTTGAGAAATCGATGGCATTAAGGGCGACACTGCGGCCTGGGGTTAGAGGGGAAAGCTGTGGCAGCAGCGCGGCTATTACACAAAACCAGAGCCTCATTCACCGGGCTTAAGGGGAGGGGGCGTCCTTACAGTTTGGTCTACCATTGGTGCAGGCGGCTTGACTGGGGCATGCTCTGCTCAGAGACCCTCTCCTACCCATCCTCAGGTTGCCCCTGGAAGGCCAGATGCCGGGGAGAAGGGGAGCACCGCCAGCCTTGGCCAGTGACAGGCCATTCGGACTACTTTAGTGCTTGAAACAGTGCCTAAATCACGAGGCTACTGGTGGGTGGGGGGGAGGGGGGAGTTGGTTTATCAACCAGGTCTCCCACTGGTGGAGGACATCTGACTGAAATAGGCTGTTACATACTCCTGAACACTGTCTTGGGTTGCCTCTGCTAGGCCAGCTGCGGGGGGGTGAGCCACAAGTGGCAATGGCCAGTGTCAGCCCGCACTGGGTACTTCAGTGCCTGAACCAGAGCCTAAATCACAGAGCTTCTGTTGGTCGGCGGTGGGTTGGGGGGGTGGGGGGGGGGCTGTGCTACCAGTCTGGTTTCTTACTGGTGTAGGAGGCCTGACTGAAGCGGGCTCTGTCACACACTCCGGTACCCTACTACTGCGAGGCTGCTTCATAGGAGTCTTCCACCAGTGGCCAATGACAGTCCATCCTGTATTCTTAAAGGGAATCTTCTATTAATCAACATGCGTGCCTCGGTCATCGGTGATGGTATAAAGCTATTACAAGTAATAGATAGCCGCACGCAAGAGTTGCCCGCAACCCTAACATTGAGCAAAGGGAGTCGCTGTGACTTAGAGTTTCCACAGACAGGAGCAGCAGGAAGGGTCATCGGTCATACCTCAACACTGCATCACGGGAGAGATTTGGATGTTTGAAGTCTACCCTTTCTTAAGCCAAAGTAGAGGGGAAGCCCTGTCGGAGACTTCTAAGACGCGCCCTTTATTTTACCATAACATTAACCTTCATGTTAGTACAATAAAAAAAAAATTAAAATTCCACCGTACTCCTGTGGTATCGCAGCTGAAATGCCACTCTGGAAACCATAAGACTACTTAAGCTTAGTTTGTTGATGCTTGCGGCACTACAGGTCCCACTGGACTAAATGTAGGGTATGTGCTAGGACCCTCAGGACCACTTGGGGGCCGCGCTGGGTTTTGCAGTTTACCATGGAACCTGTGACAAGGGGGGAAAAAAAAAAAAAAACACATCTTGAACCCTGGATGGCCCCTGGATGTCAGGGTACCCCTACCTGCTCCCCTTGTACCTTCATATTTTTCTCAAATCAGGACACAGGGACTGAGTCCCTGAGTCCTGAAATGGCAGCCGTAATATTTCTCTCCATGGTGCGGCCAGCCAATCAGATTGGTCATCCTGTGGGACCAGTACAGGTCTCCAGGACTGAATGGGCAGATAGCGAAAAAACCTCTACTCAGAATGCTTTATTTTTTAAAATTGTGATATCGTGAGATTACTGGGGTACTCCAGTGGGATCAACCTACCTATAATTTAAGCATTAATTTCTCAAAAACTGCTTAATAGATTTTACCCCAAATTGCAAAAGGCACACTTTCTGAATAAAGATCTAGCTTTCTGCCAAATTTGTGCAATTCTGTTCAGCCGTTTTTTTTCTATACTACTTACCAATATTCCTACGAGAATTTACATGGGAAAAACATTTTTTAGGATCCTTTTTTTATCGGATCACCAGGAAGGAGCTGAGATGGATGAACTCTTATTTTCTTAAGTCTTGTGAAGATTCGTCAAACGGCGCCAAAGTTATTAGCAAAACAAAAAGGTGTTTCCTCTGGAAACTAGGACATGACATAACAGAACCATAGCTTTTGTGTGCTAGCTAGGTTAGGGACATGTTAATCCTAAATTTCCACCTGTCCTAGTTTTAAATGCCATGCACCCTGCCTTGTGGGCCACAAGCACAATACAGGGGGACTTAATAATATTTAAAGGGGAGGTGGGGGGGGTTTGACCTGTCAAAAGGGTTTATTTTGACACATCAAATTACATGTGTTTAAAATGTCAGTCAGGCTGAATTGGTAGGCCTGAAGGCACGTTTTACACAGTGACTGTAGTGGATGGCACAATAGGTGCTGCATCCACTGGTGACATTTAACTTGCAAGCCCCATAACTGGCCTGACCTAGAATAGAGTCATTAGGAGCGCTGTTGGAAAAAACACAAGTGAAACTCACTTCAACAGGTGCTTTTCCGGTTTAGAGGATTTTCAAACCTAATAGAAAAAATGTAATTCATCGCGGGTTGTCATCTCAACATGTTTAATTAAAAACCATACCATGCTGCATATCTCGAATATGTTATATGAAAAGCAGTGTCGTAAACACCGATGAAATACTCTAAATAAAATTAAAAACATCTTAACATAAAAAAAGTTGCATTTGTAGTGTGGTTGTTCGTCTTTTTAACAATAGTGACAGGCATAAATGACTGAAAAGTTTGCTCAAACATTTGCAAAATATTTAGGTATAAGAATGCGGTGAGTTCATGAAATGATCGACATTAGTTTCTTAGATATACACATATATATACATGCATAGACACATACATAGATATATTTTACTACAGGAAAACCTTTGAGTGTATCATTATGCCCCTCCCACCAGTCAGCAGCTGTAATAAATATCTTCGTGCTATGCCATGCTTATTTCTTTTAGTAGCAGTTATAAGTATTTAACCAATTGAAACCTGGCTTTGAATAAATACATTTTGTTTAAAAAAATTAAAAAACACATAACAAATGACATGGTATAAATAATAAATTCAGATGCACAGAGTATAATATACCATTTATTACCGATGTTGAGTGAGTAAAAAGGTCTTCAGACTCACTAGGGGCTTCAACTCTCATGAGTCTGGCCCCTCTCTACATATTATTTGTGGAACGTTTGATCTCGCTCATCCATAGAGCCATTTTTTATTTCATGTAAAAATGATATATGACATTGGCTGCAAATCAGTTCATTTTCCAAATGGCTTTGCTACAGATGTGTGATAGCCAAACCCAATCCAAAATAATGAACACTGCTGTAAAATGGAAATTCCTCTTTTCAGACAACTTGGTGCCAAAGCAGGTTCAGACATGTGCCCAAATACATCTCCCTCAAATAGATCGCATACAGCAATCTAGACTCTATTCATTTACCATTACTCACAATAAAATACAAAGAAACAATGTGTACTTTCAGTAAATTTAAACACTAAAAGTTAAGTGCTGTTCTCTTCTATGTATCTTACAGGTAGATTAAAAAACACCACTAAGCTAATTACACAGACTGCAAGTAAGGCAATCATGTCGGCACAACATTTATACCGAAAGCAACTGATATGACTTTTTGTACTTTAACAACAGGCGGTATTGGAAACTTTAAAGTAAAAAAAGGAAAGACTGAGTTTGTAACATTAGACTTCATAGTGAAACTGCTAAGATTGTATTACAATTGTCTCTTCACCAGCATGGCAGGATGGAGAAAGGGGCAGAGAGAAAGAGGGTAACACTGAGACCCATCTTTGGGACTTGTAGATTATAGAAAGATGTAGGAGGTGGAATTGATAGTGGCAATATATGAAGGTCTGAAGAACTCAAATCATTTTTCTCTCTCTTAAGGACATATATGTATTTACCAGCAATGATGAAAAACCTGCACCCATTACAGGTCAAGTGTAATTTCAGATTCAGCCAGAATTAGATCAGTGTGGTGTGCCAAATCGGGAATTACAAGGAATGTAGGGATAATGCATTGCCAGTGATAGTGGAGTCAAGGTTTCAAATTTCATTTGTAATTCCTCATTTCTCAGGGAACCCCCAACAGCAAAATTGAAATCCTCAAGAATTCCTGCATCACAAAATTGCTAAGAGATCTAGGATGGTGGCCAAAGTGGACTGGCACACATCCACTGGCTCCATGGAACTGTATAAGACATTGGGTTACTATTTGAGGGTGGTAAATGACAAAAATCCAATAAGTGGAACCAGAGATAAGAATGTTTACAGTTTGAGTACAAATGGCCCCAAGAAGCAATAAGCGCCAATGATAGTCAATGGTCGTGGTAGACCGAGGCCTAGACGCAATTTGAGGCCGACAGCGATGGAGCACAGGTCTGATACTCCAACCAAGTTCCCCTTCGTCAAAGATTTTACCTACTAAGTCCTAATCAATCACAGAAGTACACTTCTTGAGGCTTTATTTTCAAATCTCTTAAGTCTTTCATCTGTTTATTCGCTAGGTATTAATCTTTAGAGTTCAGCATTAAAAGTTCATATAATCCATCAATCGATATTTGATTATAAGATAGAACAAAATATTTGTTAGAATCAAAGTTAATATAGTAATAATACAGCAAGTGTGTTCCATAAAGGCAATTTCCCTATTCTAAATAAAATTGGAATAATGAGAGGAAAAAAAGGTGTCGGTTCAGATACCCATAAAGAGTACTGATGAGAGAATCAATGTGCAAGCATAAAGCCTTTGCATAATGAGCTGGAAAGTATTCTAAGCTTCAATGATATCAGTAAACAACTCAGCAAAATATAAGTAAGGCAGCCTCATGAAGAAAACATTCAAAACTCAAAAGTGAGCCTCCAGTCAGAGTCGTGGAAGGAATCCTAGAATATAGCTGCTACTCTAGCAACACACATTAATATAAACACAAATTCTATGTTGCAACATTATTTGTTCTGTCTTCTTTATCCTCCATTACAATTTCAGTAAGCTCCTGTGAATAAGCAACCCCCCATTTTCTCAGAGGTGCACAATAGGCTTTCAGACATTGAACCCTGAAAAGTTATATTGTGGATGTTTTGCAGTCCAGGCAGTTCTTCCCATGAATCATTCTTCCAGTCACCCCCTCTTCTTTCAGTGAGAACTCACTATCAGTTGTCTAATACATAACAAATGCCTATTCACTATCTAACAGAAGGCTTCTTGAAAAGTACAGCATTTGAAACAAAAGAGAAAGTGTGCGCAAACAGCTATTTAATGTAAAAAAATAGGCCTTTCTGTGTTAATGCATTATTTTTCAGTTAACATGGCAGACACAGTTAGGCTAACTTAAATCAGCACTTTTATTTATTTGCTGGCCTATAACATTTAAGTGTGATTACCCACTACAAATTTTGCATTTTAGCATATGTTTTACTTAAACATAAGCTTTGCAAATTATTAATCAAAGCATTTTGTTAGTGAATATAATTTGTGTCAACATGCCCTAACCAATGGGGTGAAAGTTCCCGCTGTAAACTCTACCCACTTTGGGCATTTTCAAGATGGTGAAAGTCTTCCGCCACATCAAACTTGGTCTCTGAGAGCTGGGGATATGTGTTGGGAGTGTACTGTCATCTCACATCTAACACCAAAAATACAGCTTGAGGCAGCCACAGTACCCACAATAGACCCATATATTGGTAGGACAAAAGCAGGGTCCTTCAGCAACCAGACAGAAGATGCACAGGAATGGTCTCAGCCTCCTGTTCTCTCCCTTTCAAGCTTTACATGTGGCTCAGCACACTTTTCAGGATTTGACACTGTGCTGTCCAACGGAGGCCCACGGCTCTACCCTGCATATTCTGCAGACTTCAGAGTAGTGCCAATTTAGGTTCAGCCTATTGTATCCACCTGAGAAGCATTTCACACCCTTTTGCACACCTATTCGCAGGTTACATAATGGCTGTTAATTATTGACTGGGAGCTCGCAGAGTATTGCACAATAGGTGCTGCAGTCCACTAGTGGCATTTAATTTCCAGCCCCCAGTGGCATTTTGTACCATATACTAGGGACTTATAAGCAATTTACATATACAGATTAGGAGTGTGCCAATTTGCGCATGTTTAAAGGGGGAGCACAGGCATTTTACTACTAGTTAGCAGGGATAAAGTAAACAGACGTCATAGGCCAACAAAATAGAAGGCCCAACAAAAGGGCGACCACCCTGAAAAGGCAGTTTTCCTACAAACTACATAAACTTCTTTTAAATTTAAGCTGGCATGCTCTCTCTACGTCTCTGCAGAACATCCAAATTCTCATGACCTTGAATGTGTTTTACATCAGGAGGAACTACTACAAACTCTTAATTCTTTGCAGTGACTATCATGCAAAATAGTTGGCTAAAAGTCAACAAAAAAGGTCTTGCCTCTCAAGATGACAACAGAGAGGCAGGAGCCCTCTCATGGAGCTCCGTGGAGGTGATGTATAACTATCATGTCCTGTGCTACGTGCCCCCACCCAAACCCCTACATCAGGCAGCCACCTCTTTACAGCGGTCTATGTTCCTGTAGCTGGCATTGGCACCAGGCTGCTGGAATAAGCTCTTTCTGCTCACAGAGAGTTTTCCCAGGCATGAAGGACTCTGCAATAAGAGGCCACTGAGATATCCTTAGAGTCTAACCGATTGGCGGTACTCCGGACAAACCTGCATTGTAATAACTGATCGCTAGCCACTACCATCTGGATGGAGGCACAGGAGATGGCGGCAATCCCTTGGCAAATCTCCACTCTCCACCCCAGACCAACAGGAGCTAACCACCCTTACAGTGGTGGTGGTCACGTTAAGGGAAGAAGTGGGGAGAAATAAGATATCCCACAGGAGCTGTGTTTTGTTCCCAAAGGGTCTCTCTTGGGGTGTAACCCCATGGCTCCCAGGAAGATGCCTGGAGGAGGCCATGTTCAAGAAATATCTCAGAGAGATCAAGCTGGGAGTATACTCAAGAAGGAAGTTTAACAGCATCCCATGATCTAATGGAGGCCGCCCTATCCTGCATTAAGAGGTTGTCAACTACTAAACAACTACACATCAACAAACCTGTGTATCTACTCTTCAGCTTCAAAACCCAAGTGGTACCAAAGCCTCACCTGAAGCGAAAAGATGTAATATTCAGAAAGCAGTCTCCCAAATATTTTCTGTGGCAGCATCAGCTTTGATGAACTTATTACCAGTTAAAAAAGACCAGCTGACTCTTTACTGATCTTTCGGAAAAAAGTAAAAGAATATTCTGTGTAAACATCGATCGCAAGAGAGCTTTCCTCTTGTTACCAATGTATCTTCAATTGATGAACCAGTCTCTTTCATCTCTTCTCTCTCACCCCTCCTTAACCGCTCTCTACTCCCCTAATTAATTAGATTATATATCAACATATTCTTCAATAAAATGTTATAGCTTTTTTTATGTAATACTGAACTATACTTTCAGCTGCATAAATACTAGCATGCATAACATTCACAATTAATCAATTGTTGGATGCAGAAGTAATAGTGGATATTAGGTTGCTCAAAACCCAATCCACTTGAATAACTCTATCCAAGAGCACACAAGACAAACATCTTTCAGCAGTTCATATGTATTTGGGGCAATAGTTACAGTTCATTTAGTTCTCCACTTCCTCGTCCGTCCTTCCTTTGGGGGTGCCCAATCTGGTTTTCCTGCCTGGTTTCCCTGTCTGCTGTGATACTGAGAGCTAGTCTGGGGTGTGACTACATCCCCCAGAGTCCCACAGGGCACCAAAACGAGGAGCAGAGCTCTTAAAGCACACAGAGTCCCGCAGCATGGGGTGGGGGGGGCACAAATTTGTTTTCCTGCCTGGTTATCTGCCCACAGTGAAACCGAGAGCTAGTCTTGGTTATGATTACGTTCCCCAGACTCCCGCAGGGCATCAACACAAGGAGCAGCGCTATTAAAGCGCACTGAGAGCCCTACAGCTTGGGACGTGCCCGGGCGCATGCTCGGACGAAAAGTAGGCCTGTCCGCACTCATTCACGGCCGTAGGAGGCCAGGCCAGGCCCCCTCTCTTGGCCTGGAGCTTTGTGCCTTTGGGTTTTGTATTCTAGCCAGAGTGGGACGTTCCCCTCTACTAGGGTAAATATGGGGAAAAGGAAGACCACACCGGGCACCGCAGGAGGGGATATGATCACCACCATGGACTCCTCCTTGGTGCACACAGCAGACATTCTCTCGAGGGAGATTGAACTCACTGAAAAACGCCTTTCGTTAGAGGAGGTAAGGAGATATTCACTTGCTTCAGACGGTTTGACTGACCCGCTGGGCCCTAATGGTTCTACAGATGCCCCCTGTCCACTCATCTCCCCTTTAAAGTTGGCTAGTGCTTGCTTACTCCATACTTCGCCTTGTATTTGAGCCCTCAGTATAAAAAGAAGGGTGTTCCCTTGCGCAAGAAGTTGACACGAGCATGTAACTGGGGCAAATCTAAGCCGGATGGCGCTTCGGCACTATTGACTACTTCCAACATTGATGATATATGCAGCAGACTAGAACGTATGGTCAAAGCACATATTAGTCCGCTACATGACTGCCTGGAGTCTATTGAGAAAAAGCAGTCAAAATTACTTTGTATGGCACCGTAGGCTGAGTAGTTTGACCCCAAGTTTAAAACCTACACAACCGACACTTGCTACCAGTTGTGATTCGCGGGGGGAATTCTGACAGGTGTGTCTCAGACTAACTGTACTCTGCCATCTCAGGCTCAAATACCCACAAACCCCATTCTATCTTGAACCCCGAACCATGCCAGCGATTCCCCCAAGTGATGCAGAAGGAAGGGAGCAGGGAGGGTTTTCCTCTATTACCAGGATGGAATCTAGAGCGAAGCGAAAGGAGAACCTAGTATGGTATGCTGAAGTGTTACACCTCGCCAGCAGCATGTCCATACATGGTAATATTTAGCAAATACCCCCATACTGGTACAGACAGAGTCAACAGGCCAGTTGATTTTAAAAGCTCTTCACTGGCCAACAAAATTTAGCGGGCATGAGTATCCCCTATCTGAACACATCTTGATGGCGAGGATGGTGGAGTGGGTTGGTCCTTCCAGCAAAACACTCTCAGGCGACTGCATAGTGGTAAATTTCAATAGCACTAGACAGGTCTCTAACCACCTAAGGTCTTTTCTCCTCTCCTCTTTTTCAGGAGGACCTCAGGTATCTGTTCTCCTCCTAGGATACTTTTATAAACCTTATAATCTTCTTTCCCACACTTTGTATGCAGGTGGAGCTTTCCTGGGGGGGGCCTCATAATGTTCAGGTCAGTCTGCAGGGTCCTTCTGGGGTGGCACTTAGCAACAAAAATGCTCCATTGAAAGGCCCAGAGGGGTGCAACTGACTGATTACTCATCCAAATCCAGTGGTATCTTCTAGTAAGGAGGGTATAAAGAGCCACGGGCTGACCGATGTTGAGGAAAGTGCCAATAGTTTCAAGCCTGCTAATATCTTAATTGGAATATTGCAGGGTTGAGGAAAAAACTAAGGGGCTCAGACTGGATTAAGTCAGTGGTCAAGTACCATGTAATTTGTTTACAAGAAACTTGGGAGATTGACCCTAGTTACCTGGATAGGTTTAGTGCATTTCACTCCCCATCCGTTCTTTCACCGGCCAGCAGAGGGCAAGGGGGTCTTCTCACTCTGCTCTCAAACACTTCTTTTGGGGTGGTGGTCAAATTCATTAATGACTCCCCATATTTTCATTGCCTAGTCTGTGATGTGGGCCAAGCACTGGGATTTCTTAATTGTTAACTATTTTAAAAAATCGTTTTGATGGTTGTGCCTCACAGGTTGTGGTTGAACTTAAGGCAGCCACACGTACCATTGGAAACCATCATCATAAGGCTCTGAAGCCGCTTTGGGTGAGTGATTTGAATGTCCACCACTGTCCAAAGGTTAATAAACCAGTTTGCAGTCTAATAGACAACGTGGGGGACAATTCAATACACTTTGAGCATAACCAGTATGGCAATGTGCACAATAGTCTTGGTGAAAATTGATCTCGTCATGGTGAATGAGGCGACTGATCAACCCGACGGGTTCACCCCACTTTTAAGGGTGCAGATAGTTCCTGTACAATCTATTATGTTCTAGTTTCTGAGGCATTAGGTGCTTTAATATATGATTTTGAGGTTACTTTTCTGGATTTCAGTGATCATGCAAAACTGTCCTGCAGGCTGTTGTTAGAGTGGGCGAGTAAGCCTCAATCAAGGGTGGGATTTAAACCTGTCCTGGCGAAGAGAAACGGCTTCCACATTGCATGGGACAAGGTAGATAAAGAGAAGTTCCTTCCCAGAGTTCTTAATCACAAGCAGGCAGAAGACAATGTCTGCTTAGACCCGGATACAGTCCCATCGCAGGCTATGCCGGCATTTTTAGACATCTTGGCCCATATAAAGCAAGCTCTGACACTCAATATTCGTAATGCCAATTCGCATTTACAGAAGTGGTTTGACTCAGCTTGCACAAGAGCCCGGGCAAAGTTACAACTGGCCCCAAGTACCATCCTGAGAGATAGGGAACACATCATAGGTCTATGCGCAATTTATAAAGAGCCACGAGCAACTAGATTAAAGGAGATTAAGGCGAGGGCTTGGGACTCTCTTAGGGAAGCCAGCATGAAGAAATATAGCTCAGGGTTTTGAAGGGTGTGTAATGCCCCCTTACTTTAAGGAATCTACAGACATGCAAATACAGGAATCACGGTGGGTTGATTATTTTTCTATAATCTACTAGTAACTAGAGTGATGCAGAGTCCACTGAATCCGCTGCTATTACTGAGCAAGGCGGTGATGTTTCCCCTTTAGTCTTTTGTTTATCGGAGGTGCAGAGGTCGTTGGGTGAATGTAGCAGTGGCAAGGCACCCGGCCCTGATGGGGTTCCTGTGGATGTTTTAATAGACTGCCAGGCTCTATGGGCTCCCCTGCTTGTAAATGTTTTTAATGCTATTGCAAGGGTGGGCCCACCGACCTCATGGAAAAAGTCAACCATTGTGCCAATAAAAAAAAAAGGCGATAAGTCACTCCCGAAGAATTATAGACCCATATCCTTACTCGATTCATTAGTTAAAGTAATGGGTTGTATCTTGTTACACAGATTAGAGGACTGGGCAGTGGCCAACAATATCCTAGCTGATATCCAGTATGGCTTCGGGAAGGCGCTAGGGACTACTGATCAATGCCTAAACTGGAGTATGCTTGTAGGAAAGTACGCCGTCGCTAAGAATGATTCCATTTACCTGGCATTTAAGGACCTCTCAGCGGCATTTGATTGCGTCTCACCCTCAAAGCTCTGGACACTTATGTTGGAGATGGGTATCGAGGTTGCCATTATTACTTTTATCAGGGAGCTGTAACTCTGAGGCGAGCGCCTGTGTCCATTATGGCAGAGAGGGTGAGTGCACTCTACCATTCAGGATTAAACGGGGGGCTAGGCAAGGGTGCGTTCTTGCCCCCTTCCTATTAACCCTGTTCACAAACAGAGCAAAATCAGCATTGGTGGCTAGAGCTATAGATATCCCATACATTGGAACACGTCCTCTTCCAATACTCCTCTATGCGGACAATGCAGTGCTAATGGCAAGAAAGGGGTGGGCGCTGCAAGCCTCAATATAGGACTTTACCACCTTTATGTAGGAGTTATATCTGCGGGTCAATGAAAGTAAGACCTATACATTGAAATGTGATAGGAAACCAAAGGTGAGCCTGGTTTTTTACATCAACAGTTCTAAGGTGGATGACACCCCGTCCTTCTCCTATTTGGGTATCCTTTTTGATGCCAAATATTCGTGGAAGCAGATGGTGTCAAATAGAGCGGCCATGCTAGTTAAAACAATCTTGGCTCTGCAAACCTTTAGCAAACAACTAGGCCTGAAACCAGTGCAGGAGCTGCTGACCATTTACTCTGCAAAGTCTGTGGTGACAGCCACGTACGGTGCAGGTATCGGAGGTATGGCTGCCGCCCATGAGATTAAGTTAGCTGAGAATGCTTTTATTAAAAGGCTGTCAGTCCCACGCAGTTGTCTTAATGCTGTCTGCCATGACAAGCTGGGTATTTCCTATATTACACATAAAATTAAGCTAGCCCCCACTCTTGTTGTCGCACTCTATCTGGACAAGGGAGACTGCAACCCTAAATCAAAAAGTCCTCGAGGACGCTTGAAATTCGGTGCAGCTCTTGACATACCTTGGAAGTCATATGGCAAACAGACGTTGGAGGAAATGGGGCTCCCTGATTTATTTTCCTCACCCCAGTCCTGTTTGGTCTGCAGTAAATCAAAGCTGAGGCACACATTTTTGGCGAACGCTGTGGCAAAAAGATCGGGGATTAATACAAAATAAAGCTGCGGTTACCTCTTCTAATTCAATTTCTTTGAACGTAGGTTTGCAACCTCATCTGTCTGCCATCCAGAATCAACAGCATCGCTTTGTTCTGATCAGGTTCCGTTTTAACTATTTGCCTCTTATGTTGGGTTATCTCCAAAAGTGTCATTACCTGAAGGAGCTCGAGTGACCGTTGAGCATGTGACTGAACATCTGCTCAAACCACCCTGCACATCGTGTTCTTTTGTTTGTTTTATAATGTCCCTAGGATAAGATTGAGGGTACCACTTCCTAAAAGGTATAATTTTAGACAATGCAGACCTGTGCTGCACTTTTTGCTACAACTTGACGGCCCTTTGGTCTACCATACTATGGCTCTCTTCAATCTCTAAAAATAAGAAGAGCTGCACTGTCATGACAGGTGTTCAGAAGTGTTTGTTCTGCAACATGTATTTCTAATGTACGGGGTTTCAGGAATGTTTAGCACTTTGTTTTGTAAGCTTTGCTTTTTGATTGCTCAGGGCAACAGCTTTTTAAAAACCCATGAATAGTTTTCTATGATGCTTAAAGTATGCTTCCTGTATCCAAGTTATGGTGCACTTTCTTGGTTTTATTGCACCCTTGAAGCACTTTATTACTAAGTCAACTGTACACTAGGGTTCTATGAAATGTTCTGCATGTTATCCTGTAATTTCGTGGTCTCTGAATTTTTATGGTACCATAATCTCAGTCTAATTGTTTCCCAAACCCAATGAATGTCTTGTAAGCTCTATTTAGCACTTCCCTTTGTGCCCAAGGTTGAGTGCAATTTCTTGGCACTACCGCACTTCTGAATCACTTTTGGGAAGACATTTGTATACCATGGTATGCCTACAGCATCTAAGCGGCATGTTTCCCAGGACTGTATGATTGCACTTTATGGCTCAAGGTTTGAACCGATTATACGGTGGTGTTTAGTCAAAGGAAATCTTTTTGAAAGATTACTGTTTAATTCTATTTTATGGGTCATGGGGTTTTTAATTGGCTTGCCAAAGCAGTGTGTTCTGTTTTAGCTACATATTTATGGGGAGGAGTTATATGTTTTTGTTTTTTAACGTTTTCTTTTGAATATATTTTGTTTCACTTGTACTTTTATGCCACGGAAGCATGGCGAATACAGTTTCTTTGACTGACCGAGTTTCATTATTTAATTTCCAATTGTCCATTTCATTTATTTTAACCACTTCCTTTAAACACGTTTCATTCCAGAACATTCATTCCAGGGAACTTCATCAGGACCCTTTCATTTATTTACGTGAGTGCAAAAAGCCACAATCTGCATTGATGCAAATACAAAAAGTGCCATGAACTATTAAGGGCTTCCTGCAGAGAATTACGATTGTATCTTAAAAGAGAATCGGGAACCAGGAACTGGGAGTCGTATTCCAGTCAGTGATATGTGGTTTTAGACACCAAAACCATGCTGAAAGCAGAAATGGTTGCATGCCCAACTATAACTCACAGACCTCAGGACCAAGAAACAACAATGATGGCAACACTTTAAACACAAATAACATGTGTCAGTGTCTGTCTGGAACTGCTGGAAAGGGGGGGGGGGGCAACTCAAGTGAATTTCTGCCAGAATGACCTCATTCATAACCTCATCAGCACAAGTGAACCTGGACAGTACTTGCAGAAGCTCCATGGTAACAGGCAGTTTCTGCCTAGTGAAGCCACAGACTATGTCGGTACATACCCAAACCAATGTTTTTGGGCTGCTTGTTGGCCAATTCATTGTTACATGGACTCCCGCCCTAGATGCATTTTACATTTCTTCCTCAAAACAGTCCTCGGCTCAATCTAAAGTAAAGAACTTGGAGTGTGTCATAACTATGGTTACGTGAATTGCTCTTTTATCCATTTGGAGCTTGCAATGAAAAATTGTAAAAGTAGATCAAATAAATATTGCAAGGAACCATCTGATGATAGGGAACCAGTAAGAATTAATTATATATGATGACAATCTGCAAAACAAGCTGAGCATCTGCTTGAACGCTGAATGGTCAAGGGAGACTGTGTGTTGATGTAAACCAAAACTCAGCTTTTACCCATGAGACTGCAACAAGTCAAAACAAGTAAACCGTTTACAAGGCTGTATAATGCTTCCTTTGGAGGCAGATGCCAGCTAGCACCGACTGCTGCTAAATAAATGTGCACATTGTGTTTTAAAGTTAGACTAACACAGAATAAACCACACTGAACAACACAATTGCTTTAGTCAGAAAGGGAGGAAACCGGCACAGCTGGCTATTGGCACAAAGCACCGCTGTCAACGGGAACGTCTTGGAGAGCTAACTTGTGCCAGGAGAGTCGCAACAGTGCTCGACTTGTGGTGATGCAACAGCATTAAACCCAGTCTACGGCATAGAGTCGCCTACGGAACAAAATAAAGAGCATCTCGTTTGCTCAAGCAAGATGGATGAAGGCGCACCCCCAACCCCCGTCCTGATTAGATGCTGCCGCAGTCTAGCTCAAAGAAACTTGCTAAGAATAGATTTTAATGCATAAGTCCCTCAATAAACAGATGTTATGCTGTGCACTACCAAATGCTATCAATGGCATGAACTTTCCTGAAGAACCTGCAGGCAACAGCAATGCATCCTGACAGTTAATAAAACTAAACGTTCCAAATAACCAGCTTTCAAAGTGTGTTAAAAAAAAGTATGGGAACTGTGATCTTGAGTCCAATGGGTGCAGGGCCAGTAAGCGTGGGGCCAGGATCAAAGTTGCAACTAAAAAAAACAAAATATTCTGTA
The DNA here is from genome assembly GCA_963921515.1 of Calotriton arnoldi. Classification (NCBI taxonomy): domain Eukaryota; kingdom Metazoa; phylum Chordata; class Amphibia; order Caudata; family Salamandridae; genus Calotriton; species Calotriton arnoldi. The sequence continues at coordinate 1,239,621 of CAWUFW010004002.1, forward strand.
ACTATTTTGTTGGTCTTTCACCATCGAGTGACTGCATATAAAATTACACACCTTAAATGAAAAATAAATGCAAGTTATACTAATCAGTGAGATGCGCAATTTTATATTGTGAAACCTCTATTGGTTAATATAATCACTAAAGGTTTCTGTGTGAGTAACCAGAGAGCCACATAACTGAATTCTGATTGGTGCAGTGTGGAATAGTGACTTTTTAGTGGTACGTGGTCCGAGTCTGTGACAGAAAGCACTTTGAGTAAGTACCTCATTATTTTAAACTTGCTTTACAGACAGTACAAGATAGTCTGCCACAAAGTGCACTAAAAGATTTAGGTTTAAGATTATAAAAAAAAGTGCTTCCAAAATTTAGATCTCAGTAAGAGATTTTTTGCACTTGGTTCAGTCCGCATCTAACTGTCCCTTAAAAGCAAGCAGTTCATGGCTCATAGGGTCATCTTACAATACCTCTTAAATAGAATACTCTTCAAGAGACTCCGTCAATTAAAGCCAGTACCGGTTTCCAAGCATCCTTTACATTTGAGGATTAACCAAATGTGTACATTTACATTTCTTTCAGCCAGCCGGCACCCTGACATGAAGATCTGTTTCTTGGTCAGCTGTCTGTCTGTCCATCCCTCGGCTTCACATAAGAGGAGGCTCTCCTCTTCCACTTCAGCTGAGGCATGTAGGAGTTATCCATCCTGTAATGGTTGCATTTTAACATAAAGTAGGGGAACGGTTACTGTCAAATTAAAAAAAGTATGGGCATGGGCACATCATGCCCATCAGATCCCGCCCACTTCGACCTCTTCAACGACAATAAAAAGAGAGCCAGAAGAATTCCAGTTCCCATGGCTAACTGGATAGTCCAGGTGCTAGGTTGGTCCCGAAGAATCAGTCAGTTGCTGCCCCAGTGCGTGGTGCAGATACTGACAAACCTACTGTGGTGCCCGTGCTCATCCAGGCTGTGCTATGGTATGCAAAGCAGCAACATTCACAAGGCGAAAAGGGATTGCAGTCCCTCCGTTCTCCCAGGATCCACCTTCAAGTGCCCGCTTCAGCAGCTCGTAGTAATTCCTTTTGGAGGAGTAATGTCCTGGCTGGGAAGAGGTGTCTGGCACAACCCTGTTCCACCTTGCCTCCAGACTAAGCCGCCCATAGTATGGCACATTCCATCACGTAACTTTACCAAATGGCCGACACCTGAACAAGACATGAAAGCATTGCTCCTCAAACTCTGTATGTATAAAAGGCATGCAAGTTCTATATCTTTTATACTCAGCGCATTTTACCAACAATATTTTGGGGGGCTTAATGATAGATGTTGAGTTCTACCCAGCTCGATGGTACTCATATCAAACTTAGAAAAAGAAGGGGGCATGGCCTGGCCCAGCACCAAGATGGACACTCGACCGTGAAGCTTCAGACCCGCCGCATTATAAACACAGCCCTTCTCCACTTCACTGGTGTCCTTACTGCTGCGACTGGGTGAGGAGATGCCCCCTGGCCCGCGGATAGACCTTAGCTGCTGTGCAGTTGACTGGGCACCCCGGAACGGACACGGCAGCCCTCGCTGTCTGCGGCCTGATGCGGCCCTCGGAGACTGCACGATGACAGATGGTGCGGGCGAGCTTGAGGGCGGGGACGCGGCACAGAAGCGGAGGCCGGGGAGAGTCTGCGGCCCTGGAACTCGGCATGGTGCGGAAGGCCTGGCCATGCTGCTGGACTTTTGGTGATGGACTGTAGCGGGGAGTGCTTGCCTGTTTGCCCATTGCTGCCTTCCCTTTTTCGACCCGGCTGGGTCCTGTGCTCGGCGTGACCTGGGAGCAGCTGAGAGATGCGGCAGTGATGTGAGCCTTGCGAAGACCTCCCCTCCCAGGGATTTAAGTGGAGGATTGCCTGCATCGCCCTCCATGTATCCAGACTACACCGCTGATCACCCCTAAGTGTGGCTGTTTATATGCCCAATTTGCTAATTGGGGGCTGAGGAACCCAGGTAACTGCGAGCTCTTGAGGGCAAATCACTGGGCCAACATTTTGACATCTTACCAATGCCCATCGCCTGCAACACAGGCCTTCACCGTATTATGCCCTCTCTAGCGGCTAATTCTAAAGTTATACTGCCGACCTCCTTTGGAAGTTTGGGAGCTGACTGCTGACTTTCATTGCCTGCGCTGCTCTATCGCGTTTCCCTCCTCGCTCTTGGTATTTGCTTTTCTACACGTTGCATCGCTGCCCCACCACAAGATGGGACGCAGTGACCCTAGCAGAGCCAGCTCTCTTTTGACACAACTAAAACGCCCCGGCTTGAGGAGGGTGATGGTCCCAGCATGGGGACCCACCGGGTCATGCGGAGTCGGAAGCCCCCCTATGGATGGAACTGTGGCCATTATGGCGGAACTGCGAGCTGGCTTCAAATCCATTGATGCACTATTTGACATGCTGAGGGCCCATTTGGAAGATATTCATAGCTGCATTGAGCAACATGAGACCCGCATTGAAACCGCTGAACAGCGCTTGTTTGAGCTGTAGGACGCCCACCCTGCTGCAGCCAAGAGACTGGAACGTACAGAGCGACTTCAAGACGATTGACGCCAAGGCGGAAGATTTGGAGGAGCGGTCACGCCAGAATAATATCCGTATAGCGGGTGTGGCAGAATCCACCAACACGGGCCCAATGAGTACCTATGTGGAGCGGCTCCTGGAGGATTTACTCGGCAGGGACGCTTTTTCATCGACCTTAGTAGTAGAGCGTGCCCATAGATCGCTTGCCCCGAGGTCAGCTCCTGGCGCCCCTCCATGATTGATCATAGCCTGGCTCCTCAATTACCACGATCGAGACGTCACTCTTCGCCTGGCCCGGGACAGAGGAACTATTTAACATCAGGGTGTGACACTCGCCTTCTTCCCAGACTTTACCCCCCTATTGCAGGAGGCTCACCGTAAATTCTTGGACCTCAAGCGAACATTGCAAAAGGCGAACGTCCGATATGCTATGCTATGCTCTACTCGGCGCGGCTGCGCATTCACCTAAATGGCAAAACCCACGTCTTCACTCACCTACTGAGGCGGCGAGCTTTTGGAAGCAGCATCGAGCCAGTTCTGTCTCCCCTACTGGTTCTGGGGGGAGAGGGGGCTGCCTCCTCCCATTCAATCTCCGCAGACTCGTGAGTGATAAACAGCACTGTATCCACTGTTTTTTTTCTTTTTCTTCTTGCCGCTTGAAAGTTCACCACCCTTCATGCTAAAGGTCTCCTGATTGACACTGTGCTCTCCTGTTGTAGCTTGCGTGGTCTTCCACCGCACTCCTTCAGTACTGCGCTACATACAACTGGCTGTACATGATCTCATCAAAGTTAATAGTTTTTGTCCAGTCTCCTTTGAGTGTTACCTCCCCCAAGGAGTTCTCCTACCGTTTGACTGGGAGATTATGGGATTCACCGGATACTGGTTGGTTTCTTATCCGATATGGGTGGCGGGTGAGGGTTTTTGGGTTGTTTTGTGTTCCATGTTCAGTGATTGTTTTATACAGGGCATTGATTATGCTGTTGTTATGCAGGGGGCTTATCTGCACTTTGTTCCATGTTGCAAACACAAGGAGATGATGGGCGGAGCGCTGAAACTTTTCAGACACTCACCCCCAGTCACAGATCTGGGTTGAATCCATCATCGTTATTTAGCGCACTTCGCCACCCTAGTTGAGACCCAGCTATATGCAAATCAGTCTTGACCCTGTGCCTCATAGGAACAGTCCAGCCCGAACTGCCAAGCCAGGTCTTCCTTGGACCGTGAACAAGCATCCTGGAACCGGTTTCAGGGTAAAACCCTCATCAGCCAGGCTAGCTTGAACCCAATGGCAAAGTGAGCAAGGGACCCACGTCAGGGCATACCCTGACAACTTAGGGTGAACAAAACAAACACAAGGAGATGATGGACGGAGCGCTGAAACTTTTCAGACACTCACCCCCAGTCACAGATCTGGGTTGAATCCATCATCGTTCTTTAGCTCACTTCGCCACCCCAGTTCAGATCCAAGTTCACACATCTCTCGATGTCTCATCAAGGTGTTTCACTGGTTGGATTTGCACCATTTGAGGTGCAATCCAGATAAAACAGAGATCGTTACCTTCGGAGATGTCCCTCACAATCTAGTGGAAACCTGCTGGCCGAGCGATGTGCCGCACCCTAGTTCCCCTCAAAACTGTGTGAAGAACTTGGGGATCAAAATTGACAGCTCCCTCTCCTTCCAACTTCAGATTCAAGCCTTAGTTGGTTCCTGCTAGAGCATGCTTTGCATGTTGGAAAAAATCCTACCACTTCTATCCGAGTCTGCCGGTAGAAAGGTAGTGCAGGCTCTGATCACGTCGAGACTATTATGGGAATGCTCTGTACCTCGGTCTACCGGACTATCTTCTCAGCAGACTGCAGGTGGTGCAGAACTCGGCGGCAAGACTGCTACTCAGACCATCACCAACGTCTCACATGACCCCTCACCTGAGGGCGCTTCATTGGCTCCTGATAAAAAAAAAAAAAAAGAGGGTGTCTTTAAGGCCATGGTCCTAATGCACAAGGCCATGCACGAGACAGGCGCGCACTACCTCAGTGAGAGGATCAGCGTTTACATTCCAGCTCGCATCCTTCGCTCCTCCTCTGCGAATTTTGCAAGAGTGCCCCGTATCAACCGCCTCAGAACAGGTGGGAGATCCTTTTCCTACCTGGGCCCACTCTATTGGAATAAACTTCCATTAGACCTTCGTCGAGCATACAACCTGGATATCTTTAAGAGGAAACTAAAAACCTGGCTCTTTAACAGTTAATCCAGGTGCCCTGGTTGGTCTCCCATTGGCTAGCGCCGGGACACTCTGCTGAGTAGATGCGTGCTCTACAAGACAGTGTAACATGACATAACATCGTTCACACATCTATCCATGGTCTAGATGACATTGTCACATAAGAATCCTGGGGCATTAGAATTGAAATGTATGTCATGGAATGTGAGGGGGCTCTCCTGCCCACGAAAGGGACAACAGGTGTTATTCTACCTCGCCAGACATGCTGTCCAAGTGGCGTTTCTACAAGAGACCCACTACACCCCGACTTCAACCAATCGGTTTGCATTAAACTTGGGCGATAACCGTTTCTTTGCAAAATATAGTACATTCTCCAGTGGGTTGTGTATCCTGATCAACAAAGCAGTCCCATTTCAAAAGCGTAAGGTGATTGCGGACCCTGAAGGTCGCCATCTGTTAGTGGCCGGCACCCTTGGGACCGAAAGCCTGCACCTGGTCAACATCTATGCCCCAAATGTTGACTCACCAGAGTTCTTCCCTAGCATATCCACGAATATCTCCCAACTTTCAGCCGATAATTTTTTAATGGGTGGGGATTTTAATCTTACACTGAACTCAACTTTAGACACGCCGGGCTCTGGACAGGTCACTAAACCCCATTCGGTGAAAGCTCTCACCACCCTTTTGCAGTCCTTTCTCCTCGCGGAAGCTTGGCGTGCTCAGCACTTCCTTGATAGGGGATATTCTTTCTACTAAGCCCCACATGGGACCTGGTCGCTCATAGATCACTGGTATCTTTCCACTAAGCTTTTGTTAACTGTTCTTTCTATTAAACACCTTCTGCGCACTCTATTGGACCATTAGGCGGTGCTATTGACCCTCCCCGTTCCCAGTGTCGGGCGATCACGTACACCCTGGCGCTTCCCAGCAGAAGCTCTACTAGATAGTGTATTCAGAAGTGAAGTCAGAGACGCCATGGTGGAATACTTTCAGTAAAATACCGGTACGGTGTCCCGTTACGCCACGCTTTGGGAGGCTTTTAAAGTTTATATTAGAGGAATATGTATTGCCAAACAGTCTGGGGTGCTTCATTCTGTCCGTCGGGAACGCGAGACTGCTGAAAATGCACTGAAGGAGCTCGATGCGCGTGCTGTGACAGACTATTCCCCCCCCCCCTCCGAAGCACCAGAGGGCGAAACTTGTCGCAGACTTTCAAGAACTCTCCCGCGTGGTCAACTATCTCTGTAAATATGCACGAGCGGGGGTATTTGGCGAGGGCAAGAGACTGGGTCGGACATTAGCTAGGTTACTTAGCCCCCAATACCAGTCCTCTTATCACACAGCTTCAACTAGACGACGGCACGTCAATCACACGCAGTAAAGACATCACTGCTGCTTTTCTCTCCTACTACACTCGCTTGTATACCACTTGTTCCCCTCCTGCCGATGACTTGTGCGCCAATTATCTATCCGAGGTGGCACGGACGGGCTATCTGGAATATTTTACAAAACCTATAAGCCATTATTAGTTCCTCATCTGTTGGAAGTATATGCAGAATCTCTGGTGAGCGGATCGCTCCCTCTTACGATGCAAAAAGCAGTAATTTCCCTGCTGCGTAAACCGGACAAACCCACTTACCGGTGTGCCTCTTACAGACCCTTGTCTCTGCTAAATTAGGACTATAACATTTTGGCTAAGGTCCTTGCAACTCGCATTTCACTCCTGGTGGACAAACAAATATCCCCGTTCCAGACTGGGTTTGTCCCGAATCGATCTACCTCCGTAAACCTCTGCACGGCATCTGCAATTATTAAGCAAATTACTCCTGAACTCTCCGCCGCAGTAATATTGGTAGACACTAAAAAAGCGTTTAATTCGCTGGACGTCTTTTTTTTTTATATGCCACATTACGGATATTGGGTATTCCAAAAAGTTTCTCTGTTCTTATTAGTCTCCAGTATACAAACCCATTGGCCTGGCTCCGTGTGAAGGGCGAGCTCACAGATCAATTTACGCTATCACAGGTAACCAGACAGGGCTGACCCCAGTCACCACTACTGTTTATTATTGCAATGGGCCCCCTTGTGCGTCATCTCTAGGAGCGCCATTTACAGTGTGGTCTAAGATTTCACCGCAGATCTCTGTTGGCTTCGCTATATGCAGATGACGTACTGCTGTTTGGCAGGGATCCCAAAATTAATCTTCCTCTGCTCCTTTGCGAAATTGTACGCTTTAGGGTGTGCTCTGAGCTTGTTATAAACTAGACCAAATCGAAAATATTTCCATTAACCGACGCCACGGCTCCCTTTACTCTGGACTTCCCTCTCCTCTGGTGTGACGAACAATACCTAGGCATTTTTTTACATCGAAACGCTGCGGAGGTTATCTGTCTTAATTACGGACCCATAATTGATAGACTATCAACACAAATTGATCGTTGGATCAAGCTTCCTATATCGATTGCTGGCAGAATTGCCATCATTAAAATGGTGGTACTGCCCCGCTTTTTAAACCTTTTCCTTAACATTGCCATTCCAATTACAACTACATTTTTCGATACTCTCCGAGGTATGTTCAGACTAGTCTGGGTCGGTATACAGCCGCGAATCAGTTGGCAAACACTGCTAATGCCCTTTCAGTAAGGGGGATTTAGTGTCCCGGATTTTTATTTGTATTACTTAGTTGCACAGGCACAGTTTGCATACTATTTGTACCACCCAGATGCAAGACTGCAATACCTGAACCCGGAATGGTCGCAGGGCCACCCATCTTCTTTCCCCACGGTCATACCTCATGGCCTATCTAGGACACCTGCAGAGATACAAACAGTTCAAACTACATATTGGGCCTAGGTTAAACTACGCCATTATCTGAATGTCCACCTCCTCTATTCTCCAATCATACCACTTTTGGATAACCCTTGGCTGTCCCAGAACCCAGAAACGATAACTAAAAGAACCCTTACCCGATGTGGGCTACACACTCTGAGCTACCTTTTCTGCCACGCCCAGCTGCGCTCCGTGGCAAACCTTGCAGAAGGACATGACGTTCATGGACCTCAACACACGGCACTCTGATCTTCCCCAGAGGAGCCGGCAGATTTTCCCCAATTCTCATTAGTCATCACATTAGCCAGTAACGCCCACTTGGTCTCCCGACTATATCATTTATCTCTGACACTTTGATCAGCTGTCAGGATGGGGGCGCGGGTGGCATGGGAGAGGGATCTGGGTCACCCCCTGTCAGATAAGACATGGACTTATTGCTGTGAGCAAACTCTGTTCATCTCTAACAATCATCGACATAAACTTCTAAATTTTAAATATTTGCATAGAGCGTACATCACACCACAATTACTGGTGAAGATGGACCCCACCAAATCACATGGCTGCTCTAGATGTGCAACAGAGCATTCTGATTTTTCTCATGTAGCATGGAACTGAGCACCAATATTGGCATACTGGGGTGCGGGTGGGAGTCTTTTGCTATCTCTCCTTGATGACGGACTCTGAAATAAGCCCTTGCCCATTACTGGCTCTGTTAGGTTAGATTAAGCCATTAAATGCAGATGTTTGTCGATTCGCTGCCATCACTTTGCTCCTGGCTAAGAGGCAGATCTCTGTACACTGGGGGAGATGCACAGTCCCAACAGTGAAGGCCTGGATGCAGGATTTAATGTACTCTGACACTACTAGCAACACATATGCTACATTGCAACCACCCACCTTCAGACACAAAATTATCTGGCAGCCACTTAGGTCTTATTTACAACTTCATCCTGAGGAGGCTGAGTGAATGTGTGATGTTTGGGCCCTTTCCGTAAGCTGGTATATGCATACTTAAGACAACTGTGAGTATTTCTCAAGCTATAAAGTGCCAAGCATATATTGTACGATGTAATAACCTTGCTATGGTACGCACTTCCCCATTGGTTGTGTCGCCTGGCCTGTCTTCATATCCCTCTTTGTATAGAGTCGCCCCTATACTGACCATGATGTAACTTGGATTATTTATGATGCTAATGCTGACTCTCTATTGTGACATTTTTTGATACTCCTGTGTGCCCCTTTGTTCCCCCTCCCCTTCTTTTGTTGATCCTCGCTTGTCTTTGTTGGAAAATTCTATAAATAAAAGTAAAAAAAAAAAAAAACTTTAGAAAAAGAAAGATTGAGTAAAATTCTCCTGTGATTCAATGTTGCCTTTTTAAGTGACATGCACATGTTTGCAGCTAATTCATGGCCTTCTGAGCTGTTTCACTTGGAGTGAAACGTTAGAAGTGCTTGTCACAAAATTATCTTAGCAAGACTTGGAATGAACCACAGGATTGGTTTCCAAAAGCAAAACTGTTACAAGCTTCAAGGATTAATATATCTAGTGTGGAGCAGTGCTCCACACTAGATATATTAATCCTTGAAGTTTCCATCCATGAGGTCACTTGTCCATCCGTCTATACACTCAGTCGCCAGTTATTGCAATCATGCAGGTATTCATTCACCAGTCAAATTATTATTGGATTCATTCACTCTCCCATACACAATAAACACAAACATTAGCAGACAAACCCATTGGCTATGTGGAGAGCTTGTGGGGGGTCTGCAAGTTCTTCTGGTAGTGATTCTGCTATTCTGTGAATATTGTGAGAATGAGGCGGTCTGCAGTCTGATACAGCTAGTGTGTGAAAGTGCTGCCTGTATTATGTGTGCCGTTCTTTTCCACCTTATGGGTTTTAACAGTTTTTCTCATGTTGTTGCCGAGGCCATGGCTGAGACCTGCTGTGTACTTTTTTTTAAGCAATGAACGAGTGACAAATGACATTGCTGCAATCATTTCGCAGCAGGGTCTCCTTTCGAGCTTTTTTTTAAGCTTTATTTAGCGCGAACTTGACCCTAAGGTATCAGAGCGCTTTACATGAGCACCAATTGTGTTACAGACGGACAAATTCCCTCCCCACCACCTTTGCTCTTGCAGATACTCACCTTATCGCATGAACAGCTCCTCTGCAGTTTCCAGCAGCTGCCTTCCCTGGTTAACACCAGCCCCAGTGCACCAACCCTGATGCCACTCCAGCTCCCATGCAGGCACACATAGAGCACATGTGTAGCAGCAAAGGACACTTCACAAGCCCACGTGAGCTGTGCAGTGAGATTGAATGGAGAAGCGGCTTTGCACCAAAGCAGGATCACTCTACTGTGCATATTTCAAAGAACATATACTTGCATCGGGCTCCATACCATACTCCCACACTAGCCGAACGAGCATAGGGCAGCATAGGCTCCACCCATCATGGTCATCACCTATTGAGATGGAGGGTAGACTCTGGGGGAAGCCCAAAGGCAGACAAAACAATACACAGTGTGATCACCCATGAATGAAGATGGCACACCACAGTAGCTTGGCTGTATGTTGGTTTACTTCAACACCCACAGCCCACCAGCCCTCTATACGCCACTGTGTCCTTAGGTTCAGACATGGAAGCCATCTTAGGAGTAGTGGATTTAATGAGCTTCATGCTTCGTTGTAGAAGCCCTGTGTTTCACACGCGGGGCATGATGCACAGCTGCTGTTTTTTAAGCGGCGACAGGAACTGAAGCTTGGTGCTTGAGCTCCACAGAAAAGGACTTTGGGGCAGTGGGCGATAACAATGCACCTCGAGTGCAGTTCATATGGGAAATGGTTCGGGGGCCCAAGGGATGTCAGTGGTTCGTGTGACAGTTTACATCTGGTGTCCTAGGGCACTTTTACGAATAGACCCAAAGAAAGCACAAAGTTCAGCCCTGTAGTACTTGCCCATCAGAGTAGTTAAGTGGAGCAATCCAAGGCTAATTCAGGGAGGGGCGTGCGTTACAAATTTCGAACTCCACGAAGTACACAATAACACCTAATAAAACCATGTCCACACGGTGATTCTACAGTCAAAAAGCAAAAGCACTAACTCAGACAACTAAAATACCAGACATAAATTTACAAATGTACACAGTAGAGACCAGATCTCTGCACTGGGGGACCCGCATTCTCAATGGCTTTATCAGTTATGAGCAATGGAACTTTTTAATGACCAGGCTAACTGCTGCCAAATCAAATGTCCGTGAAGATGAAGGTCAGTCAAAGGGCGGAACTACATCCCGTCTCTCTATACTGCTTTTCATTAGAATAATTTTTGTGATTACATGAGCATTGGCAAACATTTAAACCTTTTTGTACCCAATTGTTTCTGCTTGCCCAGGTCTGGCAGTTATGGCACAGTCTAGATTAGCCCAAAATCACCAGGGCTCTCAAATAGTGGAGATGTGTGGTGCAGTGGCCAGGGCACCTGACTTCGGAGCACAGGTCTCACTGTTCGATCCCCGGCTCCGGCGGCAGGGCAGCTCAGCACCATGTGACTCTGGGCAATAGCTCACTTAATTTCCACGACGGCCCCCAGCGCCTTGAGACCCGTAAGGGTGAGTAGTTCGCGCTTTTCAAATACGGATTTACAAATAGTCTGTTTGATAAAAAGTGATTATTTCTTAAATGATTCGATTTAAAAAAAATGTGTGTTAAGAAAATACTCAGTTCACAAACTCTCATTGAAATGAGAACAATATTTAGGGCATGAGCCGGTTCTGCTTGAAGGTAGCACTGCAGCCCAGCAGGAGACATTCTACAAACATTTTTCTTTAGTTTCAGAACACGCCTGGCCTACTTCCGAGGAATAAAAAAAGACGGTAGCAAGGCGCCGGGCGCTAAAGAGTGCAGAGGCACATGACAGGGCCTTTGCTATTAGAGGCAACACCTGGAGGGGCCACCTGGCCTTCTTCAAATATATACTGTTCCAAACACTTCCAGGACACATGCCCAGGCGCAGTCTCCCAGGGTGGATGGCGCGCGGCGAAGGTTTTGAATATAGTTTGTTTTACAAATTGGTTTACTTTGTTGACTCTGAAAGCGAAGCAAGAGCACAGAAGCGTGAATTGCTATTTGTACTGTGACGACCTGCAACAGTATTAGTGAGCATCGACTGATCAACAGACATTATTCTTTAAAAAAAATAAAAAGTGTATCTTTCTCTGCACATAAATCCTCCCCAACACTCTAGGTCTGCCTTAACTCAAAATTAACAGCACGGTTGTAAATGAGTCAGTCATAACTTTGAATCTGCATTGTCTGCACTGTCAGAAAACAGACTTTAAACGTGTGAACCGAAAAAAGGGGTCTCGCGGGGTTCCGGACGCTAAGCGTTTTCAACAGACTTGGCCATAATTTTTAGGAAAGGAATCTGAAAAGTGAGATAGGAGACGGTGCATAGTTTCTCACGGGCCGAGTGACAATTTTGACAAATTCAAGGGCTGCCTAGTTTGGAATCCACTTTATGCCTCTTTCTTCCACCTCTCTGCTCTTTCTCTCACTCTTGCGGTTCTTTTGCATTCCTGCTTTCTCATTTGTCACTGTTTTCCCTTCTTTCTCTTCCTTCTCCTTTCCCCCGTTTCTGCCATTTTCTGTCTTGCTCCGGGGTGAAAATCTGAGGATGAAAATTAGGTCAAGGTCTTAAAAAATGAGTGCCGGTGCCCACCACCTACAAATTAAGCACGGCTGGCATTCCGCAAGTTGCTCTTTTTTATGTAAAGTGCGTCCTAACCACACCTCATAAGACTTGAGCACATGGTTTAGTGTATGTACTAGCAGGCATTTCAGTTCACACCCATAGGGTTCTCATAACTCCTTGTTTGTGGTTTATAACTTCTATCCAGGAGACAAGATTTGGTTGAAGCCAGATTTTTGCTCCACAACCCTGCACCCTACTGTAATTTACCTTGACCACGAAAATGAGACCCCGACGAAGGCGTAAAAAAATGAGTACCTTTAAAGAAGAGTAATAATGCTTTAAAGGTTCCCCTAAAAATACATAAGACCCCAACGGTGGGGTGACACACAAGCAGCTCATATTGCCAAAGAACAACAAACTAGCAGCACAGGAAAAAAAAAAAAATCAACATTCGGTAACAAAGCTAACATAGCATGCGTCAACAGGGTTTGTAACTAAAACAAACATTTTGCATTGCAACTCCAGTACTTGCGGCCTTTATTTTTAGATGGGACCCGCCTAAATTTCAACATGCCACAAGAGATGCGAAGAATAAACATGTGTGCCCAGCCCTGATGCAGGAAGGAAGAAATCCATGGATATACACTACATGTAGTAAATTAACCGATGACAGCGGGAACATTTAATGGCAAATAGGGGCTGCACTTTGACCTATACCAACCTCTCGTGACTGATATTTAGGTGTTCATCTGTGGCTTTGTGCGTGCATGTTAGTGTGCGTGTGTTTGGGGGTGCATGTGTGTTAGGTTCTGTGACCCCAGTGGAAGGACGCCATACATGGAACGCTGCAGTCGCCCGAAAAGAAAAACATTGGCAAAGAGAATAGCTGTATAAAAGGGGCATTCACAAGTGCTGTTTAGGACACTGTTGGCTGTGCCACTGGTGGAATAAAGGATTGCTCTCCCCTTGTAAAATGCAAGTAGGAGATACATATACAAATCGTCTGCACACGTTCAAAAGTAGATACATAAAGTTACATAAAATATCACAATGATGCTTGTCTTTATATTTTCAGCTGTCTTTAATTCAAGATCTTTAAGCCTTCTTAGCCAACACGTGTTTCGTCGCTGTTACAGGGGATTACCCCGCGACTTCTTCAGGGCTAAGGGAATATATAAACAGGTACTTGTTCGTGTATGCAATGGTAGTAAGAACACTTTACTTTTCAAATTGACAAAGGTGACTTCGGTGACTTGTGTGAATTTCAAACAAGTGAATAGAACAGTGTGGAAAACCATGTGAAGCTGGTGTTGTACATGCTTCTCGTACAACTTCTTTGTGCATCCATATATCAATGGGGGAAAGAAAGAACAAGCAAAGCCCCCAATCGTTTGTTATCGCTATAAAACATACTGGTACAGTTGGTGTTTGAGACTCCCTTATAGGAGTAATCCTGTGGTTGGCAAGGTGCGGGCATGCAATCAACCTGTTTAGTTTTATAATCTATTTTGTTATATTCGTGGCGAAGTAGTGCTCCCTCATGCGGTCACTGAATAGTAAATACATGCTGACTATATTGTGTAATCAAACATGTATAAAAGAACGTATTTTGTTATAATACGATACCGGAGGTCAGTTTCAAGTAGTCTCTAAGTAACAGAAAAGGGCACATCAGCTAAAGAGTAGCAGTCGGTACATTCTAATAAGGTGTACTAGGTACCATGAAGGATCCCCCTACCTTAATTCCGGTGATAATTCTAACCCAGAAGGGATTCCTATAAGTTCTGCTCCTGGAGCGGTAGACCAATTAGTCTCGTGTCCGGAAAGCTAAATATGCTTCCAAATGTAAGGGAGTTTCTTTTAGAAGAGCTGCCCCATCCGAAGGTAAAATTAACATTGTATTAGCATTTTTATCTCCTACTCCTCTGTCCCGTATTGAGACTCTAGTAAGTCCGTTTTATCATTCCTTACCAGCAGTATTAGGTGGAACCCTTCGGATTTCCAGGCCGTGGCTTGTGCGCCGTGCAAATCAGCAGTCTGCAGCCGGCCACCCTGGCGTGGTCTTAAATAATGAAGAAGCATGAGGGCGGACTAAACCGGTACTGAGCCCATTTTGGGCACCATCTTGGAGTGGTGTATCGGGACCCCGGGGCACTGGAATCAATATGATTGTGAACTAGCGGAATGTCGGTGGCATACTGATTTGTACTTGTGATAGACCTTAGTGCGCCATTTTGCAGATTGCTGACCACCGACTGTATAACTACATTGGGACAGAGTGGGATAAGCACTTGCACAATTTCGATCTAAAATAGTTCATCATGTCTTCTTGTAAAACACTTCATAGAAGCCAGAATGATACACCAAGCAGCCTACAGCATGAGGAGAAGGAGGAATACTGCTCTGGGCGAGGCCAAAGTCCCCACTCTATATATTTTAAGGGACGGTTATCAATCTGTCAGGAGAAAGTTGTGCTGTCAAGCCAGGTCCAAACAATCTACTCCAGTGTGCCACAATCTGGAGAGAACTAAAATGTCTGGTCTATATGAAATGGATACTGGTCAATTTAGCGCTATAACTATTCAAAGACTATAAATTAAAGTTTATTTTATTTATTGATTTATTTTATTTGGGTCTTTTATAAAGCAGTTGAGTCAGATACATAGATAAGGATCAGTAGAAACTGAACCAATCACCAGGCACGTGTAAGCAACTGTGCCAAATCAATGTATGGAGCGACTGAGATTATCCAGTGAAATTTCCAGTGATTTTAAAGAACTAACCAGCAAGTACAAGTCAGAGCATTTGAGTAAATCACATCCCAGTTTTAGATTCAGTAGTAGAGCGTTCCAAAGAGGTGATCCTTGCACATAGAAGGACGTGCTCCCAGACTTCTTGTTCTCAGTATTGTCAAAGTCTTGCACAGAGCTTGGTAGTTCAGCTCCTGTCCAGGCTTACAGTTACATTTGGAGACTACATTCCTAGGGGACAGTGATCACGTGCTTAGAAAAGAACTTGCCCCAGTGAAAATCACTGTGAAGATCTTGATCGCAGAAGAAGCTGCTGACCTGTCGAGTAAGTTTCAGTTGATGAGATGTGCTGGGAGAAATAGGCACACGATCAGCGGCCGGATGGATGGACATGGTTTGTAGGACTCTAGTTCGTTATATAATTGTAAAAAACCTGGAAGAACCTGTTCCAAGGGAAGTCTGTGGATAGCTTGAGGGATCTAGGCCCACTGGTGTGCTAGGACCATCATGTGTGTAATTCCACCCTGAAACTGCACGCCAAATATCCAGTATCTTATATGAAATTACTCTAATAGTTCATTATGTTATGTTCTAAATATTAATAGAACGCACGACTACCAACTTTTATTGGCTTTAAGAAAATGTAGTTAAAGTTCTTAGCAAAGAGAAAGAGTAGTCAAACACTATATTAAGCACTAACAAGTTTCATGTAAACAAGGTAAAAAGCAATGTCCACAGGGCTTTCATAAACTTCTGCAAATAAAGTTCAGTAGAGGACTGTGAGGATTTGGGGTTTACTTTATCAAAAGAAGCCATAGCAAGGGTTCATGCAGTACAGGAGAATACCTGCAAGCATCCAAAATCACTGGTGCATCTTCAACCAAAGGGGCTTGAGGAGAGGAACTCACTTGTTCTCTTCCTCCTGTTGCTCCTCCAAGACTAGATTTGGCAAGCCTTCAGTAGGCAACAAGCATTGGCAAAGCCAATAGGTCTCACCTATGCAAGAGCTATTGGCTTTGGCAATCTGTTTTATCCATGTTGTACACCAGTGTAGCTGCTGGTCAGCATGGCTAAATGTTATTGGTGTGGACTGCAGTGGGGTAGATTTGAATGTCGTTGCTTCAGGGAAGAGTTGAATGGTGTAGAGTGGGGTGGGGAGATTGGAGTGGGATGGATTAGGGTAGAATGGGATATATTGAGGTGGAGTGGGGTAGAATGGATGGAGTAGATTGGGCTGATGGGAGTGGGGTTGATCTGGGTAGAGTGGAGTAGTGTAGATTGGAGTGGAGTGAATTAGGGTAGAGTGGTGTAGATTGGAGTGGATTGGGGGTAGAGTGGGGTAAATTGGAGTGGATTGGGATAGATTGGATTGAAATGAACTGGAGTGTAGTTTGATAGACTGGAGAGCGGTAGATTAGAGCGAGCAGAGTAGAGTGGAGTAGATTGGGGTAGAGTGTAGTGGGGTAGATTAGGTGGAGTGGGCTAGATTGGGTGAAGACGGGTAGATTGTAGTGGAGTAGGGTAGATTGTAGTGGAGTGGAGTGGGGTAGACTGGAGTGGATTGGGGTACACTGGAGTGGATTGGGGTAGATTGAAGTGGATTGGGGATGATTGGAGCGGGTAGATTGTAATGGAGTTGGGTAAGTGGTGTGAAGTAGAGGGGGGTAGAGTGGTTGGAGTGGAGGGGCATGGAGTGGAGGGGCATAGAGTGGACTGGCATGGCGTAGAGTGGAGTGAAGTGTCATAGAATGAAGTGCTGAGGCATAGAGTGGAAGTGCATACTGTAGAGTAGAGTGTTGTAGAGTAGAGTGTTGTAGAGTAGAGTGTTGTAAAGTGGAGTGCTGTAAAGTGGAGTGGCGTAGTGTGGTGTATACATGGCAGCGTACTGCCATTACAGACAACACCTTTTTAATTGAAATGACCATTACATTTGCATAGACATACAGTTTTACTGGACACAATCGATAAAGTGTGGAAATATCATTACCTCATGTATTGGTGTGTTTTGATTGTATGGTTCCACCACACTTCAGAATTACAAAAAAGGGCTTCATTTGTACTTTCCTATTTCTTTTTTATTTATTTTTTATTTATTGTTGTTGTTGTTGACAAACATAATAACAGAATACAAACAAAAAAACATATTACCACTGGACAGCTGACACATCTATCCGCAAATAGTATCAGTTAATAAATCACTGTTAAAAAAAACACATCAGAATTAATCATTTTCTCTTTTCCTATTAAGTCACCAACAATTCCCAAAATATCATATAATATATACATACATATACATGCTGAAACCACGAAGCATTAAATAGCCCTGACTACCCAGAATTACTGAAGCCAATCTCTTATCGGAGCCCACAGTTTATATCCCCTTTCTCGTCTACTTCTTCCTTTTAGCCGATACACTGAGCTCTCTAAATTATATACCGCTAATAGCCGTGAGCACCAATTGCAGAAGGTAGGGGGTCAGGGCTAATCCAGTTAGAAGTGATACAGAGTCTGGCTACAGCCATTGCCATAAAGACAAACCCAGTGACAGCACCAGACCAGCTTGCATCCGTCCTCACCCCCATGATGACCATGTCTGAAGAAATAGATATGGGGAACTTTAAAATTTTTGCCAAAAAAGCTCCAGATCCTGAAAAAATATCATGAGCCTAGGACAAGAAAAAAACATATGCACTGTATCAGCTAGTGGCACCCCACATCTACAACAGGAGCTACCCACACTCCCAGCCCATTTGGCTATTTTAGCCGGTGTATAGTACAAATCAAAGATGGACATGTAATGTTGACTGCGGAGACTCCCTGATAATAAAGTCTGATTAGCTACCTCAAGTGACTCTGCCATATTAATCCCCACCTTCTCAAATTTTCGTACCCATTTATCATTTTGGTAGACCAGATCGTCAGGCAGGGATTCTAACAAAGTCTGATAAATCCCGCTTATCCGAGATTTCCGACTAATCAGTTCAACTAATGAGATCTTCTCATATTCTCCATTCAGACATTGTTTCCTACTACCTAAAAAACTACGGATCTGTAAATATTTAAAAAAATCCCGTTTACCAAGACCATACTTCTCTTGCAAAAAGGAGAAGGGAGCTAATTGACCTTTCTGGGCCAGATCACCCACCATGCTAATCCCAAGATTACTCCATCTTTGAGTAGTCTGATCTTGAAAAATTAAGGGTAAAACCCCAGAGGCCGAGAAAGGTGTATAACTATTAATATTATGAATTTTAAACCTGCTGCGCACCTTCCTCCAAACCATATAAGCAGCCTGTATGATCTTAAATCTAGTTTTCTTATAGTAACTGGGTTCTAAGATCTTAAGCAAACCATGCTTAGCCTCAACCCCCAACCCGATTTCATAAATAGTTGGACGGGACGCCACTGAGCACCGACTCCGGTCTCCAACCAGAAGAATACCCATATGTTGGAGCATACATGCCCAATGATAAAATAAAAAATTAGGGATAGCCCACCCCCCACGTATCCTAGGGAGGGTAAGCGACTTGGCCGCTCTCCTTGATCTGTGGTAACTCCACATAAATCTAGAACACATTCTTTCGATCTTTAAAAACCATGGAACAGGAAACACCAAGGGAATAGTCCTAAAGAGGTATAATATTTTAGGCAATACCATCATTTTGATGACATTACTTCGCCCATACAATGACAGATGTAAGTGGTCTAATCTTTCCAATAACTGATTGGTTGTATCAAGTATAGGAGCAATATTTATGTCAGGGATTTGACCAACCTCTGTAGTAAGCCTGATCCCCAAATAAGTCACTACTGGGACAACTGGTAAATCATGAAACACCTCCCTGCCAGAATATAAGATCTGAGTTTTGTCGTTATTTAACTTATACCCTGCATGATAACCAAAATCCTCAGCCTGCTCTATAACTGCCGAATATGCTGATGTTATATGAGACGTAAATATCGCAACGTCATCGGCATAGGCCAATGTTTTATATTCATAACCATTAGCCTTTATAGGATGAATATTGCTACATTGTTCAAATTTCTGCAAAAGAGGGTCAATATATAATGAGAACAAAAGAGGGGAACAGGGGCAACCCTGCCTGGTACCCCTACTGATATTAATCACCTCAGATTCTTGTCCTGAGATTCGGACCGCCGCGACTGGTAGCACATATAAAGCCTGAATTGCCTGTATAAATTCCTTAGCCATCCCCTTCCAGCGAAGGACGGACCACAGGAATCGCCAGGAAACCCTATCAAACGCTTTTTCGGCGTCCAACAGGATCATCCCGAGCGAAGATCCCGTGGCCCGTGCCCAGTCAAGAAGGGAGATAGCTCTCCTGACATGGTCAGTCGTATCCCTCCCCGGGATAAACCCATGCTGTCGTAGAGAGACCAGAGGTTCGATAACCCTGCCTAATCTAGACGCCAAGATCTTAGAATAGATTTTACTGTCGGCATTAATAAGCGAGATAGGCCGATATGATGAGGGATTTAATTCTGGTTTCTCTTTCTTTTTAAATACCACAATAGTAGTTCTCCTCCAGGATTCAGGGATACAGCCTTTTGAACCGACTGAAATAGAGATATTAAATCAGCCCTTAAAACATTCTGAAATGTTCTATAAAATTCAAGAGGAATCCCATCGGGACCCACTGCCTTGCCGGCAGCAAGAGAAGTTATAGCCGCCTCTATCTCTTCCCACAAAATTGGGGCCGCAAGGACAGTGTTTTGATCTGATGTAACTTTAAGAGTTTGAAGATCCTCAAAAAATTCCTCCAAAGACTGTTGCCCATTGCACTCTTCTTCTTCTCCTTCCCTGACTTCCTCAGTATACAATTGTTGGTAAAAAGTTTGAAACACTTGTAAAACTCCTATTGGGGAATCAAATTCTGCCAGACGGATCTTGTATTCTATCTATCCTATTTGAAACCTCCCTCTGCTGTAGACGTTTGGCCAAAACCCTCCCCGTATTTTCCCCCAACTCGTATGCCTCAGTTCTATATTGGGCATATTTAAGGGCTAATTCTTCGCTAAAATTTTGATGTAACTTGGCCTTCATAACCGCGATTAGCTGTTGAGATTCCTCAATATTTTTGCCGGCCCGAACCTGCGACATCAGTTGGATCTCTGCCAGCCTAAGATGTTCAACCCACCCCCTCAGCTGCTCCTTAAGTACCTTCCGCCGTTAACCAGAGTAATTAAGAGTCTCTCCCCGCACAGCCGCCTTAAAGGCATCCCAAACCATACTACCTGAGGCTGAATTTCTATTAAATTCAAAAAATTCAGCCACCCATTTGGCCATATAATCACAATAAGACTGGTCCAACAGCAACTTACGTTCAAATGTCCAAGGACGTATAGGCGCCATAAATCCACTATACGGAAGTTTAACCACTACAGGATTATGATCAGAGATAATCCTGGGTGGTATGCTAATGCTCATCTCCTCAGCTCTCTGACATGAAACGAAAAAATAGTCCAAACGGGCCATCTTATTGTGGGGAGCAGAATAGAAAGTATGTCCCATGTCATTTTGTTTGTGTCTAAACCATAGATCAACTAACCCATGCTCTCGAACCAGCCCCCGTAAGGCCTTAAAAGTCTGAATTTTGCCCCCATGATATAAAGCATAGCTCCTCAAATCAAAATTACTCTAAATGTATATTAAAATCTCCACAAAGAATTAATGGGTGTGGCCAAGTCGCAAGTTCCAGGCTCAAAAAATTTAAAACATCAGGGTCATCCATGTTGGATCCATAAACAGAACATATTGTAAGAGGGGCACCATTAATTATAAATTCAACAATCACCCAACGACCGAATTGATCCTCCTTAACTCTCCGGCATACTCCTACCCCCCGTCGCGTAAGAATGGCCACACCTCTGATGGTAGTGCTTTGACGTGTATATGCCACAAGATCTAAACCACACTCCTTCAACCAGCCACTTTTACTGCATGGAATATGGGTTTCTTGTAAGCAAAGAATATCTATCTGCATAAGCTGTACACATTTAGCTAAAAAAAAACTCTTTCTCTTATCATTTAATCCACAAATATTCCATGAACATAGTGATAATCCTACCTTTCTACCGGTCATTTAAAAAATCAATTTCTTCTGCAGGCCTGGACATTAGAAGCGAACCTCCGTTCCAAATTATTCCAGTAGCAACCAGTTTCATTAAACAAAAAATTTCATAAGAAAATATAAACAAAAATACAATCAACAACAGCAATGTACCACCAACCACCCCAGTATCCCCCCCTCACCCCCACCACATCCCCCCACCCACCCTCCCCACCCAACACATAGGGCATGGGGACTATAAGTCCCAGGTGATGCTGAGCAAGACCACCACCCACCCAGCCGACCCACTCCAACTCCCACTCCTAAGTGATCCACCTTATTATATACCCGGAGATAATTCCCTAATATTGCTCTCGACTTATTACAATCAGGCTACACCCAGGTGACATCCTAGCAAAGAGGCAAATTTATCCAGATTTATCAAGAGAGACCCATCCTCAGAACTAAGTATATAGACATTATATTGAAAGCGAGAATTCCTTGGCTTGGATCTCAGACAAGAAATAATGGGTCCTCCCTGATGAACCACCTTTAATTTGGCAGGGTTGAGAAGAAAGGCCTGTGCCCCCTTTGTCTGAAAAACCGGTATTAACTGACGCAAAAGCCACCTCTTTTCCACAGTGGCGTGACAAAAGTCAGGCCTAACAAAGAAATCACAACCTTTCGCAATACGCTTCCGATCTGGACGCGCCAGGTCGTACAAAGCCTCCCTGGCCAAAAAATTATTTAGACAAATGAGAATAGCCCGTGGCCGATTTTCTATTTGACCAGCTTTTTTGCGCTGGTTAAAAGGAAACCGATGGGCCCGTTGGATTTGTACTTTCCAGTCTCACTGCTGCAGATCGGGGAAGGCCTCTTCAAAGAGTTCAATCACAAACTGCCGAGCATTTTCTGCTTCTTTGCCTTCGGGAATACCCAGGATCCGTAAGTTGTTCCTCCTTGCTCTATTTTCCAAATCCGTTAATTTCCATACAGTGTCATCTTTCACTGCTTTAATAGATTCCGTCAAATCTTTCTGCACAGCCAGATCATCCTCTAGCTGTGAGATCCGTGTCTCAGCCTTGCTAATTCTCGTCGCAAATTCGGAGCATGTCCTCGCCATCCGGCGCATTGAGTTCTGCAGCTTACGGCACGCCCCTTGTGTCCGGGAACTCTCTGCCCTAGTTTCCACACGGTGAGCCATAATGCTCTGATAAATTGTTGACAGCGTAATTTCTTCAGAACCATTCAGATTAACATCCATCATAGTTGTCGGCACCTCGATATTGACTGCATCGTTACCATTACCCTTCAGCTGGGTTGAAAAAGAATAATCCCAAGTATATGACTCTGCTGAACCAAGCCCTGGAAGAGTACCTGTTTCTTTCTTCTCTTTCACTTTACGAACTGTCTTTAGCTGGGCTGACTCACTCCCTTCATCCTCCCACTGCACGCTGCTAGCATCACTCTCTTGTGCAGCCCAGTCTTTCCCATTACTATCATCACCCGACAAACTAGAATGATCTGAAAGTGAGAAAAAATTATCAACAGGCTCATCTTCCTTAGACATTAAAGAAATAGTTTCCCCAGCTGCACAGTCCCTTGGAATCAGTTCTGTTATATCTTTTAATGGATCTTGGGTTATAGAAACTCCAACTCCCAGAATGCATTGTTCTGGTACTGTTACCGGATTCTCATTCATCAAGGACCCTGATGATATCAGTAGCTGAGGAGCCCCATTATTCCCACTGACAGCAGCAGCTGCTGGATTTCCAGCCTCTGCTATTGCCTGATCCGCTGCGAACTGCCTTCCACTGTCTTCCGGGGCAGACATCGTGCAGCGCGATAACTCTTTG
The DNA here is from genome assembly GCA_963921515.1 of Calotriton arnoldi. Taxonomy (NCBI): domain Eukaryota; kingdom Metazoa; phylum Chordata; class Amphibia; order Caudata; family Salamandridae; genus Calotriton; species Calotriton arnoldi. The sequence goes on from CAWUFW010004002.1 coordinate 1,262,608, forward strand.
GCAGGAGAAAAGGAGGGTGAGGGTTCATCACAAGGAACAGGAGCCAGCAGAAGAACGTCTTGCAGATTAGGTTGATCTCCCACCACAGTGTCCTGCATGTTCTTATTCTTGCCGGTCTGTTTTTTAAATAGCGCGGGGACCGTCTGTTTCCCACGAGTGAAGACGCTCTTTTTTTTCCCTGGGTCACCCGACCCCGGTGACTTGCCTGCTACTGCTGCTATCTTTCCAGCCCGGGGTCCCGTCAGGTCAGGGCTATCCTCAGCACGATCCATCTTGCTGACAGCCCCGGGGCTGAAGGCGCCCCTAATCTTTCCGCCTTTGATGACCGCTTTAGGAGGCATCGCCGCGTTGCTGACGTGGCGGATGAGAGTCTGCAAGTTCTTTACAACCACCAAATGAAAGGGAGGTGGAATTCCCTTTAGCCAGAACCTGGACAGCCAAATCATCCACGCAGGAAGACGCTGTCAATGATGCCACACGGATGCTGCTGAGACGGTAAACCGGCGATTTCTTCTGATTGATTACATGGGAGGGAGAGGTCGAGCTGGGAGAGGGTAGAGGACTGCTCACTCGGCCACGGTCACGGCCGCCATCTTGCCCCCCGCTGTCTCTCCCTGTACTTTCCTATTTCTGATATATGGGGAGGAAGATCTTTCTCCCACCTTGCGCCCAAATTATGGAATTCCCTACCACTGGAATACATGCGGATAGAGGGAGAATTACAATTCCGTAAAAAGATCAAAACATGGCTATTTATGCAATATCTCTGAGGTATAACCTGTCTATACTCAGTACCTGACTGCTCAGCGCTGGGAAGCCCAAGGGTAGCCATGCGCTCTATAAATCCATAATAATAATAATAATAATAATAATAATAATAATAATATATTCTGAAATATTTGCACAGGTCATTTTTGTTGTGTGCTAGAAAAAAATAAAATCTTACAGCTTCTCGTCTCACATTGATACCCAGCAGGATTGTCACATATATTCTCTCACTTTGAAGTCAGAGAAAGAAAAAAAACACCAAGCTCCGTCTGAAGACGGAGCCTGGTATTTGATCTCCGTCTTTGAATTCACAGGATATGTGACAAGAACAAGATTTAAAGAACTGTTTTCAAAAAGAGAGTACTTGGAAGGATACAGTAAACAAGGATTGCTCCATGGGAGGGACGAACTCAAGCAGGACAGCTTAAGACAAATAAAGCCAGAAATAGAAAGCAAGCAACTGTGAGTTACAAACTACAAAGCCAATAGTAAGCAGTAGGTGAAATGCATTCCTAGGGAAGCTTTCAGAATGCTCACAAGTCGTCGTTAACAAACCAGACAGCACAGAGGCTTCGACCGAAAAACGGCTTCAGTGTAAGCAAAGAGTGTAGTCCCAGAGAATGTGGATATTCCTGCAATATTCCCAATTATGCCGACGGTGAGAAAGTCTCTGGATGTCTCACAGGTGCAACTAGGAGGATTACCAATGAAAAAATGGAAGTCTTAGCAGTTGAAGTGGTGGAAGGCCTTAATGCCAACCTCATGCATGACAAAAGCTTAATCAACGAAGGGTGGAAGGAAGTAAACAGCCCCAGCAATCAATTTGTTTCAACATATATTTTATTATGGCCGCTTTATGCAATGTAATGACTGTAGGAGGACCGACTTGAGTGTCCAATTTTGAATTCCTAAAAAAGGCTTGCACTGTTTGCAATGGGCTGAAATTATCATTAACTTAGTGTCAAGAGTGCAGGTTAGTATGCGTATTAAAATGTGTGGTAGGCAGTGTGCCTACAATGCTCTATAATGTGCTTTGGTAGGGTAAGGGAGGTAACAATATGGCAGACCTAACAAAAACGAATGTAAAGGTTAGACCACTTGAGGTTTATTAGCATATGGGCAACTAGTAAGATGATCACGTAGGTTGCAGCACTAACTTGGACTGTAAAAACACCATATATAAAATTAAGTTGCCACTGGGTTTTAACCTCCTGAAACAGCTTTCTCCAGGTAAAACGGCGTCATCATGCCTAGTTACAAAGCTCCCAAGCTGAGGTTCATATTTGTACCTTTCCATTACCATCAAACATCCACTGGTTGTAACGGCAGTCAGGAGATGCAGGATTACCACACCTGTGGCTTGGAAAACTGGATAACACTCTTTGTTTTACTGCTAAAGAAAACATATGCACAAGTGGAAAATGTGTGAAGATCAGGTTTTCACACCTTTCCACCATATGCTCATGAGTGGGGGCATCAGATGCAACTGGTCCATGCACATAAAAGCACTTCAGATCAGGGATGCAAAACTAAAAGGTCACTGAGCAACACATGCGTTTAGTAATTTAGAGTAAGATGCGAGTGCAGGGATTAAGGATTACAGGACAACAAGGAAAATAAGGAAAGATGATCAAGAGGCTACTAGTGCACTTACTGCATCTTCCTCCTTTTATATATTGAAGGGGCTGATAGTGCTCAACATTCTACTGCGTCTTTTTACAATATTTTGTCCTTAGTAGGATTGAGGAAACTAAGAGAAGGAGTGTGACAATACCTGTTTCCCCCCCAAACACTACAGGTGAGAGTTCACCACATGTTGCTCTACCTCCCTGTGTCAAAAAAGAGAGGACGAGGAGAATGACGGTCCAGTATACACTCTCCTCATATAAATTGTAACCAAATCATAGTATACTGTTCCGGAAGCTCAGTCTAAGAGAAGCTATCTCTAATGGAAAACAGGTACCCTAGGATGCATGTGCTTTTAGGAACAGTTGCCCTCACTCATAAGAAGGTGACATGCTTTATCATTGGGCTATGCTCCTCGCCAGGCAAGCGCAGAAATGCCTGGCGAGCCCAGCGAGAGGGCACTTTACCAGAGATCTTTTTTTTTTCCATATATCTTTATTAACAATTATGTTACATTTCACTTGCAGTATCCGTTTTCAACATCAGAGGTATTACAGTGCCGGAATGTGGGTAATCTAGTTCAGTCCGCCTATGTAGCATCACAGTGACATGCGGATGAATAGAGCTGAAGTAGGCTTAAGGGCATACCATAGATCACTGCCCCCTACAATCAGTCATTGTGGAAATTAAACACATATCAAAGAAAGAAAAACAATCAACTCTGCTCGTCTCTGCGTCCCCCGCTCACCCCTACCCAAACGACAATATATCTCGTATCACCACAGTGATTAGCAGTAACCCCAAATTAAACTGAATAGGCTTTACAGCTGAAATACATTATTGCATTCAGTAGGGGCAAGGATAGCATTCATTTTGGTCAAATACTCATTCCATTGTTCCATAAGATTACACCTCCCATCCCGAGCTCTGGTATCTATCCGAACCGGGAGCTCCACATTTGCCCATCGGACCACATCCCTCTGCCACACTACCACCGGAAGGTCGAGTGCACCCCTCCAGGTCATTGAGATACGTCTCTTTGCGAGTACCAATGCCAGTGTCTGGAACCCACGCAACTGTTTTGTTCGTTTCATCACCACTCCCAAATGTAGTAGACATTACACAGGGTCATACTTAGGAATAGATGCAGCGACATCTGAGATACAGGAGAGCACCGCTTGCCAAAAGACTACTATTATAGGACACAACCACACCATGTGGAGGAAGTCAGCATTAACCTGAGAACATTTAGGACACACCGCTCCTATGCCCGGGAACATTTTTCTATCCTGTCTGGGGAAAGGTACACGTGATGTAATTAAATTGCGTAAATCAAAATAGTGCATTTCGTGTGGTCTTCACCGGAGATCTTTTAATCAAAAATACACCCGATGAACATAGTAGGACAAAGTATGTTATGTCCAAAATTGTGAGAAGATTGGTAAAAACTAGAGTACAATCAGCTGTCAACCAGATGCCGAAATCTATTTAATGTGATCTTCCTGGTCGATGTTGGGAATAAAAAAAGGGGCAGAGAAATCTGTGAAATAATGGTACCTATCTCGGTTAGTGAGAAAGTGTTGGTCACCTATAGACCTGCTAATAGGCTAGGGTCTATACTTCAGGTCAACATGTTTCATGCCGTGTGTAGTCGTAGAGCGATCTGTTGGCATTTCATCAGGACAAAAATTTAAAACAGGTAAATGTGACCTAAACTTTTCCGCAGCGTGAGGAGCTCAGTAATAAGTCAAAGGCCCAAACTGTGCACAGGTGATGAGGTGCCTATTGACATCTTATTGCCACTGGAGAGCACTATCTAACACAGTGCTCCAGACACAGTAACCGCCACTGCAGAGCAGCATCTAACAGAGTGCGCTAGACACACTAACCCTCCTTAAAGTCAGGGCTGATTGACCAATACGATAGTGAGGATGTCACATCAAAGAGCGACTTGCCAGCTTTGATAAGTGCTTAATAGCTTAGTGCTATTAAGCACTCATTGAAGCTGCCAAGTCGAGCTTCCGGAACAGTATACGCTCCACATCCACGTTCAGAATGATTGAAAGATCTTAATCCTGAAGAAAGGAGTGGACATGAGCCCCATCAAGATTCATAACAATATCAACAAAGAAAATGGACCTTACAAACCAAACCCCATCGAGTCAAAGGCCTCTTGTTTTTTGTTGGTACTAGCACACACCCCAAGTACTGGAGGCCTCAGAAGAGGGTCTCGAGAAAAAAAGCATGCAACAACAATGGAATAGTCTTGCAGCTGAGGGTTTAACTGTAAGCATTTAACATTTTAAACAGAGTCACATAAATGTTAGGTTTCTACCGTTAACATATAGAATTATAGATGGGTAACAGTGAATTATGGAGATGTTTTTCACCAAAGGGGTTCTAAGTGGCATCAAATAGACAACCAGAGCAAAGTTCGAATTGTCTATGATGTCAGTCAGAACCCTGAGGTGAAAAACATCCCTGTAATTAACTTTTTACCTCTATAATTTTGTGCTATGTATCGCCACCACCAAATTATCTGCCCCTGCCTTTAGCTGCTACATAGTGGCAGAGGAGTAATGGGGAGCCAAACACAACATGGTCTCTGTTATGTAGCCCTGCCCCAAAAAGTTAAAAACAAAAGAAAAAAGAAAACGTACCTGCCATTGTTTTTTTCTTTTTTTTAGAAATATTTTTATTTCGTTTTTGAAAAATAAAACAAACTTCCAACAAAGCATGTATACATGATGCACCATTAATGACAAATCACAATTATGTATATGGCAATCGTATAAACAAAATGTCTGTCTCAGTTGAATCCACGGAGGGGTCTGAGCCACCTGAGCGTATAACAATAAAGGGTCATGGTTAGACTGCGCATGAGTACAAACAATAGGAACTAGCAATGTATCTGTCAAGGCTCTTCTCTCACTTCTCCAGACTGCAATCCCCCTCCCTCTTCCTCCCCCACCACTTCCAGGCCATAGTACTTGATCCATGGTGCCCATATCTTCCGAAACTTCCGAGGGAAACCCCTGGCCTTGTATGTCACCTGTTCCGCCACCATGTATAAATCAAGACACGCCCTCCACTCTCAGTGTTGGTACTTGAGGGGCCCCCCAATATTTTGCTATATCCCTTTTTGCCACTACTAGCCCCAAATTGGCCAGTACAAGTTTGCGTCGTGGGATATCCACATCAGACGGAATACCCAAAAGGAGAAACCTCGGCTCTAGCTCTAAGTGGACCTCTAATATAGCATTTAACTCTCTCACAATCTGGCCCCAGTAATTCTGGATCTTATTACATTCCCAAAGGGTGTGTATGAATGTTCCACATTCTGTGTGACACTTAAGACACTCTGGGCTTGCAGCGCTCCCTATTGTATGCAATTTTGCTCTATCAAAGTAAGCTCGGTGTAGGATTTTGTACTGGATAAGACGTAGCCTTAATTTGATTGCCACTTCACGCGGGTGCATAAGAGCGGCTTCCCAATCTATGTCCTCTAGTACACCAGTGGTCTTCTCCCATTTTGCTTGGAGTGGACCCAATTTATCAGGCATATTATTAAGTAGGGTTTTATAAGTAAACGAAATGGCTTTGGTTGGGATCTCCTCTTGGAGGAGTCGGCCCTCTAGGGGGGCATACTCCGGTAGCGTCTCCTTGTCCAATCCCTCAGCAGCCCAGGCGTGTTTCAAGCGGAGATATGCATATGCCTGTGTGTCGTGGAGTGGATATCGAGCTTGGAGTGTACCAAAGGGGGCCAGCACACCGTGTTCCAGGACATCCCCCAGTTTAGATACACCAATTAAATCCCATTGCCTATAGCCTCTCAGCTTCCCTATCTCAGGTAGCCTTGTCCCCTCCCACAATGGGGTCTCTCTGGTGCACTTGTGATCCCACCTCATCTGTCTCTCCGCACTTTTCCATGCCTCAAGCGTCCTCTGAGTTGCCTGGAGCAGTCGGCTACATCCCTTGCCACCATAAATGTAGAGAAGATAAGTACGGTCTCGAAATTGTAACCTTTCCAATCTATATGCCGGGTGATCCCCCGGCGCATGAATCCATTCATTAATAGCAATTAAGTGGGAAGCTCTATAATATGCCCTAATATCCGGAAGGGCCAAGCCCCCATTGTATGGATTTCTCTGTAATGTTTGGAGTGCAATACGTGGATGAGCCCCATCCCATATGAGTAACGCAATTCATTGTCAATATTTTTGAACATTACGTCCGGTATCTTAGTGTAGGTGTTCTGTAACACATAGAGTAACTGAGGGAGAGTAATCATTTTATACATGGCGGCTCTTCCCATAATTGTTAGGGGGAGTCTCCTCCACCTCTTAACGTCTATCTGAAAATTGAGGAACACCCGCCTAATATTACGGGCTAGGCTAGTTGCCACGTCCGTAGTAATATAGAGACCAAGATATGTAAAGCCCTCTGTCGACCAGCGCAGACAACTAGGATATCTCTGGGGCTCTACCACCCCTCCCACCGGGTATAGGATAGATTTGGTCCAGTTGATTCTATATCCCGCATGACGCCCATATTCCTCAACGACTTGTAGGATTCGGGGAAGCGTCTCCACCGGGTTCGTTACATATAACAGAATATCATCTGCATATAAAGATATGCGTTTTTCATCCAACCTCTGGGAGTCATCCACAAAGCCACCCAGCCCCGGGAGGTCTCTAATTACACAGGCCAAGGGCTCCAGAATAAGGGCGAACAACAAGGGGGAAAGGGGACATCCCTGTCTAGTCCCCCTTTGGATCGGCCATGGCTCCGAGAGAGTTCCATTGACCCTAACCCTCGCCACAGGTCCTTTGTAGAGTAGCTCTACCCACGCTCTAAACCCCGGACCGAATCCAAATTTCTCCAAAGTATGCCTCATAAAGGGCCAATGGACGGTGTCGAACGCTTTTTCAGCATCTAGCGAGAGGAGCAGATGAGCCTCTTTCCTGTCGCGAACAACATCCATCCAGTTGGCCACCCTCCGTAAGTTATAGCGTGTGGCCCGTTTTGGCATAAAACCGGCTTGGTCCCCATGGATCAAGGAGGTGATGACAGTTACAAGACGTGTCGCAAGGACAGTGGCCAAAATTTTGGTTTCAATATTTAATAAAGAGATGGGGCGGTAAGACCCACAGTCGTCCGGGGCTTTCCCTGCTTTAGGAATCACCACCACCGTTGCCATTCTAAGGTCTGCAGGGAGTACCCCCTCACTTTTAGCGGCCGCAAACATCTGAAGTATATACGGGGCCAGCAAGGCCTTGTATGCTTTAAAAAATTCCCCTGGGAGGCCATTAGGGCCTGGGGTTTTCCCTGCTTTCAGTTTACCAATAGCCTCTGTCACTTCCGCCAGAGTGATATCTTCCTCCAGCCTATCTCTCTCATCTTGGGCGAGGCAGGGGAGGTCAACCATGGCAAGGTACTGAGCTATTTGTGCCTCACTTGCTTGTGTCTGGTTCGCATAGAGTGTTGAATAGTATCGGGCAAAAGCCCCCACTATATCCTGTGACGTGGTATAAATCTGGCCCTGTTCCTTAATGGATACAACCCACCTCGACTCTTGTTCCTTCCTACCCAACCATGCCAACAGTTTACCCGTTCGATCTCCCGTCTCATATAACCTATGCTGTATTGCGAGTTGATGAGCCCGCGCCTCTTTAGTGACCAGAGCCTGATATTCTCGTTTAGTAATGTCAATTTGGCGGAGGGTATGCGCATTAGGAGGAAAAGCTTCTCTACTTTCAAGATCCACCAGTCTACGTTCCAACGCCACGATTTCCTGAAGTTCCTGCCGCTTTTTATGGGCAATAATGTTTTGGGCTCTATCGCGTATCACTGTCTTGAAAGCCTCCCATAGGGTGACAGCCGATTGCACTGAACCATAATTTTCTTTAAAATAGAGCTCGGTGTCCACCCTAATTTCCCCGGACACTGATTCATCTTTTAGTGCCCAAGCATTTAGTCTCCACGTCATGCCTTGACCTCCCCGTCTCCCCTCCATCCGTAGATAAAGTGGCGAGTGGTCTGAGATACCCCTAGCTAAGTACTCCACCTCCTCCACCCGGCCGACCTCACCAGCTGGGGCAAAGAGATAGTCCAACCTTGAAAACACCCTGTGGGCCCCGGAAAAGTAAGAGTATGTACGAGTAGACGGGTGATGGCGCCTCCAGAGATCGGTAAGGCCTAGGATATCCTGAAACCTCGCCAATGCAGTAATTTCATGTTGCCCTGGTCTCGTCACCGTGCGATCTAGGGAGGGATCAATCACGTCATTAAAGTCTCCCCCAATAATATGTGTAGCCGGGCCAGACTGTAAAAGAAGGTCCGCCAGTTTGTCCAACGTGCGCTGCTGGAGGCGCGGGGGCGCATAAACACTACAAATGAACCAAGGTGTGTGATTCCAGGTACCCTGGACTGCTACATATGTACCGTCTGGGTCTTCCCATCGTCGGGTGACTCGGAAGGGGGGAGATTTTTTGATAAGGATTGCCACTCCCCTCGAACCTCGAGTGAAACCTGCATGTGCTAGGGCGGTGTATTGCCTCCTACCCAGGAAGGAGCAGTGTGGGCCCACCAAATGTGTTTCCTGCAGTAGTATGATATCTGGTTTAAGCCTTTTAAGATAGTGAGAAACTAAACCTCTTTTGATTTTATTCCCTAACCCATTTACGTTCCACGTCATCACTATGTACCCGCCCATGGCCATTGCAAAGGAAAGGCTAAAACTCTCCACGCCCCTTCAGGTCTCCATCTATCGAGTAAACAATGCCATTGCATCGCAGTGTCGACATTCATGCATACTGACTGAACAAAAAGCATCCGAACAAAACTACCCTCCCCTCAAAAAAGAAAAAACAGAACAAGAAAGAATAGCCATTGTGTCCCCCTCCCCACTCTCTGCGGGCACCCCCACCACCCCTAAATTCGTCAACATGACAACACTGGTGCAGGCAAACCACCCAGAGGTCTGTAACCCTCCCCCCTTCCCTTATTCACTCAACTCAAAACAAAAATTAACAGCCCACTGTATTCTTCCCTCTCTCGTGGCAAAGATTCCGAATGTCTACCAAGCCACAGGAATCGTACAGCGTCTCTAGGAGGGCGTCTGGCCCCACCTCATCATTCCTCCTCGCTATTATTTAAAGGCTGCCGTGATTGAGAGTTCTCGCCTGGAGGGGTCAAGCCCGAAGCCTCCAGGTGCTGAATGTGTTCCAAAAGTGGATGTGCATCTTCCACCGCCATGGACTCCGGCATCTCCGACTGATCAGAGTCTACGTTACCACTTGATCTCTGTGAGGTTCTCGACATATACTCCAAGGCCGTGTCATCGTCCGATATGGTATATTTCCGGTCCTTGGGCCTCACGGCTCTCCCCGGTGTAGCCTTGATGGGGGCCTGGCGCTTGGGTATTCGTCTCCATCGCTTTTCCTTCGACTGTTCCCAACTGGGACCCGGCAGCTTGTCAGCAGGCAAGAGAGCAGCGGAAGGAGGCCCACACCTCAATCGAGGCCGTTCTTCAATCCAGGACCAAGCATCTTCAGGGGTCTGGAAAAAATGCGTATTATCCTGGAAGATAACTTTGAGTTTGGCAGGAAACAGCAGCATATACTGGATCGCAAGAGCACAAAGCTTCACTTTTACAGAGTCAAAGGTGCGCCGCTGTTTCTGGACATCCCGGGAATAATCAGGGAACACCATCACTTTTGAGTTTTCATATTTGATCTCACCTTTCTTCCGCAACTCCCTGAGTATTAAATCTCTATCCTGAAAATTCAAGAATCGAGCTATCAGTGGCGAGGGGGAGCCCCCGTCGGTGGCCGGACCCCAGGCATCCTGTGTGCTCTTTCTATAACAAAGCACGATGAGAATTGTGTCTCTGGAAGGGCGTCTTTGAGAAAGGTCAGTAGGAAATGCCCCGGGTCAGAGCGTTCCGCGTTCTCCGGAAAACCTATAAAACGCAGGTTATTCCTGCAGGCTCTGTTTTCGGCATCGTCCACTCTCCAGGCAACATCCTTCACTGTCGCCATAAGTCCGGCTACTTCTTTACTTGTGGTCCGCGAGGTATCCTCAAGTTCCGAGGTACGCTGCTCAACTTCAGTCACTCTCTCAGAGACTTTGCACAGGTCCTGGCGTAGAAAGGAAACCTCAGTCCGCACCTCCGCCAACTTGCCCTCTAGGCTTTCTCTCAACGCATGAATCGCCTGTAATATCGCATCTGTGTCCGGTCGAGGGGGTACACCTCCCTCCGCCCCTACAGGCGCAGAGAGGACCTTCGCAAATCGATCCAGCTTCCCCTGCTTAGATGGTTTGGGCTCCTTATCTTTTGCCATTGTAGTTGAACTGTTGGCGAATCACCGCCGCCGTGTGTCCCGCTTAAGTTGGGCACCCACCACTGCTCCGGGGGGAAGGGAAGGTCCAACACCGGTCCCCTCGAACCCCCACGAGGCTTGTCGCACCGCGACTAGTACACCAACCAGGCCACGGGGAGTCTCCAACAGGAACCCAGAGTCAAGTGTCTACTCACGTTGGTGTCTTGAGCCGATCACCGTGCAAGGTAAGTCTATGGGCAAGCCCCTGCCATTCAGCTCTTTAGCACCGCTGGAGGCACAGGGAGTCGAGTGTCCAGAGCCACAGCGTCGCCGCGCCAGGAGAGGGGTTCCACAATACAGCTGCCAGCCTCTGGCTATCACATCGCAGGGAGGGAACAAGGCTACTCGCAGCGGGAGTCTCCCTCAGCACCCCCAAGACCGTGCGTGTTTATACAAATGTGCGGCGGCACCGCCGCGTCGGCCCGGGTGACAGCAGGAGGCACAGGAATCCAAGTGTCACACCCTGCAGGAGCCCACCGCTCTTCACTCACCACCCGCAGGATCCTGCAGTGCAACTGCCAGTCGTCCGTTCTGCCACCACGGCTAAGGATCAGGACCGCACCTACCAGCAAACCTCTTCTGTATAGCCAAGGCCATGCGAGCTGCAGGGATGTATTCCAGCACCGTCGTGCCGTTCTATATTGAAGTGGGAGGCACAGTGAGTTATGTGTCGCACCGTGCAAGGTAAGTCTATGGGCAAGCCCCTGTCGTTCAGCTCTTTAGCACCGCGGGAGGCATAGGGAGTCGGGTGTCCAGAGCCACAGCGCCGCCGCGCCAGGAGAGGGGGTCCACAATACAGCTGCCAGCCTCTGGCTATCGCATCGCAGGGAGGGAACCAGGCAACCCGCAGCGGGAGTCGCCCTCAGCACCCCCAAGACAGTGCGTGTTATACAAATGTGTGGCGGCACCGCCGCGTCGGCCCGGGCGACAGCAGGAGGCACAGGAATCCAAGTGTCACACCCTGCAGGAGCCCACCGCTCTTCACTCACCACCCGCAGGATCCTGCAGTGCAACTGCCAGTCGTCGGTTCTGCCACCACGGCCAAAGAGCAGGACCGCGCCTACCAGCAATCCTCTTCTGCACAACCAGGGCAATGCGAGCTGCAGGGATGTAGTCCAGCACCGTCGTGCTGTTCTATATTGAAGCGGGAGGCACAGGGAGTTATGTGTCGCACCCTGCAGGCTCCCTCCACTCCACAATCAGCACCCGCAGATCACAATAGCGGGCGCCGCGGCTGTAGACCTCCACCCCCCCGCGATGGGGGGAGCCTCCCACTCCGTCGACAACTGTACCTGCCATTGTTGACCATACCCCACCACCTTCACCACTTTAACTTCCCCCTCCTGCAGCTGTGCTTTTATGCTTTCAGCTAAAGGAGAAAAGCAGACCTGTGCTGCCATGCTCTCAGGGAGGCCTGTCAGCCTGGCCTGCTATGAGTTACGACATCACAATAGCGGGTAACCAGTTTTATAATCAACTGCTGCTAGGTCATAGCAGTGGGTTATGAGATTCAGAAACTGAAATAAACGACAGAGACTCTCTATGAGAGCCATACATAGAGAAATTATTGATGTGAATTTTTCTAATATTCAGAGCTGCTGCCATGGCTAATGGCTTTTTTGGTGTGCCCAGGGCAAAATGTTTTGTTATTACATTGGCTTTCCAGTGGCGCAACAAACGCCCCCGCAGTGCGGAGGGCCCCCCTCCGAGCTCCAGGGTACCCCACAGTACCCTGGCCTAAGAGCTCCTGAGTGAGACCGGAGGGGGCCCCCTCCATGTACTTTGCAGGGGGCCCCCTTCAAGTTTCGTTATGCCACTGTGGCTTTCAAGCACTTTTAGACTGCATGTTTGTTTTTATGGAAACTAAGACATGCAAATACAGTGGGTACATAGAAGACATGATGTCACTATACCAATGTGTAAACATTTAAACTATCAGAAGTTTTTTTAAAGTTAGACTTTCCCATGGACAGCACTGCAATTTTAACTCGAGAAAAGCTACTCCCTTGCAACTATCTTAAACTCCAGCAATGTTGGGCATCCATAAGGCACCTTTCTGATTAGTTCCCCAGATCTTTGCTGACCCGGGAGGTACCTCCTTTCACCTTTGAAAGACCTCTGCTATTTTAAAATTAGACCCACCATTTCCCGAACATAACCTCATTCATCGATTCACTCTGAAAGCAGATGTCTCTGCTGGGACAAAATTGGTAGGAACTCATTGTCAACATTGCAGGATGTGGGCAAAGAGCATATTTGAATGAGTATCTTAAAGCAGACTAAAATAGACCCCCAGTTTTTGAGATTGGCTTTTTCAGCATAAACTGACTTTAAGATGAAATTAAAATGAGTGGGGTTCATGTTGGATTCCCATAGAAAGTATAAAACCATATATTAACTACTAGTTCGCAATCTTATAGAAGGCCTTCAAAAAGGTGTAGATGTTCAGACATGTTTCGTCATTACCATGTGTAAAATAAATGTGATCAGAATAATATGATAAGTTACTGATTCCATATATGAAGTATAGTTATATACGCCTTTAATAACAATGTAGTGCACAGGCTCCTCAGTGAAGCAGCTAGTGGTAGACAACCATTTGTCAAGCGTGTAAACCAGTCACAATGCAGGGACTTTCATAAATTTTGTATTTTAGTCTTCCAAAGCTCTAGAATAGCTGTTTTTAGAACCTTCAGAACATTTTTGATTTGGGAGTACAAAGGAATTTTATAGCTGTCCTGCAAGGACAATTTATCATTCAAATGATCATATTTTCACATGCAGAAAATGTGCCAGTCAGATAGCACATTAATGGCCAGAATATCTGAGACATTCTGGTGGAAATATGTGGCATACACTTTTCCATCTTAGTCCTCTTAAGTTACATAGCAATGTCGGCGTGCCCATACGGTAAAAGTGACATCATGAAACTGTTATTCCAGTACTCAAGAGCTTCACCAAAGAGGAAACGAACTCCACTTGGTTGAACACTGCATGATGAACAAACGCAAGTAAGGCAAGCATTGAGGTCAACATTCTGAGAACAACTGCTCACAGAGCCTAAATCCTTTGCCGTAAACAGGCTCGTCTTGAATCAAAGCTGTAAATATTTCCCTTCATAAATGGGTTAAACAGCAATAAGTACTCGTTTTTGGGACTACAGTATTGTCTAAACGTAGAAAACAGAAATACCTCTAATTCAGTTGTTTATACAAAAGATCCCTCAGAGATTTGGCAAAAGCAATTCAAATATGAAATTAAGAAGGTTCCAGGCATAATTCAGTAGAACATGTATACCATTTTTAAAATATGTAATTTTATTTATTCGTATTTTGCTGGGAATGTGGTAATAAATACAAGTATGCCATGCCTGGCGACAATCTGGATTCGGACATGAACTGATTTTAAGCACAGATCAACTCACACACTGTATTGGCATTGTGTTACTGGATTGGCATTGCGTTATTGACACTTTGTACTTTGACCTTGTGACACCAAGCTGAAGAGGTTATGCATCAAAACACATACTCACTACTACCCAGAGCTACTCCATTTCATTCTGGTAAAAAAATATTGGCAAATTTTCCTAGAATTAGCTATTGGTTGTTTCAAAGTTTGAAAGCAGGCACTCTAGGGAATTAAGTATTTTATAGAAAACATACCCACACCAACTCCAGCCAGCAGACGCAGAACAGGCGAAAAACAGATCTCTTCAATGGAAAGGCTCCTGCGAATTGAAAGAAATCAATAGACTCCAGTTAAACATGTGCAGTAGAATACTGGGCTTATATGGTTACATTTTAAAACAATTGTACATGGTACTAACAATACAATTTCTAACAGAGACAATGGGATGAAAATGCATGTAACCCTAGATGTTTGAGTATATTTCTCGTCAGTAAGGTTGCAACCTTCTTACTCCTCAGTAATAGTAATGGTCTTCCGATGAATCCTTCTAGAACAATACTATTAACTAAACTGCACTACCTAGAGAAAATCTGCACAGCATTGAAATTTTTGCTATTTTGTTATGTAAGTGACTATTTCATGCATTGAAATGAAGATTATTTTTCTAATTACTCACCATAGGATAGTTTGCTCTCCACTAAAATAAATTATACCAAACTTAGTAGGACAATCTAGTCCGCGGCAAGCAGGCTGCTAAAAAGTGACGCACTGAAAAAGTGACAGAGGAGAGGTAGGGGCTGTGTGAAAATTCCCCGATCCCAGGAAGGATGTGGCATGGTAACCCCACACATTACTGTGCCCTAAGGTGGGGGAGTGGCAATTTAGCCCTTTCCCTCAACATGCTCGAGAGCAATGGGGGGCAAAAAACTAAAAACAAATACAGAGGGGGTGAACTACCACAGCCTCCTTCCCCCACCCCACCGCACCTGCACTGAGTTCCCGAACAATAAACACCGCTCAGGGGCTGGGGACAAGTGATCCTGACTCTCTCCTCCATGGCCTACACAATGCTGCAACGGACAAATATATTTATCCTGAAATCATGTTAATCACTATATTTAGCAAGGATGGTGGTATTATGTTGAAAATGATGGGTTACACATGAAAAAAATAAAAATTGCTATTAAAAGGGAGGACACATCCAACTAACCTACTTCAGTCTCTAATTTTACACCTTTATAAAAAAATGCATTTCAATTCCATACTATTAAGGACTATATATGACCTTCAACACCCACCAGTTTTTTAAATGTAAAATGCAAAGCACTGCTGTAAGTTTCTGATGTGTTGTGATGACAGGTTAATACAATGTTCAAATGTGGTGTGAGATCTTGGCAGTGCGAACATGGCTACATGTCTACGTTGTGTAGACTACCTGCTGCAATGTAAACAGTGCTGTGCCACCTGCCAAAATAAATTTTTTGACAGGTAAGAACGTTTTTTTAAACATTAGTAAGTCACCCCTAGGTAAGCTTTGTAGCCCACAAGGCAGGGCGCATGGTATTTAAAAGTGGGACATGTAGAAAATTAATATTAACATGTCCATACAGTCACATTTTCAAAAACTATTTTCTCTGTGGAATGCCCAACAGTCTTAGGAGAAAACCAAAGTAGAGATTAAAATAATAATTTTTTTTTTTTTTTAATTTTCAATTTTAACGGAGGGTACATACATAAAAAGAAAAAAAGAAAACGAAAAAAGAGACAGACAATCAGAACATTAGTAATAATAAAAAGCACAAAACATACGACACATGAGCAAGAAGCAAAACAGAACATTAGAGAGCAATACAAGGAAATAAGTCATGATCAGCATTTGAATAGACAATATACATGTAAATATTGCTACATCCTGGGGGCATCCACCATCAATCTGATAGCATACCATACTAATGCTCAAAGTGTTTCTAAATACGTCCAAATCTTAGCATTGAACGAGTAGATCGAGTTTTAGCAAGTGCACGTTCTCTTTCATAGATATCCTTCATGAGGATAAGCCAATCGAATAATGAGGAGAGCTAGGAGTAATCCACTCTCTCGCAATACAAAGACGGGCAGTTACTAATAGAATGGACAGAAAGCAACCCATGAAAGGATCATCACACATCTTAAACCCAGCATAATCTCTTTTACAGAAAAAAAGTTAAATCAAGGCCCAAGTGTTGGCCAACATACTGTGTAACACTTTTCCAGAAATCCGATAATATAGGACATGAATAAAACATATGAAGAACAGCACACTGAGACTTCTTCATGTGTACCCAAAAATAATGTATGTGTCTGTAAGCAGGAACGATGTGTTAACATTAGCTTGATATTGTTGTCAACTGCACTATTGTAAATCACTTGGGCTCTGTAACTTCGTGATGGACAACTGAAAAAACTGTATAACAAATATGATGTCAGTTATGATAAAATCAGAAAATACCAATAAAGATATTTAAACAAAAAATGAATAAAACATATGAAGAATATCAGCTGCCCTTTGGCCACACTTAGGACAACATGTTCTATCCGCACCCCCACTGGCTGATACCTGTAGTGACTGCTGCCCTTAATTATTTTATCCGGAGTATAATATAACATACAGATAGTGCGGTGTTGTTGTAGCTTCAGATTTATAGAATGTACAGAATTATTTAAATTATCTAAAGCCAACATGATTTCAGATGTATCCGTTTCCTTATTAAGTATCAGACTCCACTTATTAGCCAAGTGGCTAAGATCAGCACTTCTGAAGCTACATAAATGTGTATACATTGAGCTAATTCTAGCTTTAATAGCGAGATTTAGAAAACATGTAAGAACTAATCACTTTCAAAGGGCGTGCGCATCACACAAAGTCCAATAGTCAATTGTATTTACAAAAATTGTGATTTCTTTATTTTCATCAGTATAAAAAAGCATTGAACATTAACACTCCAGCCAACGCGTTTCATTCCCACACTGGAAACTTCATCAGGGCGAATTAAAAAAAGAAGAAAAAATCGTTTCAAGTCCGTCGTTTTTATATTCCTCGTGTAACTGATCACAATTGAGGTGCAATCACCTCTGACATGTGTATGAGTATACGTTTTTCAATGTGCTCGGACTGCTGCCTTTCAGTTTTATTTAGTCTGACGGATGAAGTTCCCAGTGTGGGAATGAAACGCGTTGGCTGGAGTGTTAATGTTCAATGCTTTTTTATACTGATGAAAATAAAGAAATCACAATTTTTGTAAATACAATTGACTATTGGACTTTGTGTGATGCGCACGCCCTTTGAAAGTGATTGATTTTCTGATCTGGAGCACAGTGACGCCACGCAACGGTTGGCGTAGGGGCAGATTTGCGCATCAAAACTTTATTTTTTGGAACTGGCACGAGGTGCGGTACCTGTGGTCCGCCGTTGTTCAAACTGATACTTAACATGTAAGAACTACTTGAGACTGCGGAGATTGCGTTGATTGCCATTTTAGAAAGTAATCTCTAAGTTGCAAATATTTAAAAAATGACTGGTGTGGAAGATCAAACGATTGTTGTAGCGATATACAAGTAGAGAAGCCAGAGTGATCATATAGCTGTCCCAATCTTTCAATTCCATGTCTAGCCCAGTTACAAGCAACTGAATCATGAAATATGCTCGGGAGAGATGGATTATTCCATAATTTAAAATGCTCATGGCTAACAAGGTCCTCAAAAGTAAGTGAGAGATAGTCAAGGATTTCATTTCATGATAAACGATATCTCTGATAGTCTTGAACCGGACTCTTTTATAATAGTTAGGATCGTTAACCCTATACAGGAACATGCGACTATCTGTGCCTAATGCGAAGACAAGCCCATAGTATGGCTGTTGATCAGTTAATAAGCTTTATATACGCCCTGTAAATGCAGCCCAAAAATAAAGTTTAAAATCAGGAAGTTGCAAGCCGCCAAACTTATAAGGAAGCTTAAGAAGTTTTATCGATCGTCGTGCCTGCTTGTATCCCCAAATAAAACTACTGATTGCACCCTCTAATTTGCGGAAAAAATTATTAGGGACCAATATAGGAATAGCCCGAAATAAATATAGAAATTTCAGTAAAATTGTCATTTTAACTACATTAATCCGGCCAATGATGGTTATTGGGAGCTTAGTCCAATTCTTAAACTTCTTAATTACTGTTTGAAGTAATGTTTCATAATTAAGTTTCCATATTTGATCCACATTAGTAGTAATCCTGACACCCAAGTAAGTTGCGACAGTACAGGCACCCGTAATAGAAGTTGTAGATTCTAAATTATGTAATACTTGAGTTTTATGTATATTAAGTTTATACCTCGAAAAGCGACCGAAGACCTTAGCTTCTTCCTGGATAATACGGACTGCGGTTGCTGGGTCTGATGTAAAGACAGCAATATCATCCGCATACGCGATAGCCTTAAGTTGGTACATACCGTTACTAAATGGTGTAATATTAGTATTCCGATTTAAAGTTTGAATAAACGGCTCTATATAAAGGGCAAAGGGGAGAGTGGGCAACCCTGCCTTGTGTCGCATTGTATTGAAAATGTAGCCGAGTACGAATTGGCATATATTAGTTTAGCCTGTGGGTTAGTATATAGTGCCCGAATCCAGTTCATAAATCGGTCTGGTAAACCGTTGTTGCTCAGTAATCGCCATAGTGCGTCCCATACCACCCGATTGAATGCTTTTTCAGCATCTAAAAGAATCATCCCCATTTTGCTGAAACTTTTGTTAGCAATATCAAAAGCAGTTATAGCTGTATTGACATGTGCGACAGTATCCCTACCAGTAATAAATCCGTATTGATGTTCGGATACCAGACCAGGCATATAAGATGCCAGACGATTGGCAAGCACTTTAGCGAATATTTTGGCATCGGAATTGATAAGGGAAATTGGGCGATAAGACCCACAGTCATCAGCGCTTTTCCCTCTCTTTAGAAAGAAAACGATGTTTGTCATATCCCAAGACTTGGGGGCTTGCTTGTATTCACCGATCTGACACATGACCACCCGAAACAACGGAAGGATTAAGTTTTTGAAAACTTTATAAAATTCTATAGGTAAAGCATCATCCCCAGCAGCCTTACCCGATGGCAGTGCAGCTATAGCAATAGTAATTTCCTCTTCCGTTATATCCATCTGGAGATAATCCCCAGCATCTGGATTAAGAATATGAGAGTTCGATAATTGTAAATATTCTTCGGCCAACATTGCATCAACATTGTCAGACAAAGCATACAGCTCCGAGTAGAATTGATAAAATTGTTCTAAGATTGAATTAGTCGAGCTGTATGTCCGACCATCTCTACCCTTAATTGAATCAATCCGGGTTCTAGCTTTGTCTGCAACCTGGTAAGCCAGTAACCTCCCTACCTGATCCCCATATTAATACTGATTCCATCGATTTTTATTATAGGCAGCTACAGCCTTCTCTTTAAACTGCCGAGTCATGAGTGCCCTTGTACTTATTAGTGAGGAATATATTGCTTCAATATTTGACCCATTAGACAATCTCCTCAGCATGTGCAGCCTCTAAATTTGTTAAGGTATCACAAAGCTCGTTAACCCACCATTGATTGAGCTTATTCGAGTGGTAGATGTATTGCTGGGTGGAGCCACGTATGAAAGCTTTCATCGTATCCCATATAATGGAGAGGCAGTATCCATATTATGTTGTAAAAATTCGGTAAGAGCCCCTTGAATATGTGTAATTTATTGTGAATCGGACAGCAGATACTTTGGAAATGAAAAAGGACGCTTACTCTTCCCCTCAATTAAAAGCTGAAAACAGATCAGAAGCGGATTATGGTCAGATGTTATCCGAGGATAGACCTCTATATGTGACATTTCTAAAAGGCAACTACTCACAAATATTAAATCGATTCTGGAATAATGTCGATATGGCCCAGAATAATACCTGAAACCGGGCAGAGTGGGATGTAGTGTACGCCATAAGTCAGACAACCCATAAAGCCGAGCCATTTCAAGAATCGCCTTTCAGACCTTGCTCATTCTTGAGGCATGTCGGTTAGTAGAATCAATAGTGTAGTTTAAGGTACAATTAAAATCACCCAAAATAATGATTTCCCCCTGCCAGTCGAGAAGCTCCAGCATTAATTTATTAAAAAGAGTAGGATCATCCTGATTTGGCCCATACAATGCGCACACAACTAACTTTTTATTGTTAATTTCAAGCTGTAAGATAACCCATCTGCCACCCGGGTCAGAAACTGTTTTAAGTTTTTTACAGACAAAATGCTTGTCCTTAAGGATTGCTACACCTCTGACTGCTGCACCCTGTGAAGTACATTCTAACATCTCTAAACCGAGCTGTTTAAACAGGCCTCTGTCTTTATATGCCAGATGTGTCTCCACTAAAACTACCAAATGCGGTCTATATATCTTGAGCTCTTCTTTGACCAGCCGCCGCTTAATAGATAAGTTTAGCCCAGCCACATTCCAACTAATACATCTAATTGTACCCATTATATAACATATAATATTTCGGGTTCACACCAATTCTTTCATTAGAGAATTTCAAAAGTAGTTTAAACGACAACAAGTTTTTAGATATCTGCAATAAAACCATAAACAAATTACCCTTGCCCATGCGAATTTTGTAGCTTATATACCTGCTCAATGCTAGTTTGATCTGTGCCCTCCATTTTTTACACCCCCTTAACCAGTGCTTATCAGTACGCCACCCCTCAGTCAGCTGACATCCCCCTCCTCCACCCCCTTGAACCTTGACGGGTTCCCCACCCCCCACCCCGTATCCTGGAAAGGAATCACCCCCTCTAACCTGCTGATCGATGACAGCATAGAGAAGCAGAATCCTCCGAAACCCTCCCGGCATCGGCTAATAATAACACACTTTGTAAGAACATTGTAAAGAAAAATAGAATGAGAACAAAAAAGAAAGGAAAAAAGAGAAGCTAAAAAAAAAAAGGGGACAACACCCTATATTTTTAAGCGATTCAGGACAGTCTTGCTTAAATTATCTCAAGAACAGCAAATGTTTCCAGTTCGTATTCTTATTTAGAACATAGTTGCATTTTAGCGAGCGCCAGCTTTGCCTCTTGGTCAGTATAATAAATGTGTGAGCTGCCATCCTTGATGACCTTCAATCGGGCAGGTTCTTGGAGATAGACCAGTGCACCAAGAGCCTTCCAAGAGTCAATAAGTTGCCTCATCCTCCACCTCTTATCCATCGTGATTTTACATAGGTCAGATCTTGCGATGATGGAAAACGAGTCAACTAAGACTGGTGTAGTAGGTCGGGCTTTAATAGCAATAGCCTGGCGTAACAAGAATTTACCAACATAGATAAGAATTGGTCGTGGTCGGCGCGAACCGATCTGATCTGCTTGGTTAAGGAAAATTGGTAACCTGTGGGCTCGTTGTATTTGGGAATCCCAATACCAGTCTGCTAAATCAGGAAAGGCCTTTTGAAATGTTTGTACGATAAATAGTCGTGGGTCCGAGCCTTTTCTGCCTTCCGGGATCCCAAATATTCGTAGATTATTCCGACGTTGCCGGTTCTCTAAATCTTCAACTTTCCCCTGCAGGACACTGAGTTGCATATCATGCTCTTGTAACAATTTAGTAGAATGTGTCATTGCATCTTCGTTATCAGACAGCTTTTGTTGCAGAGTAGTCATTTCAGTTGCAAGTTCTGCCACCTTACTTGTTACTGCTGACAGCGATTGCTGTATAATAGCATTGTCCGCCCTAAGTTGTGTATAATACTCCAGTGCCTCAGATCTTTGAGCTGATAGCGCCCGCATAATTAAAGTTAATGAAGGCTCTGGCGCAGCCGTTGGCATTGATACATCTCTAGATGAATTGACAGCAGATAAGGCACTGGATGGTGCGGAAGATTCATCATTATTGCAGCCACTGGTTATGCTAGCGTGCTTTGGCAATTGATCGGCTGCACTATTAGAGGCAGAAGCAGGCTGACCACTAGTAGTAAGCAGATTTGGCACAGATCGAGATAACCTTGAAACGATCGCCTTTACCTCCCCCTTAGAAGTAACCCATCTGCGTAGAGGGCTTTCTTGAGTATTTAATTTTGCTTTTGAAGTAGTCATGGTTTTGCCTAGTTGTTGATGAGTAAAAGCGTCAATATTCAGTAAATCCGCCTTGCGACCAGTCCCGACTGATTTACCTAACTTCAGATTACGCTTTTTCTTTAGATCTTGGCAGTGCGAACATGGCTACACGTCTACGTTGTGTAGAATACCTGCTGCAATGTAAACAGTGCTGTGACACCTGCCAAAATAAATTTTTTGACAGGTAAGAACGTTTTTTTAAACATTAGTAAGTCACCCCATGGTAAGCTTTGTAGCCCACAAGGAAGGGTGCATGGTATTTAAAAGTGGGACATGTAGAAAATTAATATTAACATGTCCATACAGTCACATTTTCAAAAAGCTATTTTCTCTGTGGAATGCCCAACAGTCTTAGGAGAAAACCAAAGTAGAGATTAAAATAATAATGCTTCATCTTGGGAATGGGACCAGCCTAAAAATTATTAAACTACTGTGAGAGGCTGACCTGGTATATGATGTCCACTAATTTAAGTGGGCACCTTGCACCAGTCCAGACAACTCTTATGGTGATTTAAGAGGTCTTAGACAACCTTAGAAAGCTCTCTAAGTGGAGTGTAAAGCAGCTCGTTTTACCAGAATGCAATCTTATAGTATAGATTAAGTAAAAAGAACCACACCAAGTATTTATATAAATATGTATTTATTATATAATACTCTCTAGAATGTTCAAGTATCTCCAACATGGAGATAAACACAATGCACACAGTACTTTAGTAAAGAAACACAGTAAATAGCACGAAATACACAGTGGCCCCAGGGGGGAAACCAAACCATATACTAAGAAAGTGGTATAAGAACCACGACTCGAGTCAAAACAGTGTCGAAAGGACGTAGAATTGCAGGGGACCCACAGAACCACCAAAGGTAAGTTGATAGGGAACCCATGGAGAGCATGTGCAGTGTGGAAACACCACTGCATGCTCTGTACAAGTCTATGTGCAAGTCGCTGTTGGATTTTTAAAGATTAAGGACCCTTCCCAGTGGACCCTGAAGAAAGCCCGTGGAAGACAGAAGGTTGGAGAGCCACCCCATCCGTGGATACCCTAGTACCCACGTTACCTACACCAGGGAAGCTGGGTGTATACGTGTGAAGTGGTGTTGTAAACCGCCGGCGAACCCAATGGAGGACTTCAGGAAAGTGCCGCTGCTGGAAGAGGAGAAAGTGTCCATGAGAATCCAAACGTGGATTCTTGAAGAGGAGTACCTGAAAGCAGAATGGACAGAGTCTATGTCACTCGGGCGTGACCAGGAGACTTAGAAGACGAATGCCTTCTGATGTTGGGTGCTTCAGGAAAGATGACGATGACCTTGACTCTGCAGCCGTGAGGACCAGGCGACGGTGAGGAAAACCAGGACACGGATACGAGCTGTCCCACGAAGGACGTCGAGTGCCGAGGGGTCGGTGCCCGGTGGGAGCACCAACAAGCCTTGGCAAATGCAGCCCACGCAGGAAGTCAAGAAGGTGCAAGGTTGGGACCAGCAAGGTCCAGGGGACTCATCACAAACAGGGGAGTCAGGTCAGGCCCCAAGCAATCGGGAGAGCCCAAGAAAAACAAAGGTGACCCTCAAATCGACCCACAGGCCTGAGGCACAGGAGTCGCGAGAGGACCTCGAGCAGCTCACCAAAGGAGCAGGCCACGGTGCCCACGAGGCGGTGTGGCTGAAGATATTGGGGGGGAAGAAGTTGCCGGAGGTTGGGGCTACTTGGAGCCCAATGCACTTGTTGCAAAGTTGCCAACAAGCCTTTGAACTTGCAAAAGAACGCGGTGCACAGGGGTTCGGTTATTGCAGCCCCCACAAGGGATACAGGTCTCAAACTCGGTGAGGACAGCTAGGGCCTCGAGGGACGTAGGAAACCACCACCTGTGTTGGTGAACCCTTCAGAGTCCGCAGGAGCTCGGGATCAGTAGACCAGTCAGCAGTGTTGAGGTGCCTGCGAATGCAGGAATGTGACTCCTTCACTTCAAGGGAGATTCCGTCAAGTGTCTTTAATGCTCCACAGGTCCTGCACGGATCCTGTATGGTGCACAGGCAAAGACGATGCAGCAGACTGGAAGGGAGACGAAGTCCAGCCAACGAAGTCCAGCGTGCCCAGACAGTAGAAGTGCAGTGGTGTCAGTTTTGAATGTTATCCCACGACGAATCTAGGGACCTACACCCAGGTAAGCCCTTAAGTACCCTAGGGAAAGGGTTGGGAAGATTCAGGGGACCCTCCCAGGGAAGGGTCTGGACAGGGGGGAGGTTACTCCCATGTCCTTTGTCCAGTTTCTCGCCAGAGCGGGAGCCAACGGCTCCCAGAACTGGTTTGAACTGGACTATGCACAGGGACACCAAATGCGCCCCTCATGCAGACTTTCAGGCGCTGGCAACCGCACCCACCAGGTCCCAATACACTAAATCCTGTCTGGGAGGTGGTCACACCTCCCTGTGACAGGATGCCCATTGTTCTACCTTCCTCTGCTCGAGCTTGGCTCAGCATCAGGAGGGCAGAAATATGTCTCTGGTCGGCAGCAACTATTTTGTGCTGTCAGGACTAGAAGGTTGGCACCGGGAACACAGAGCCCAACAGAGGGCTTTTCCAGTGCTTGGAATCATACCTCTCACACCGTTTACGGTGCGGGGGTATGATTCCAACATGTTTGATACCAAACATGATAGGATTCGTTGCAGCTGTTTTCAAGATGGTCATCGCGTAATTACGCGGTGCCCCTCTATATAGTATATGGCTGCTTCACTGACAACCCGGGAGAATGGACTCCATAGGCTGCAGGGGTGTCCTGCTCATGCAGGGGCACCCTCTCACTTAGAACCAAGCACCCTGCCTTCAGGATTGCAAAGGCCTGCTATGGGGGCGACTTATAGGTTTTACGTGCAGTGACCCTTAGATATAGTAAACCTATATCTTTAGTAAGTGGTGCATGCACCAACTTACACAGGCTGCAATGGCAGACCTGTAGTTCCATTTTGCATGGCCTCTCATGGGTGGCATAATGCATGCTTCAGCCCATGGGAGACCTCTGGGGTACCTGTGCCCTGGGTACCTTAGTACCATATACTAGGGACTGATAAGGGTACCCCAGTATCCAATCTGGAGTGTACCTAAACACTGAACAAACCAATTTAGGGAGAACGCAGATAGACTGGGGTCCTGATTAGCAGGATCCCAGTCAGACTAGTCAAAAACAGCATCACATCAAGCAAAAAGTGGAGGTAACCACAGACGTAGATCCTACTTTCCTACACAACCCCCCCCACCTCCCCAAACGTAAGGGGATGAGACTAACCTTGCCCAGTTGAGTCTTCATTTTCTATTGGAAATATCTGGAAAGTCCATCTGCATTGGCATGGTTACTCCCAGGTCTATGTTTCACTGTATAGTCCATCCCCTGTAGGGAAATGGACCAGCTCAAAAGTTCGGGGTTTTCCCCTTCATCTGTTTAAGCCATAAGAGGGGCTTATGGTCTGTCTGAACAATGAAATGAGTGCCAAACAAGTATGGCCTCAGCTTATTCAGGGCCAAGACCACAGCAAAGGCCTCCCTCTCAATGGCTGACCAACGTTTCTCTCTGGGGGTCAGCCTTCTGCTGATAAAAGCTACTGGTTGATCCTGGCCCTCTGCATTAGGTTGTGACAACACAGTCCCTACCCCCAACTCAGATGCATCTGTTTGGACAATGAATTGCTTAGAGTAGTCCGGACTCTGCAGAATGGGAGCAGTGCACATAGCTGTCAGGAGGCATTTGATGACCTCAAGCAGGCCAACTGTCCACTGAACTTTCTTGGGCATTTTCTTAGATGTCAGGAGTCACTATGGACCCATACCCTTTGACAAATCTTCTGTAGTACCCAGTCAGGCCCAAGAAAAGCTCTGAGCCGAGTCTCTGTAGTTGGAGCAACCCATTCCATTATGGTCTGGATTTTTCTCTGAAGGGGTCGAACCTGGCCTCTACCCACAAGGTGGCCCTGGTACACAACCTTACTCAGCCCTATCTGGCACATAGTGGCCTTGATAGTGAGACCTGCTTTCTGCAGAGCCTCCAAAACATTCATTAGGTGGAACAGGCGATCCTCCCAGGTGGAGCTAAAGACAGCTATATCATCAAGATATGCTGCACTATAGCCTTCCAGGCCTGTGAGAACTTTATTCACCAACCTTTGGAATGTGGCAGGTGCATTCTTCAAGCCAACGGGCATCACAATTAATTGAGAATGCCCACTAGGGGTTGAAAATGCTGTTTTTGGTTTGGCATCCTCAGCTAGTCTAATTTGCCAATAGCCAGCAGTAAGGTCAAATGTGCTTAAGAACTTGGCTGAAGCCAAAGTGTCAATAAGTTCATCTGCCCTTGGAATTGGATGAGCATCAGTCCTAGTGACTGCATTGAGTCCCCTGTAGTCAACACAGAACCTCATCCTTCTTTTTCCGCCCTTGGTGTGAGGTTTTGGTACCAGGACTACTGGACTAGCCCAAGGGCTATCTGAGGGCTCAATTACTCCCAATTCAAGAATCTTTTGGACCTCTGTCCTGATGCAATCTCTGAAATGGTCAGGATGCCTGTAGATCTTATTCTTCACAGGTAGACTCTCACCTGTGTCCACTTCATGGATACACCAGTTGGTTTGACTTGGAGTCGGAGAGAACATATGCCTAAATTGATTGAGGACCTTCCTGCAATCAATTTGCTGTTGATCAGTGAGGCTACCTGCCAAGGCTTCTCCATCAACTGATCCATCATCAGGGTTTTGCGAGAGGAGATCAGGGAGAGAGTCACTCTCTTCCTCCTGTCCCTCATCAGTTGCCATGAGCAAGCCCATGTCAGCCATGTCCACAAAAGGTTTTAGCCTGTTCACATGAAGCACCTTATGGGGGTTTCTGGGAAAGCCAAGGTCCACCAGGTAGGTGACCTCACCCTTTTGTTTAAGAATGGTGTGGGGTCCACTCCATTTGTCCTGGAGAGCTGCTGGGGCCACTGGCTCCAACACCCGCTGGCGTGGTTGGAAAACATTCAGGACAGCCTTTTGGTCATGCCAAGCTTTCTGGAGTTCTTGGCAGGCCTCAAGGTTTTTACTTGCCTTCTTCATGTATTCAGCCATCCTGGAGCGGAGACCAAGTAAATAGTCCACTATGTCCTGTTTGGGAGTTTTGAGAGGTAACTCCCATCCCTCCTTCACCAGACACAAGGGACCCCTAACTGGATGCCCAAACAGAAGTTCAAAAGGGCTATAGCCAACCCCCTTCTGAGGGACCTCACTGTAGGCAAAGAGAAGGCAGGGCAGAAGAACATCCCATTTTCGCCTAAGCTTTTCTGGGAGGCCCATGATCATACCCTTCAGGGTTTGGTTGAATCTTTCAACTAACCCATTGCATTGAAGATGATAGGGTGTGGTGAATTTGTAATTTACACCACATTCCTTCCACCCTGGAAAAAAATCCCAAGTGGGCCCTTGCCACAGCAGGAGCTGTAGTGGTCCTAAGGGGAAATGGCTTCTGGGTACCTAATGGCATGGTCCACCACCACTAGTATGTAAAAGTGCCCAGATGCTGTAGGAGGGTTCATGGGACCAATAAAATCAATCCCAACCCTCTCAAAGGGACCCCCCCCCCACTGGAAGTGGGATTAGGGGGGCCTTTGTGGTGCCACCTGCCTTACCACTGGCTTGGCAGGTGGCACAGGAGCGACAAAACTCCTTTGTGTCCTCAGACATGTGAGGCCAGTTAAAGTGAGGGACAAGGTCATGTGCTAGGGTGTGTAAGAAGCCCCTAAACTTCAGAGGTATAACCAACCTCCTGGTGGCACCAGGCTTGGGGTCTCTACCCTCTGAGTAAAGCAGTCCATCATCCCAGTAGATCCTGTGGGACCCACTGACATTCCCAGCAGCCTCAGCAGCAGCTTGCTGTCTGAGGGGTTCAAGAGAGGGGCAGGTTTGCTGTTCCAAACTTAAGTCTGCCCTGGAAGGGCCCCCTGCCACCAAGAACTCAACCTGATCAGGCTCAAGTTCATCTGGGGCAGTTCCTTCACAGGGGCCAAGATCATCTCCTTCAGGAGACTGATCCCCACTTTGGGTCGGGGGTAGGGACACAGCCTTACCCCTCCTGCTCCTTCTCTTGGAAGGCACCTGGTCCATTGTTCCAGGATCCAGGGCCTGTTCTGTGGATATCAGTTTGGCTTGTGACCTAGTCACAGCAAACACATCTGCAGAGATGCCCAACATTGCTGCATGAGTCCTAAATTCAACTTCAGCCCACGCTGAAGTCTCCAAATCATTGCCCAACAAACAATCTACTGGTAGGTCTGAACTTAACACAACCTTTTTAGGGCCAGTTACCCCTCCCCAGGTGAAATTGACAACTGCCAAGGAATGGTCAGTCCTGACATTGTTTGCATTGGTCACTTGGTACATTTCACCAAGTAGGATTTGTCCAGGAGACACAAGTTATTCTGTCACCATTGTGACACTGGCCCCTGTGTCCCTGTAGGCCATTGCCTCTGTTCCATTGATCAAAGACTGTTGTCTGAATGTGCCCAGGTTACTGGGACTGACAAGTAAGGTGGCAAGATCTATGCCACCATCACAAACTAGAACAGCCAGAGCTGGAGGTCTGACTAAGCAAGAGCCCAACTCAGATCCCAAGGTTAACCCTACTAATCCCTTGTTCCCTGTACCACTACTTGTACCTACCGGAGCTAGGGGGCACAGTTGCCTTAGCGGCAGTGGTAGTAGGAGTATTCTCCTTGGCTTTTGGACAATCAGCATCCTTTGTCCAATGGGTTTTCCCCTTACAAAAGTAACACCAAGGTTTCTTCTTGCCTTTTTTGTTTGATTGTGACTCCCCCCCAGATGCAGGTTTTTAGGGCCCTTGAGAAGACTCCTTTTTAGGTCGAGCCTAGAGTAGCGCGCAAGCGCTGGTCTGCGAGACTTTATGTAAGGGGCTTCAAAAAGCTGACCACACGCTCGTGCACAATGGCCTTTTCCGTGCGGTTACCCGCACGGCCGCCATCCGTTTCCAATTATCGTGCCCCGACGCGGGCGCGATAATTGAAAACACATGGCCATTGTGCACGAGCGTGTGGTCAGCTCAGCAGGCTGCCGCGCTCGCTCGCCCCCGCTCCTCTCCGACGCTGCCGACGTCTCTGCTGTCCAGCGCTTCACTTGTATTGGAATGTGAAAGCTCTTAAAAGAAGAAAAAAAAATCTAATCAACCAGCAGAGATAGAAAACTTGCAGAAATTTCGCGCCCACCTTCCTCCCGCCCTCCCACACCTCGATGCGATCAAAAGCCCATCTTCCAATCATTGCTTCCCGGTGTCAGCCTGACAAGTGACTACAAATCAATAGCCGAGGCAGGGTCTCGCCCAGGGAAAGATTCTCTCTTGTTTATTAAAACGTCAGAATGATTACTCTTACCATTCTTGACTAGAACCAGTGAGTTGTTCTTTGTTAATATTAGGTTCTCGCCGCCGCCTGCACGTTTTCTGAAGCCGCCCTTTCACTTGCTTTTCGCACTTTCCCGTCATTACGACGGAGAAGTCCATATGACTGCTTGTCATTGGCTGCTTCGAATGTCTCTGCTCGCGGTGATTGGTTGCTTAGGTACAGTTTAGCGCGGCTGGTTTGAAAGCTGCTCATTTGGCAGTATCTGCAGTGTGGAAGGAAGCTGTGTTTTTTCCAGGTAAAAGCATAATGTAATATTTTTCGGTATGTGCGATAATGGTGGACTGTAAAGTTGCAAAAGGTCTGGTGTGGTTTAGGGAATGATATGCGCGCCATTGGGCATCGTGCCAGCACTCGATCGGGCTCTTGGCGTTTCAGAGCCGCTAGTGCCGGGAAAGACAGGTAGTGGGCCTTTTGCGGAGGTCGGGGAGAGTTGGATGCACCCGTTCTGCCTGCTCAAAGAGCCAGTTGTGTGTTGTCGCTCCCTGTGGTGGTGCCTGCCCTTCCCGTTTACTGTGTTCCTAGGCGCTTTCGAATGGCCCAGGAGATTTGGCTGCTGCCTTGTGTCCCGAGCCACTCTTTGGAGATGGTTCCTCCCTGCACTTTCTTAGCGTTATAAAAAATATCGTTCCCATTACCATATTAAGTCCATTGTAATTTAGAATATTATTCAAATACCGGTTCAATTTAGTTCAACTACACTTCCCATAATGCATTAGTTTGCCAATAAAAGTGCAGAATTAGTGTACGGTGTCCCGGATAACCTCGTTACGTGGGACATTAATTGGAGCATGTCCCTAACTACCCAGGTCCGTTTTAATATGGTCTGCACACTATATTAGATTGAATCGACCCCACCCCGGAAGTGCTCGTTGAGTTGACCGCCCCCCCCCCCCTTTTTAGTAAAAGCCAGTTTCACAACAGCCCACGAGGGCTTTAGATGGGTTCACATTATAAATGATCACGAGGTAGGGGGCACCAGCGGACGTTTCTCAGCCCTTGGTTTTGTTTGCTGAGTAAGTGCACTTGTGAGTTAAATGTTCTATGCCCTGGAATAACTTCTGATATCAATGCAGGGTGTGGATTTTATTATTTTTTCTCGTCAAAAGGACGGAGTGCTCCAGAAATGTACTTGTCCTATTAACAATAATCCACTTTTTCATTTGGTGTAATTCAGAGAGGTGACACGTTTTGGCAGTGTTTTCGTTATATAAGATCTCTGATTATGCCTAGACTCCTTTTATAACAGTGTTTGAATTCCAGCATGGTTCTGATTTTGCTGTTTTTTTTTGTTTTTTTTCCTTCATATGAATATAACCTGAGCGATATTCCCATGAGGGATTCCACTCCCTTCTATTATAATCGGACTGTTTACCGGGTGCGGGAACAACCGAACCCATTTTAACCGATGAAAAATCCAGCTGGAACATTGTTATAACAAGCATTGGCATAGCCAATAGGTCTCGCTTTTGGGACCTTATAAGTATTTAGTTATGCAGCACAATATCCTTGGTGCAACAACATCAACTGTTGCATGGCTAAACACTTATAAGGTCCCAAAGGCGAGACCTATTGGCTATGCCAATGCTTGTTATCTTTACCCTTGTCCTCACCCTTATCTTGAGTTTTAGAAGCATCTTGCTTCTTCTGGTCACCACCACTGTTCTGGTTTTTCTGCTTCACCCTGGTTCTGACCCACTTATCTGTCTTCTTTCCCAATTCTTGGGGAGAAGTCAGATCTGAGTCCACCAGGTATTGATGCAAAAAGCTGATTTTGACAATTAAGGATCTGCTTCCTCTTAATCAAATTCTACAAATCCTTGATAGTCATGTACTTTGCTGCCAAGCAACCAAACTTCCAGAGCCTTAATGGCACTATCCACAAAATCTACCTACTCCTGGGTCTGTGCTTTCTGGGTGTCTCTAAACCTAATCCTGTATTGTTCAGTGGTTAAGCCAAACCCATCAATAAGAGCACTTTTCAAAACTGAGTAATTGTCAGCATCCTCTTCTCTAACAGTGAGGAGCTTATCTCTACCTTTGTCAGCAAAGGAGAGCCACAAGATAGCTGCTCACTGCTCTTGAGGGACCTTCTGAACTTTACAGGCCCTCTCTAAAGCAGTTATCCATTTGTAGATGTCATCCCCAACATGGTAGGGAGGGACATCATGTTCAGGTTCCTATGCTCAAAGGAATGTTCCTTAACTCTAGGGACACTGTTGCTGCCACCATGGGACTCTAGTCCAAACTTTTTCCTAGATCTCTTGACTTCAAGGGACTCTGTCAAGGGCCAACTGCTCTTGCCTAAGCCTGGCTTTCTCAAGCTCCAGAAGTTGGTACTCCCTTTCCAAAGAGTTCCCCCTTCTCTGAGAAATGGAGGTCCCTGCTGACTGTCCTGAGCCATTGGATTCTGTAGAGGAGGATCTAGACCTTCTTGGTCTACTCTGCACCTTCCCAGGAGGATCAAAGGGGGCATCCTCCAAGCCACCTACGTTCTCCTCAGGGAGGTCTAAATTGTCCAGGTGGGAGTCATCAGGCTCCACCTGGTCAGGGTTAGATTCTAGGTCAAAGGGGTTCTACCCTCCTGGCCTATCCTCATGCCCTGTCCCTCCCACTCTACCCTGCTCATCTGACCCTGAGACTTTCCTGAGATCATCTAACAGTAACACCTCTAAGAGGCGTTGAGTAGTGGCTCTTTTCCCGGTCTTCAACTTTCTAGAGGCACACAGTGCTTTCAGTTCTTGGAACGAAAGTTCACTGAATCTAGCAGTCAGAGAGCCACTGGCATCTCCTTTGGAAGACATACTAAGTGTAGTGTGGTATTGCACCTACCTAACCTAGTGGGAACTAAACTCTTAGGTTGGAGAAAGGGAGTGCTAGACCCTTGACTTACCCAACCGCAAGTTCAGTAGAAGTTACTTATTCTAAGCTTATATTATATGTGCCTAGCAGTAGTGATAGTTTTTCAATTAATCAATACAAAGATTTATCTGGTAAAACGATGCAAGCTTGAATCTCAACTGCTGCACACCAATTTGAGAGGCTGGCCTGGTATATGATGTCCACTAATGTAAGTGGGCACCTTGCACCAGTCCAGACAACCCTTATGGTGATTTAACATGTCTTAGACAACCTTAGAAAGCTCTCTAAGTGGTAGCTGTGGAGAGCAGCCTTCGGTCTTAGTCCAGAAGGAGTATAAAGCAGCTTATTTTACCAGAATGCAATCTTATAGTATAGATTAAGTGAAAAGAACCACACCAAGTATTTATAAAAATATGTATTTATTATATAATACTCTCTAGAATGTTCAAGTATCTCCAACACAGAGATAAACACAACGCACACAATACTTTAGCAAAGAAACACAGTAAATAGCACGAAATACACAGTGGCCCCAGGGGGGGGGGACCAAACCATATAGTAAGAAAGTGGTATAAGAACCACGACTCCAGTCAAGACAGTGTCGAGAGGACGTAGAATTGCTGGGAACCCACAGAACCACCCAAGGTAAGTAGATAGGGACCCCACGGAGCGCATGTGCAGTGTAGGAACACGACCACGTGCTCCGTACAAGTCTATGTGCAAGTCTATGTGCAAGTTGCGGTTGGATTTTTAAAGATTAAGGACCCTTCCCAGTGGACCCTGAAGAAACCCCGTGGAAGACAGAAGGTTGGAGAGCCACCCCACCCGTGGATACCCTAGTACCCACGCTACCTACACCAGGGAAGCCGGGTGCATACGTGTGAAGTGGTGTCGGAAACCGCAGTCGAACCCAATGAAGGACTTCAGGAAAGTGCTGCTGCTGGAAGAGGAGAAAGTGTTGGTGGGAATCCAAATGTGGATTCTTGAAGAGGCGTACCTGAAAGCAGAGGGGACAGAGTCTATGTCTCTCGGGAGTGACCAGGAGACTTGGTAGATGAATGCCCTCCGATGTCGGGTGCTTCCGGAAAGATGACAATGACCTTGACTCTGCAGCTGTGAGGACCAGACGACGCTGAGGAAGACCAGGACCCGATACGAGCTGTCCCACGAAGGATGTTGAGTGCGGAGGGGTCGGTGTCCGGCGGGAGCACCAACAAGCCTTGGCAAATGCAGCCCATGGAGGAAGTCAAGAAGGTGCAAGGTTGGTGGGACCAGCAAGGTCCAGGGGACTCACCACAAGCAGGGGAGTCAGGGTAGGCCCCAAGCAATCAGGGGAGCCCAAGAGAAACAAAGGTGACCCTCAAATGGACCCACAGGTCAGAGGCACAGGAGTCACGAGAGGACTTCGAGCAGCTCACCAAAGGAGCAGGCCACGGTGCCCACAAGGCGGTGTGGCTGAAGATCTTGGTGGAAGAAGTTGCCGGAAGTTGGGGCTACTTGGAGCCCAATGCACTTGTTGGAAAGTTGCCGACAAGCCTTTGCCCTTGTAAAAGAACGCAGAGAACAGGGGTTCGGTTATTGCAGCCCCCACGAGGGATACAGGCCTCAAACTCAGTGAGAGGACAGCTAGGGCCTCGAGGGACGTAGGAAACCACCACCTGTGTTGTTGAACCCTTTGGAGTCCGCAGGAGCTTGGGATCAGCAGACCGGTCAGCAGTGTTGAGGTGCCTGCGAATGCAGGGAAGTGACTCCTTCCCTTCATGGGAGATTCCTTCAAGTGTCTTTGAAGCTCCACAGGTCCTGCACGGATCCTGTATGGTGCACAGGCACAGACGATGCAGCAGACTGGAAGGGAGACTAAATCCGGCCCAACGAAGTCCAGAGTGCCCAGACGGTAGAAGTGCAGTGGTGTCAGTTCTGAATCTTATCCCATGACGAATCTAGGGACCTACACCCAGGTAAGCCCTTAAGTACCCTAGGGAAAGGGTTGGGAAGATTCAGGGGACCCTCCCAGGGAAGGGTCTGGACAGGGGGGAGGTTACTCCCATGTCCTTTGTCCAGTTTCTCGCCAGAGCGGGAGCCAACGGCTCCCAGAACTGGTTTGAACTGGACTATGCACAGGGACACCAAATGTGCCCCTCATGCAGACTTTCAGGCACTGGCAAGCGCACCCACCTGGTCCCAATGCACTAAATCCTGTCTGGGAGGTGATCACACCTCCCTGTGACAGGATGCCTATTGTTCCACCTTCCTCTGCTCAAGCTGGTCCCAGCAGCAGGAGGGCAGAAATGTGTTTCTGGTCGGCAACAACCATTTTATGCTGTCCGGGACTAGAAAGTTGGCACCGGGAACACAGAGCCTAACAGAGGGCTCTTCCAGTGCTTAGAATCATACCTCCCACACCATTTACGGTGCGGGGTATGAGTCCAACATGTTTGATACCAAACATGATAGGATTCGTTGCAGCTGTTTTCAAGATGGTCATCGCGTAATTACGCGGTGCCCCTCTATATAGTATATGGCTGCTTCACTGACAACTCGTGAGAATGGACTCTGTAGGCTGCAAGGGTGTCCTGCTCATGCAGGGGCACCCTCTCACTTAGAACCAAGCACCCTGCCTTCAGGATTGCAAAGGCCCGTTATAGGAGTGAAGTATAGGTTTTAAGTGCAGTGATCCTTAGGTATAGTAAACCTATATCTTTAGTAAGTGGTGCATGCACCAACTTACACTGGCTGCAATGGCAGGTCTGTAGTTCCATTTTGCATGGTCTCACATGGGTAGCATAATGCATGCTTCAGCCCATGGGGGACCTCTGGGGTACCTATGCCCTGGGTACCATATACTAGGGACTGATAAGGGTACCCAAGTATCCAATCTGGAGTGTACATAAGCACTGAACAAACCAATTTAGGGAGAAAGCAGATAGACTGGGGTCCTGATTAGCAGGATCCCAGTCAGACTAGTCAAAAATAGCATCACATCAAGCAAAAAGTGGGGGTAACCATAGAAGTAGATCCTATTTTCCTACAACTACTATTTTTAATAGCTATTAAAATCCTACAGTGAGAGCACATTTAGAGAACGCAAGCTGCTGCTCGCTTCTCATGTTCTGCTGCAATTAGCACTGCTTCTTACTGCAAAACGCATCCTCATGTCCATTTTGGACTAAATGGCAGTAATAAGTTGTGGGAAAATCCTACCCCCAAGGGCACATTTAGCAAGCACAAGCAGCTGCTGGCACTCGCGATCCATGTTCTGTTGCATTTAGCACGGTTTCTTAGCACAAAATGCATCTTCATGCCTATTTTGGACACAAGGAGGCATTTTTGTGATAATGAATAGCGCTAAATACAAAATTACTCTTCCAGCTTAATTCAAGCATAATATTGCGGAATTCTTAGGCAATTCTGCATTATTACGATACATGGAATTACGTGAGTTACACCGACCCTTACTGCTGATCTGTGTGCACTGATGCCTGTATGCAGAGCCAGACTACTTCCTCATAGTTAAGTAAGGTAGCAGTCTGGGCACAACCTAGTGGTGGCACTGAATTACTGAAAAATGCCCGATAATTGCATTTTTCATTATGAAGCGTGCACTCCATTTGGAAAAATTCTGTTTTGCCAGGAGTGCTGAACAATTTCAGACCAATCTTATCTCTATGGTAGCTTCTCTGTGTGGATTGCTGCAGGTATGTGTACTGTACTCTGCAACAATGCGTGTTTATGAGTCTGTTGGCCTGTGTACATGCAGTAAGTGTGCCTGTATACCCCTACGTTGTGTGCCACTCCGTGGACGCACTATAAAAAAGCATAGCCTAAGGACTGCCTGTTCTAATAGCAACAGAAGCAGCTGAACTGCATTTAGTCTCATAGCCGTTGTAAGCAACTTCACTTAAAACTACCTCCAGGCACAAATAAACAAGCAGCTACAGGATTGTATCTACAGAACTGCACATGTATAGACTTAGTTAAACAAAACGTGAATGGTTTAACATTGCAAGGGAATAGTGTCACGAAGAAAACTGGCCTAGTTTTCTTTTTATTTATGCAAAGCAAAAAGTTTGTATATATTTGCAGGGCTTGCTCTAGCATGCCTGCATAATAAAGACGGAGAAAAAGTAGGCAAAAGACAAAACAGCATTCCTCTAACGTTACGTCGGACAAAGACGTCCAGGAAATCTGTTTTTAATCTGCCAGTTCCCTCTTGTTGCAAAGGCGAACAAAACGATCAATGTGCGTCAATGGCCACATCTCAGATTGCTGCTTACTTGCTGCATAGTTGTTTGTACAATACTTAATACCTAAAATCCCTTCTATTACTCATTACTGTCAAGAGGAGCAGGGGCTGTGCATTATGTATTGGCATAGGGAAGGACCTGTGGTGTAGCAAAACATGATCGTCATTCCCTTCCCTCCCCCACACACACAAACCCCACCACCAGCGGCTCCACAACGCGATGAAGGGCCCCCGAGACTCCCATATCACACAGATACTCATATCCTTGGGTTGGCAGGGGGTCCACAAAGAGTCTGGGCTGGCCTGCGTTGTGCGGCCCACAGCACTGGAATACACTAAGTCAATCCACAAACCATCAGAAGGGACTGGGGAGGGAATGTGTGGCAGAAGGGAAGGAAGGCAGAGAAATCTTACAAGTCCATATAGGGAAGTCTTCTTCCTTTATCTGGACCCCTGGGCATCCGCAGTAGTGGCCATAGAAGTAGAAGATAACATACGCTAGAGGGGGGTGTAATGGGCAGCCCAGAGTACGGACTTCAGAGCGAAGCAGGGCCATACATTGTTATTTTCCAGGATTGTAAGGAGCTAAAGATGGCACACGCTGCAATTCATACTAACCAGATTAGGGAGGTGCCGGTTGGGGAGGCAGGAAAACCTCAAGCCAGACACATGCCCTGAGACTGGAAACAGCAAGTACCTGCAGAAGAAATTCAAAGAAGCAGCAAGCCCTAAGTAGTTAAGAGGTGTAGTTATCACTGACCCATTAATTCTCAATTTAGTTACTATAGTAATAATCCATAGAACCATCATGCCTCGGCTGGGCTGCTCAACTCACAATGGGCAGCACCAACATTTGACAACATGGCAGCTACACCTGTATTCGACAATACCAGTACTTCTCTGCAGGTCTGAGGCACTACATAAGGACGACACAGCCACTTCTCAGCACAGCAACTTGACTTTTACTAGGACAGTACAAATATGTTTCGGCAGCCAGCCTCTCTCTTCGCAGGAGTGCCATGCACTCAAGAGACCAGTACCAGCACACCTCGGTAGAAAGAATATATTTAGCAAGAAAGTAATTGCCTCTGCGCCTATTTTTACAGCCTGAAACAACATATACCAATATTACAGCTTAACATGTGTCTGAAATCAAAGTAGGAGAGCAGTAGGGGTGGGCAGAGTTGGCGTAGCGCCACTAGGCGGAGTTCCACGGAGTTATGGAAACAATCTGTGGAACAGGAGCCCACGTCCTGCGGCCAGCCGAGGGTCAGTGTGCCCGGGACGGGGGGGGGTCCCTCGTGCCCGGGCAGGCTCCCAGATCTCCCCGGCCTGGCTGGGTTGAGAAGCAGGGACCGGGCCCGGGGGCCTGGGTTTCGGAGCCCCCGTCCTGCGGCCTGCCAAGGGTCTGTCTGCCCGGGACAAGAGTCCCTGGTGCAGAGCCCCCGAGCCCTCCAAAGGGCAAGCGGGAGCCCTCCGGTGAAGGCTCGGGGCGGGCAGATGGGCATCCTTCGGTCCCGGCCATCTAGTCGCGCCTTTTCCCCTCGGCCATCTGGTCGCGCGCAATGCTTTCCAATGAGGTGACCAGATGGCCGGGCAGCCCTGGAAGTCCAGATGAGGGCTCGTTTGCCTCCCCGGGGCTGGCGGTTCTCAGCCGGGGACCAGATGGGCTAGGCCAGGACAACACCTCCCCACTGCCCGGGGATCCCTCCTCCGGCCAGCCGCGCGGCAAAGTGCCCGGGACGGGCTCCATCGGTCCTGGGCAGTCCTCCCCTGGGCGTCCGGGCCCGAGAGCTCTGGCTGGGTGCTCCCACCCCAGGCTCCGTCCCACGCCCCGGGCGGGTCTTCCCCAGCTTGGATGGGTTCAGGAGCATAGGCCCAGGGCCCTTGGTGGCCCGACGCAGGACCGTGGAGGCCTCCGCCGGGGGGGCCCAGGGATGGGTTAAGCTCGGGTTGGAGGTCCGCCGGGGACCCCCATTCTCAGCCGCGGGCCTGAGGCCCAGCTGGGGTCTCCGAGCCCCCCCCGGGACTCAGATCCCCCGAGCCCTGCATGGGCAGGCGGGAGCCCTCCGGAGAAGGCTCGGGGCGGGCAGACGGGCATCCTTCGGTCCCGGCCATCTGATCGCGCCTTTTCCCCTCGGCCATCTGGTCGCGCGCAATGCTTTCCAATGGGGCGACCAGATGGCCGGGCCGGCCTGGAAGTCCCGATGAGGGCTCGTCCGCCTCCCCGATCCCAGCCAGGGCTCCAGGAGGTCGGGTGCCTCCGCGCCCTGGGTCCCCTAAGACTCGCGGTGCGCACGGGTTACCAGAAAGAGGGGTAGCTTTCCTCCAGATTACTAGGGGCAGGGTATGCCGGAACACCTCTCGGGCTGGCGGTTCTCAGCCGGGGACCAGATGGGCTATGCCCGGACAACACCTCCCCACCGTCCGAGGCTCCCTCCTCCGGCCTGACGCGTGGCAAAGTGCCCGGGACGGGCTCCATCGGTCCTGGGCAGTCCTCCCCCGGGCGTCTGGGCCCGAGAGCTCCTGCGGGCTCCCCGTGCCTGAGGCCCAGCCGGGGTCTCCGAGCCCCCGAGCCCTCCAAAGGGCAGGCGGGAGCCCTCCCGCGAAGGCTCGGGGCGGGCAGATGGGCGACCTTCGGGCCCGGCCATCTGGTCGCGCCTTTTCCCCTCGGCCATCTGGTCGCGCGCAATGCTTTCCAATGGGGCGACCAGATGGCCGGGCTGCCCTGGAAGTCCTGATGAGGGCTCATTTGCCTCCCCGATCCCAGCCAGGGCTCCAGGAGGTCGGGCGCGTCCGCGCCTAGGGTCCCCCAAGTCTCGCGGTGTGCACGGGTTACCAGAAAGGGGGGTACCCTTCCTCCGGATTACTAGGGACAAGGTACTCCGGAACCCCTCTCGGCCTAGCGGTCCTCAGCCGGCAGCCGGACGGGCCAGAACACCACCCCGGGGTCCGTCCTCAGTCCTGCCGTGTGGCAGGGTGCCTGGGACGGGGGCCTGGGGAGGCT
>CAWUFW010004002.1:1312500-1659368 GCA_963921515.1 Calotriton arnoldi
AAGAGCAGTGAGGCAGTGCGGGGGGGGGGGGAAATTC
Source organism: Calotriton arnoldi (assembly GCA_963921515.1). Taxonomy (NCBI): domain Eukaryota; kingdom Metazoa; phylum Chordata; class Amphibia; order Caudata; family Salamandridae; genus Calotriton; species Calotriton arnoldi. The sequence goes on from CAWUFW010004002.1 coordinate 1,312,538, forward strand.
GACAGATAACGATGAGGGAAACTTATTTATTTAATTTTATCCTCGTGGTCGTCTGTCGAATTCGCCCCCTCCCCCCCCTCCACATCCTCCAACCCGGCCCCACCGCTCTTACCTGTACGGTCTGCTTCTGTAGGAGATACACCAGTATTAACTCCCTACAATACGCACACAACGTACTCGCGCTCTTGTAGAGTCCAGTCGTCAAATAGTATGGACTCGAAAAAAAGAGTGGAATCTGTCCTAGACTCAAAATAGCACATTTTGTAAGGACGAGAAATCCTTCCCCACCCTTAAGTGGCATGCTTCATAATAGGGTTCCTCCTCACCATGAAGCAATTTTTATGGTGTTGGCTACAAGTCCCCCAGCAGTGCAGGAGCTCTTGAGAATGGTCACCCCCAATGTATGCAGTGGTGTGGATGAAGGGCAGAGTGCGAAGATGAAGTGAAAGGAACTAAAACTACCTCTTGGTGGAACTAACCCTTTTTTTATTGATGTCTCAAGGGCTAAGATAAAAATAAAGGGGAAATTCTTCAACCCCAATCTGAGTGATGAGGCAGGTATCAGAGTGAGTGTGAGGCAGAGACATGGCTGCAGGCCTCACAAATTGTACCTGAAGAGAGATGTGTGTGTTTGGGGGGAGGGAGGGGGCGAGACCCTATTCATTTCAATTATCTTATTTTCTAGACATTCAGGAATCTTGAAAATGAACAGTGAGAGCAATTTGGTGTATTTTTCTTTGTTCAGATTAGACTAAGAAACACTCATGAGACTTTTCAGTATGCTTTACATATTTTACTTCCAATTTCTGCAGGAATTTGAAAATACTTCTACCCAATATTGCACTTTTCCCACAGAACCTTCACTCATCACTTAGCCGACGGCACTGCCTCTCTCCCCACATGTAAAGGGGGAAGTGTGAACCTCTACTTCCTTGGAACGAGTAATTTTGACCATCAAGCGATTGGTTCCATTTCTCAATTAGACAATTTTTTTTACATTTTTTAACAAATAGAAAAAATCATTGCAGTTTTATCCTTCGATCAATTTATAGGTAAGACAGTGATCCCAAACGGCGCAACGACGCAGTGCAAGTGAAAATAAGTGAATTTAAAGTGTGCTGGTGCTATAAAATCTATGTACATACAATAGTTACTGAGCCAGGATGCATAGGTGGTTTGTACACACTAACACAGAATAAAATGCTCCAGAATCAAAATAAAAACAGTCCACTATTATTGTGTCAAGTCAACGTTTCAACCCTAAGTATACAATTTAGACAGGGTCATCATTAGGACGTAGTTTGGGAAGCACCAGCCCAATTGTGTAGGATGGATGTGGAGATATTTTCTGAGCGTTATTGACACATGAAATGCTTCAGAAGGAAACTGACGGATGGGATGGCTCAGGAATGGCTGGAATTGGAGCTTGCCCTTAATTAAAGCATGTTTGTCACTATATGGGATTCCTGGTTGGAGCCGTGTGGTGTGCGGTGATTGGATCTTTGCGGTAGGCGTCTTCATTAAGAGAACTGAACTCAGGCAACCTGGGGTAAATGGTTGCCTCTAGGTCTTGTGCTGCAATGTCCCCGACTGTGGAACCTCATGCCCGAGCATAAAATGAGAAACTCACCCACACCGATCGCTAGGCTACAAAGTCGATCGTTTCGAGGGAATCAAAAGCACACCACGCAGCACGTCTGACTTCATGTGCGCACATGAAATCATGTTACCCACTGCTACTTTACACAGTACAGCAAACACAAGACATTGAATTGCTTATTCACTTGTTTTTAATTGAGCTTTTTCCAAAATTAGTTGAAAGAATCGTTGCCGAAATCATTTCAGATGGACATTACCTCTCCATTTAAGGTTCTACAGTCAAGAACATTGCAGCATAGTGCCTAGAGGCAACCATTTACCCCAGGTTGCCAGAGTTCAATTCGCTTATTGAAGACACCTACCACGGAGATCCAATCACTGCACAGCTCCAACCAGGAATCCCACATAGCGACATACATGCTTTAATTAAGGACCACACTAAATAGATTGGGCTCCAATCCCAGCTACTCCTGGGCCGTGCCATGCATCAGTTTCCCTCTAAAGCATCCCATGTGTCAATAACACTCAGAAAATATCTCCACATCCATCCTACACAATTGGGCTGGTGCTTCCAAAACCACGTCCTGATGAAGACCCTGTCTAAATTGCATGCTTAGGGTTGAAACGTTGACTTGACACAATAATAGTGTACTGTTTTTATTTTTATTCTGGACCATTTCAATCTGTGTTAGAGTGTGTACAAACCACCTGTACATGCAGGATTAGTCACTATTGTATGTACATAGTTTGTATAGCACCAATGCACTTTACATTCACTTACTTTCACTTGCACTGCATCGTTGCGCCGCTTGGGATCACTGTCTTACCTATAAATTGATCGAAGTATAAAACTGTAATGATTTTTTCTATTTGTTAAAAAATTAAAATAAAATTGCCTAATTGAGGAATGGAACTAATCACTTGATGGTCAAAACGACTCGCTCCAAGGAAGTAGAGGTTCACACTTCCCCCTTTAAGGACCACTATTTTGATTTATTACTAGATTACCCAGGTCCCGGGGTAGCCAGGTTGTCCCTTTTCTTATACATAGATCGCTCCCCACATCTGCATCTTTCCTTATGTGGTTGTACTCCAGTGCTCAAAGCCATCCTGGCACAGAATTACAGTTGGAACGCTCTTCAGGGCGGTTCCTTTCCAATGTCCTATTAAATCTATTTCGTACAGTTTTATGTCTCAAATGTATTTTATTCTTGGAACAGGATGTGTTGAGAAATCCTCAGCATACTACTCACATACCAACATGTCATTTGCAGCTTCACTCATCAACTTAAGAAGCCCCTAGTCATTCACATGCATCCCATAGTTTACGGAATTTTTAGGTCTGGCCTACACTGACACCTTAATCCACTGTTTTTGAACAGCCACCAGGAGAGGTGACAAGCCAGACAGTGAGCCCAGAACATGTGCACTTACAGTGCTTAATTTGCAGCATGCTGTGGTCTCGGAATACCAAGGCAGCCTTGTTGTGCTTACTCCGAATGACTCTTACTTTCACCACCATATCTCACGTTTGCACGTTCTTTTTCATCCGAGCTTCCTCGTGTTGCAGTTTTCCTTTTTTTCTCTTATTCTCCCTTTTCTGCCTCTCTTACTCACTCTAGGTGAAAGTACGATGATGAAAAATATATGCCAGTCTCGCCTATAGACACCTTTTTCAGCCTGGTGCTGAGAAACCCATTGTGGACAATACCACTACTTCCAGTAGGCTTCTGGTATGCTCATTTCCTATAATTAGTTGGCTTTCTTGTCAATCTCATTTGTTTGCTTCTTATTTATTGACTTTGCTTCCTCTTCTTGTGATTGTGCCCCGGAGGAGGATTGATTATTTACGAGCCTTTGGACTGAATGACTTGTATCCTTCAACTTCTAGCATTCAAGGGTACTAAATTTTTGCCTTTAGCACTGCATAAGAATGCATGCGTTTTCTAGTTCGCTCTAGATCCGCTGCTTCCCCCTTGACAATTCCACCACTCTCTGTGCTCTACTGGTTGCTTTCCGACCCCAAGCCTGTCCGTTGCTTTGCCCAACTTTCCCAGCTTTTTTTTGTTTAATAACTGGTCTCTTGCGTGCTCCCCTGCGCCTCCCCGCCTGTCTAATTTTTTTCCAAAACATTTTCTTTAGTTACTTAAAAAGGCTAGGCAGCTGCAATTTTATACTGGGCTGCTCTTTTATGAAAATGTGTTTCTAAACACTTTAAGATAGTTTTTTAATGCGCCGCTCCAAGATGGGCATAAAGGAACATGGTGGCCGCATCACGGCACACGAATGGTGACGCATAATGTGTATAAGTCATCACACTGGGCTGTTGAAGCTTCAGGACGAATGCACGCATTCACATCACTTTTTTGGTCGATGCTGAACTGCATCAGCACACGTTTTGGCAGAGCCAAAATGTGAGATCTTTTGGCTTTATCATTGCTGGTTTTGCCTTTCTTGGTCTCTATTCAGTTACCTCAAAAGAAACAGCAGCACCGCTGGCTTTTATTTGCTTCTCTCTATTAACCCCTTGACCGCGATCGGAATTCCGCTCGTGTGCTGGACATTCCAATCGCGGGTGTGGTCGTGACGAGCTCAGCTCGTCATGCGCACAGCGCTACCGCGCAGCATGACGAGCTGAGCTCGTCACGAGCATTGAAGGGGTTAAGAAAACTAATCTAAGCACAGACCTCTGGGGCCTGCTTGATCCAGTGGCTATGCAGTGCAACAGAGGCTTACGGATCTTCTGTAGCTGATAAACGTTGCAACAAAATCACTTCAAGTGATGCTCTAGTGCTGCAGCTCCTACCTTTGCACAATGATTTTTTAGGTCGAGCCTGGGCAGCGCATGCGCTGCTCTGCGAGGCATGCTGTAGTGAGGTAGGGACTTGAAGCTCTGCCCACATTTTTCATTGGCCTTGTGTCATCGTCCACTGTAAACTGTGGCTATTCATTTGTCAAAAGGCTTAGTAGCCCCTTCTTAGTACCGCCTTGTCTCATTTTGTAACCTCCCATGGCGCCACCCCCTGTTAGGTGTGTTGTTGCTCGGTAGGCTTTAATTACAGCCTCCGAGTACTATTTTCTCAAATGGCTTACACACTCTCTCCTAACGCTTTTTATTTTATTTCATAGCATGCATTTGCAATGCAATAGGTCTCCCATTTGCGAGAGATTAAGCTTTTGGCATTGTAAATGACAATGCCTTTTATTTATCGGTTTTAAAAACAACATATAAATAAAAGGCGTTGTCATTTACAATGCCAATAGCTCAAACTCTCATAAATGCAAGACCTATTGCATTGCAAATGCATGTTCTTCTAGGATCTAGCACATAGACATCACATAGACACAAGGGTTCTTCTACACTTGGACTTCAACTGTGCACAGTAGGGGCTGTCCGCTGGGCCTGGCCCTGCTCCTAACCTGCCACAGGTCTGTGCCAGGTCCTATTTGCCACCCACGACGGTCGCCCAGCCCCAACTACATAAGCCTTCGGCCATGTGCAGGGTGGGTTGGGCACAGGGCCTGGGCTGCTGCTGATGTGCAAGGATTGACCTGTAGTGCTCAGCCTTTGACCAAGCTTGTCATTTTGTTTTGTATTTTTTATTTTTGTCAGATTTGCAAATCTGATACAAGCTTCATACCCTGAAGATCTGCCTCAGAATCACAAGACTAATTTTGAAGTCTCAAATCCCTAACACTTAAAATGGCAGCAGAGGACCACTTTACAGATACAGTTATCAAACTTCCCAAACACCCTTTTATTTGTCTGGGATTTGTGAGTCTGAAATCGGGCTTGCAACTCCCAGATTAGAAGGCTGGCGTAGTATATGCTGTGCACTTATGTAAGTGTAGAACCCTGCACTAATCCAGACAACCCTTATGGTGATTTTAGGGGTCTTAGACAACCTTACAAAGCTCTCTAAGTGGTAGCTGTGGAGAGCAGCCTTCAGGCTTAATCCAGAAGGAGTGTAAAGCAACTTATTTTACCAGTACTAATCATATAGTGTAGGTTAGGTGAAAAAGAACCACACAGTGTTGTTATAAAAATATATATTTATTATAAACACTCACTAACACATTGCAATATCTCCTACCTGGAGATATACTCACAATACGCACAATACTTTGGTAATAGAACACGTAAGTAGCACAAATACACAGTGGTCTCCAGGGGGGAGAACAAACCATATACTGAGAAAGTGGAATGCGAACCACCACCTAAGTCGAGACTGGACCCAGAAGATTTAGAAGAGCCGGGGGCCCAAGGAACCACACAAGGTAAATACCCAGGAACCCCACGGAGGCCGTATGCAGAGTGGGAACATGACCGCGTGCTCAAAACAAGTCAATGGGTAAGTCGCGGTTGCAGTTTTTAAGAAGGACCCTGAAGAAACCCCAAAGAAGATGGAAGGTTGGAGAGTCACCCCACCCGTGGATACCCCGGGAACCAGGATACCTACACCAGGGAAGCCGGGTGCATAGGTGCGAAGTGACATCGGAAACCAAGTAGACCACAATGGAGGACTTCAGTGAAGATCCCGCTGGCGAAGAAGGTGAAAGAGTCCGGTGGAACCCAAAGGTGGATTCAAGATGAGAGGTACCTGCAAGCAGAGGGGACAGTCTATGCTACTCAGGAGTGACCAGGAGGCACAGGAGATGAGTGCCCACCGCTGTCGGAAGATGCAGGAGTGTGGACGGTGACCTTGGCGCTACAGCTGTGCGGATCAGGCGACGCTGTGGAAGACCAGGAGCCGTTCACGAGCTGTCCCACGTCGGATGTCAAGAGCCAAGGGGTCGTTGTCCGTCTGGAGCATCAACAAGTCTTGGCAATGGCAACAAACGTAGTAGACGATAAAGGTGCAGTGTCGGGATTAGCAAGGTCCAAGTGGCTCACCACGAGCAGGTAAGTCAGAGCAGGCCCCGAGCAAGCAGGGGAGCCCACTGGAGCCAAAGAAAACTCTCAAGAGGACCCATAGCCAAAGGCCCAGGAGTTGCAAGAGGACCTTGAGCAGCTCACCAATGATGAAGGCCCGCAGTGCAGAGGATGCAGTGAGGATGAAGATCTTGGTACCAAGAGAAGCTTGAGGCTGGAGCTTCTTGGAGCCCGAAGATCTCTGGTGAAGAAAGTCAACAAGCCTTGGCAACAGCAAGTCGACGCGGAGCACAGGGGTACTGCTCCAGCTGTTCCGACGAGCAATACTGGCTTCAAACTTGCTGTGGAGACAGTGCAGGCCTTGAGGGAGTTGCAGAACCACCACCTGTGTTGCTGAACCTTTCAGAGTCTGCAGGAGCTCAGGGACAGCAGACCGCTCAGCTTCGTTGCAGTACCTGCAGGTGCAGGGGAAGGGACTCCTTCACTTCGGGTGTTTTGGATGTCCACAGGCCAGTAGAAGAACCTGTAAGGAGCTCAGGCACAGACGCAGAAGACTGGCAGGACAAGACCAGGAGCAGCAGGAGTCTTCCCAGTTGCAGTCTCGGTTCCCAAAGCGAAGTCCAAAGTGCCCAGACGGTTGAAGATGAAGTGGATTCGGATCTGAATCTTGTCCCACGATGAATCTAAGGAACCACCCACAGGTAAGCCTTTAAGTACCCTACGGAAAGGGTTGGGACGATTCAGGGGTTCCTCCCACAGAAGGGTCTGGACAGTGGGGCGGATACTCCCATGTCCTTTGTCCAGTTTCGCGCCAGAGAGGGAGCCAACGGCTCCATGAACTGGTTCCAACTGGAGTATGCAAGGAGGGCACCAAATGTGCCCTTCAAAGCAGTCTAGTGACGCTGGCAAGCATGCTCACCCTGACCCAATACACTAAGTCCTATATGGGAGGTGGTCACACCTCCCTGTGACAGGAAACCTATTGTCCTGCCTTCCCCTGCTCGAGCTTGGCTCAGCAGCAGGAGGGCAGAATCGTGTACCTGGTCGGCAGCAACCATAGTTTGCTATGCGGGTCTGGAATACTGGTGCCGGGAGCACTGAGAGCTTCCTGAAGGGGCCCTACGGTGGATGGTATCATACCTCCAACACCGTTTACGGTGTTGGAGGTATAATTCCAGCATGTTTGATACCAAACGCACCAGGGTTCATTACAGCCAATTTAGAGTTAGCCATCGAGTAATGACGCATGGCCACTATGTATCGTAATGGCTGATGCACTTACAACACGAGAGGATGGACTCTGTGGATTGTAGGGGTGTCCTGCTCATGCAGGGGCACCCTCACACTTCTAACCGAGCACCCTGCGTTCAGGATTGAAAGGCCTGCCTTAGGGGTGACTTATAGGCTTTAAGTGCAGTGACCTCAGATATAAGAAAACCTATATCTGTCGTAAGTGGTGCTAGCACCAGCTTACACAATCTGCAATGGCAGGCCTGTAGTCACAATTTGGGTGGTCTCCCATAGGTAGCATAATACATGCTTCAGCCCATGGGGGACACCTGCTGTACCTATGCCCTGGGTACCTTAGTACCATATACTAGGGACTTACAAGGGTACATCTGTAGCCAATCTGGGGGGTACCCAAGTACTCACCATGATCCAATTTAGGGAAGAAGCACAGAGACTGGGGTCCTGATTAGCAGGATCCCAGTCAGACTAGTCAGAAAAACAAAATGACACCAGCAAAAAGTGGTGGGAGCCATGAAAGCAGATTCTTCTTTCCTACACCCAGTTTTTTTTTTTTAAATTTCAACTACGTTTGGGGCCTTTGAATGAGCCCCCACTGTGGCCTGAAGGTCAGGGTGTGTTTACAACACTGTCCTGCATCCTTTAATGGCACAAGATAAGTTTTTCGTCAGATCTTTCTGTGCAGCAGTTTCCACTTTTGTATTGTGGTTCAGAAAGAGGGGATGGGAGTAAAGGCTCCCTCATCTAATCAGATCTCCCTCTCTCTTTTTTAATTCCCAGACTTGCAAATAATTTGTGAACCCAAAATGGAAGAGATGTATGAAAGTGTTACACCCTTAAACCCTGCTCAGCAGCTTTTTTTAAATGCCAATATCTCAAAAACTACTTAGCGGATTTACACCAAACCAATGAAAGAACGCTTCCTCCAAGATCAGACTTGAAGTCGTCACTCATGGTTTTTTGTCCTGGTCTCCATGTGGTGGACAAACATTTACTTAAAATCATGATATCTTCAGATAGATTTCCTTAAAGAGCTGCAGGCTTTTCCAGAATGCCATGGAAGTACAAATAATATGACATGTAGCAGAATAATTAGAGCGAATGACGCACTTCCAATAAAGTGGCTCCTGTACAAAGTAGTAGCCGCAAAAAAGTTGGCAATTTGACAATAATCTTCTAGATAAGAGGGTCATTGTTATGTAATTGAAGAGGGAACTGAACAGACATGGGATGGCGATCTGGTTAATTATTTTTGCGAGCCTCCTCTTTTTTTTTTTTGTTAAATAATTTTTATTGATGTAATAATAAAAGTACCAGAGTTACAATTGAACATAAGATGAAACAATAGAATAATATAGTGTATAACATCAAAAAATATTATAATAAAGAGCAATCTAATTCAGAGATAATAAAGAGAGGGGAAGAGCCCCTCCTTTTTTATTCTCGATATGTAAAACACATTAGATCATTGGAATGTTGGAAGCTCCACTGAAAACAATGGAGTGCTCCAGGCTTCTAATGGCCGGTTACAGCCAGAAGCTCGAACATTCCAATTTTTGTTCACAGCTCTTGCTGTGAACAAAAGGCCTCACGGAGCCTGAGGGGATTTCAATCCCCTCGGGTTCCGTGAGGCCTTTGTTTTACAAATTAGAACATTCTGCCCTCTAGGGGCGGAATGTTCTAATAGCCTTAAAGCCCTCTACCGGCAGGGGCGGCTCCTCCGCTAAGGCAGAGGAGCATTGCCCCACTGCTGCAAAGCAGTGAAGAAAGAACAAATACAATGATAACTCGAGATTATCATCATTGTATTTGTTCCTGCTAAGCAGCTTTGCGGGGCGGGTGGGGCTGCTCTGATCTCAGAGCAGGGGAGAAGTTGTTTGCCCCCTCCAAGTGCGCAATGACTGTTTGGCCGGCCCTCTTGGGCCGCCCAAAAGTCATGCTCACTTCGCATGTTCTCTATGCAGGCTGTATTACAGCCTGCGTGGAGAACATGCCACGGCCCCCATTCCGAACAATCCCAAACGCTTGCATTGCAGCGTTGTGATTGGCTTAGGGGAGGGAGCCTGGCTGCTCCATGATCCGGCCCCCGAGAGGAGAGACTGAGACGACATGCGAGAGAGCAGCGAGAAGGTACATTCTTTTTTATTTTATTTTACTTTACATCACCTTCTCTCTCTCCCTTCAACCTCTCCGCCACTCACGATCCGTGCTGGCCACCTCTGTCTACCTGCCATTAAATGTCTGCTCCCTTGTTAACACTAGAGCTGGCCTTTAATGGCCGGTAGAGCCCACTATGGCGGGCTCTAAGGCTATAATAAGCTTCATTGTTATAAGACTATTTAAATGATTGTGTGCTCAGACAGGGCAGATTGAATTCTGATTGAATTATACTAATCTACAGGATTAACAATATTTTTATAGTACGCATAATGACTCAGGAAACAACTTGTTCAGTCCTTACACTACTGTAGTAAAACAGGTACCACTGAACTGGGTAGCGGTTACCACCAATACTGAAATGTCAAAAAATTGGACTGTGTACTGCATATATGAGAATTACTAAATTATACGCATATACCTCCATAGCTTACAATCATTTAGAGCTGCAGTTCGATCTTTAGTGCAACCATAATTAAAACTATGTGCACTACATACACAGTAAAATATTAAATAAAAAAAGAGTTATTGAAAATGCAATAAAACACAATCATGCAAATTAATTAACTCCTTTATGAGGGCGTAAGTAGCAATTTGGCTTCTACATCACTTCCCTGCTAACAGTTCACTTACCTGGAGTTACCGGTAACTCTGCAGTTTATCTGCCTTACAGAAACAAATAATTGGGTGAAAAACAGCAAGAAGTCAAATTGATGCCTAGACAGCGGGTAGCTGGCAGGCACCTACCCAACCAAGTTGTTTTATAAAGACTGGAATTTGTGATCTGCTGGTCACACAATGATCTTTGCAATAAATGCCATGATCCAAGGTAGTGGCCTACACTAGGACCTGCAGGTCACATGCAGTGCTCTTGAGCCGGGACATTAATACTCTAAAGCAGTGGTTCTTAAACTTAGGACTTCTGTGGACTTAAATCAATACTGGAACCCTGAGACCCCACTGAATCAGTTTTGGGATTCTGGAAGCCCCGGCCTAAGCATTTTCGAGGAACAAAACAAAACATAAGCCTTTGCAATGCAATAGGTCTCACATTAGTTAAATACAGAGCTATTGGCTTTGCAAATGTAAAAGTAATACAACGGACAAACAACTTTTTTTTTCTTTTTATTCACTTTTGTAACAATGGCAGCATGCTGAGCGGTGTGCCGCCATTACTACAAAAGTCAGTAAATAAAGTTAAAAAAAAGTTGTTTGCCCACCGTATTACTTTTCCATTTGCAAAGCCAAATAGATCTGCATTTAATTAATACGAGACCTATTGAAAAGGGTCTACCAGCTAGGAAGCAACCATACTGTGAAAATTAGACAACATAGGGCCACCACATGCAAACGGCTATTTTTTTCTTCTTTCCATTTTTGTGGAATATGCTTGCAATAAAAACGTAAAAATAAATGCACCAGCTTGCATAGGCTGGACCCATTGGCTTTGTTATTGCTTGTTTAACCAATGTAAGCCCTCAATGCTTTATTAGAACGAGGCCCTCCATGAACAGAAGATGCAACATTAGTACCACGCATAAGCAGAACTCAATTCATGGAGCATCATGCATGCATGTCTCTCTCCTACTCCCTGCACCCCAGCCAAATCTTATCCTTTTATTTCCAAAAGAAACATGAATAAAGATAAACCTAACAAGGTCTGTGATCTCTCACAAATGAAAAGTCCGGCCTTTCAGAACCTATGTAGATTACTGCAAAAAAAAAAAAAAAAACTAAGGCAGACTTACATGAAAACAGAGTTCTAGCTGCGGAGATCTAAAATACAGATTTTTTTTAGGCGTATGCAAATACTTCTGTAATGCAACTAAGATCCTTCACGAGTAGCACTAAATCACTCAGTACTTCAGAAACAACATATCGCTGTACAACGAGTATCAAATCAAGGGATATTTGTTTAGCGCTCATATCACCCGTAGGTCTCATGGCGCTTACGGGCAGCTCAGGGTAAAACAACTAGATGAAAGATGAGGTGTCAGTTGTCGAATGACCATGTTTTTAATTCCTTACGAAAGCGGTTGTGATCAGCAATCATGCGTAGATGTAAAGGCAATTTGTTCCAGAGTGTTGGTGCTAAGAAAGAAAAAAAGATCTTCCTCCATTTCTAGTGGTGCGAATTGTGATGGAGGTAAGGAGGTATCTGTTGCTAGATCTCAAGGTTCTGCCTGGCTGGTACCAACTGAGCTTATTCGTCCAATACCTCGGACCGCTACAGTACATGTTTTTATGCGCAAGGCATAGAATCTTGAAGCGAGTGCGCTTCCTAACAGGCAGCCAGTGGAGACGTCTTAAATTAGGCGCAGAGGGAGAACCAGATGGAAGGTTCAAAACCAATCTGGCCGCAGTATTCTGTAAGACCTGGAGTCTGGATAGGAGGTCCTCATTTATTGTAGATAGCAAGGCATTACCATAGTCCATGCGGTTAATAATCAGTCCCTGGACTAATGGTTTCCTGGCTTCCATAGGAATCCATTTAAAAACTTTGTGCAAGTTGCGTATAATGCCAAAGCAGGAGCCTATTATGTGGTTCACCTGATTTTTCATAGTTAGCTGATTGTCAATTTGGATTCCAACGTTACGAACCGTCTGCCTGGGCATTGGACAGGGGCCAAGATTGGGAGGCCACCAGTCATTAGACAAGTGTTCATGTGCCTTACCAAAAAGTACTATTTCGGTTTTATCGCCATTTAGTTGTAAATGGTTTTCATTCATCCACCTGTTGACGTGAATCATACAGTCTTTAAAACGTGACTTGGTGTCCGCGGGGTTAGGACCAAGGTTGATCAGAATTTGAGTATTGTCGGCATATGACATTACATCAAAGCCATATGATCTGATCACCCTGGCCAAAGGAGTCACGTAGAGATTAAAAAGTGTAGGGCTCAGTATAGAGCCCTGAGGTACTCCCATCATAACTGGCCTACTACAGGAGATGGTGTCACCAACCTGTACCGCAGTGGCCCGGTCCATTAAGTAGCTTCTGAGCCACCCTAGGGCCTTCCCTCTCACACCAATCTCCCCAAGCCGTTGTTCTAATATGCGAGTACACGAATCGAATGAAACGAGAGGCGATGGTTACAAGGGATGAAATATACCGTCACTTGTGTTTCTCCCATTTCTCTGTCCCCATTTGCTGGGTGGACGAAGCACGAAGCTGGTTAATAAATAGGTCCAAAAACATCTTCAATATAATTACGTAAGAAACGCTTGACCACGGCAATAGAAATGTGCAAAAACCAGTACCCAATGTACATTAAAGTTGACAAATGGTAAGGTAAATGTGTGCCAAAGCTAAAAGCATATTATTTAACGTTATAGCGAAGAAGGAAGTGTCCCCCCTCCTCTTCTCAAGTCTTTGACCCTGTTCGTCTGTCTGCGAGCGATGCTACAGTCAGGTGCGAGGCTGCAGTCCAGTTCTACTCTGGAAAGAGTTTCATTGTAGGGGTCACGCTCTCCGAGACCAGTGCTATGCTCGTGTCACAAGTGGATATATATATATATATATATATATATATATATATATATATATATATATATATATATATATATATTTACTTACAGTTTCTTCTCACGAAGCCCTGAGAAAGAGAAGAGAGTGCACTCATGTACTGGATACAATCCTTTTAATGCAATCCAAAGCACAACAATGTCAGCCTCCCCAACGCTTTTCGGTGCATTCACCTTGCTTACGGGTATAAGCGGCAGTTCATCATAATAACCTAAACCTTCACACCTGTTTTTATAACATTTCCATGCCTTTAATTGAGCTTCCACAATCAGATTATTTGCGGTGCATTATGGTTCCGGTAGTTTAAAACAATCAAATCAAAACCTCCGCTGGGTCATAAAACATTGTTCCTGTGCAAACATTGATAGGGTCCAGACATCCCATCACCAGCCCTACCAAAGGCTGGGAAGGCCCTCGAACACAGAAATCTGCGATAGCACGTAGCGCCATTCCACAATCATCACTTCCATAGTGCAGGCGATACGAAGCTGTTTTAGAGGTGGTGCAGACTCACACGGCATTGGGCTATGCCGGAATTGTATTTACAGTTTCTTCTCACGAAGCCCTGAGAAAGAGAAGAAAGTGCACTCATGTACTGGATACAATCCTTTTAATGCAATCCAGTACATGAGTGCACTCTCTTCTCTTTCTCAGGGCTTTGTGAGAAGAAACTGTAAATATATATATATATATATATATATATATATATATATATATATATATATATATATATATCCCGCTGCTGCTCCGGTCACGTGACTCAGCACAGTGAACAAGTGCGCCCCAAGCAGTGGTTGGAAAGAAACTACTGACATCACATCAAGCATGAGAAGCGTCTACATTAAATATCAGTCCACCAGAACTGACAAGAGCGGGCTGTGTGCCATCATGCTATGCCTTGTGCTTTTGAATAACGAGGAACATTTTCATCACAATGTTTGTAGCTACTTTTCAAGCACTGAAACACAATTCATACAAGCATTTGCAAGGCAATATGTTTCGCATTACTGAAAGTTTGCGCTATTAGCGTTGCATTATTATTCGCAACGCCAATAGGTCAAACTTTCAGTAATGCCAGACCTACTGCATTGCAAATGCTTGTTTAATCTTGATCTTACCTCATCCATCCCATGATGTTCTTCAGCAGGCCAGTGGCCTGCAGAAAAGGGCCTAAATGTTCCCCCTCCAGATAACGACATGGATGAACCCTGCATTTGCACGTGATGGAGGGGAGGAGGGTGTGCTAGTGAAGAGTCAAGATATGTCAGAGCTGGACAACCAAAATAATCAATTCGTAATGTCCGCTGGGCGGGAACCAAGCACCGGAAGGCGGGACAGATGCACAATATTAACAAAACAGAGATAAGGAATTTTAAAAAGAAGCCCAACTAACCAACCAAAAGTGGTGGGTGTGCTCAAAGTCAATAGCCCATATACCGAACACAGCATGCCTCGCAGAGCAGTGCATGCGCTGCCCAGGCTTGACCTTAAAATACATACACAAGCATTCAGCAAACAACTACACCGATGCTGAAATATTTTATTTAGTTCACCAACAAATAAAAAAATACTGTTTTGATTTTAATGGGAAAGTTGGAACCTTTCTAAATTCAATTGAGGCCACTCATTGTCCTAACTATATTCTGTTTGATGCACTTTCATCACTCCTACGAATCCATCGGAAGACACTTACTCAAGTTTTAGCCTCCCATTTCAAATTCATTCACATTTACAGAATGTTTGAAAATATTTAATTTTACATTTTCATATAAACACTTTATTAATCTGTTAATATTTGATTTTTAAAGCAGTCGGAGACTGCCGGAGTAGACTTCACGGACCCCAGGGGTTCCTTAAGACCCACTGCCTTAAAGGTATTTTTATGATCACCTATCAGACGGATTGCTGCAGCAAGTGCATTATTCATCTGTAGCAGTAGCCTTTACCCCCAAGCCGTCTTACAATGTAGTTGACTCTGACCAATAAATTACACCACAATTTTTCCTTGCTATGAATTTCGGTTAAGACAGAGTTTGCCAACATCATGCACTTGTACAGATGGACCTTAGATTAAGTGTCAACAGTGCTTAATTTGAGCCAGTGGTTTCTGGAGCTCGACACTGGCATTTAATTGTCAACACCGGCACTTATGAGAGTCTGCTACATGGTGGAAATGTTTATCTATTTTCGAGACGAGCACAATAGTTGTTTATTAATTCAATATGCATTGAAAAGGATTAATACCTGCTGCCAAAGCCTTTCTTATTGCTTTGGGGGCCTGGAATAGTCAGAAAGGTCACAACTGTAGGAGTGTGATGGTTAGTAGTTGTGTTATTGTAGTTGGCATCTCTGACATGGACTATGGGCAGTGCAGGCGTAAGTGACCTCCGGATGAGGGCCCTGGCACTTAACTTTTACAAATTAAATACCGAGTGTCAATAACTGTGCTCCTCGTGACTCCCTCCATTCTTCCCGACTACACGCCCTTCTAGCTACAATACCTCCAATTTGAAGGCTCCTTGAGTAAGTCTTTTCCATTTCCAGCAATGACTGTAGGGGGGCAGACCAGGCACGCTTTTTCTCTGTCTGAAGCCTGATTGGAACAGACTGGGCAGAGTGTGATCAGTTTATCTGTACACAGCTTGACCAGAGCAGGCAAGCAATTAAGGCTCATCAAATGAGGTGGAGAGCCCACTAGAGCCAGAAAGCCTACGCGCCAGAGCTGCCAGCCTGCAGAGTCCACAATCTTTAAACTAATCCCAATTAAAGTGTCGAGTTTGGTGACATATTTCTTTTTTAATGAGCGCCCCTATGGCACACGTGAAAACCATTACTCATACTCCTCTAGGTTAGCAAGTGTGAAGCCAATGCATGAAGGCATATATAAGTGCATAAAGTAGCAATACAGGATTACTAGTTATGAAATCCTTTGTGAATTGCCCACAATATGGATTACACGTCAGAACAGCTACAGTGTTAACTCCACAGTTCTCCATTTAAAAATGAATACCGATGTCACCAATAGAAGGAGGCCATAACAAGTGACTAATATTGAATTGATAAGTCACTTGGATCCATATACGAGGGCAGTTAGACAGGGATATTACCACTGAAAGGCAATCTAATGCTCAGGGTAGGGAAGCTTTATGTTCTGCTGTGTGGACGCCAACAAATTGCAGCAATAAATCCTTTTAAATGTACAAAACAGTCGTGAAACTGCATTTCAGGCAGAATAAAAATAACACAGAATAAAGATAAAGAAACAGTATAATTGAGTTAGTCGTCAGCAAGAGCAGTGGATTTATTACACCCCTTAGTAAACCCGGCTAATGTCATGGGAGACATACCCAGAGAGAAGTTACTAGTAACTTCACAAATGGGATCAAGAGTGGACACAACACACATCCTCCAACACTACATTTGCCTTCCTCAAAGTAGAACCAATTTCCAGAAAGAAAGCAAAGAGAAAATAGTTACCAGTAAAACAACAGAAAACACCCAATGAAAGCATCAGTGATCCAAGTCACCCGCGCAGTGATAATGCAGCGCACAAGATGAAGTACACCATTTCCTTGGGTTCCGCATGCTGCTCTGGTAATGCAGTCAGCCTCATCACAAAAGGTGCACAACTAGGGCAGGGAAGAGAGCATGCACAGAGACATGAAGGACGAGTGAACCACACTGTTGCGTGAGTGACAAACATCAGAAAGACACCACAGTAGTTGTGATTTCTGTGTGTTTGGGTGCACAACTCCAGGTATTCTTTCCATCTACTTCAGAGAAGAGACTTCGCCATAGTCACTCTTTTGGAATCTTAGCCCAAAATATTTAGGATCAACAACATTTCCGTTTTGCTTTTCCAGATACGCTAAGCTTAGAGAACTATGGGCCTGTTTTGGATGTCGGGCAGAAAGCCATCCGACAGACTGTCAGAGGCTTTCCGCCCGCCATCAAGGGTTTCCCTCCGACTGCTGTATTACGATGACGGCGGTCGCAGGGAAACCCGCGGGGGATTCCGTTACTCTTCCGATGGGCTCACAGAGCCCCGTCGGAAGAGGAGCCGAATTGCAATCCCAAGAATGATGGCGGAGCCAGCCTCAGCTCCGCACTTGGGATTACAATGTCGGTTTCCGACAGCCTTTCCCGGTCGGTCTTTCCGACATGGAAAGGCTGTCGGAAAGTGGCTTGGGGGGCCCCTAGCAGGGCCCCCTTGCCCACTGGCCCTCGCTCCGGTATGGTGCCTGGGGGGCACCTAAGGTGCCTTCTTAAACATCCCTGCACTGTGTGACAGGCACAGTGAGGTGCCTGCCACACGGTGCAGGGATGTTTACAAACATCCATTTTCCAATGGCAGCTTGTGCTGTGGGCCTTTTCTGCCCACCGCACAAACTGCCATTGCAAAATGGATGTTTCTAAATTGTGAGGCCGGAACCACCGACCAAAGGTCAGGCGGGTCCAGACCGCTAGGATGTTGGGCGGGCGTATGTTCGCCCAACATTGTAATGAGGCCCTATGTCACTCCAGAGATTAGTACCGGTTCGCATGTCAAAGATCAATCAGTTTCATACCATTAAGTTAATCAGGATCAACAGTGGTTGTTTGAATTCCGTAGCTGGGTCACACTCCTTTATAATCAGCCCGTAGCCGCAGTGCGAGCAAATGGGATACGGTCGGCAACATTCCCTATTGGGAGAGGGATACGACAAGGTTGCCCTCTCTCGCCACTTCTCTTCCCTTTAACCCTAGAGTCCCTTGCCTGCAAAATTCGAGACCACCCAGACATCCGGGGTTTTCAAAGGGCTTCCACAGATGATGGGGTGGAAAAGATTTCCCTCTATGCTGATGATGTCTTACTGTATATCTCTAACCCTGCCACGGCATTCCCGGCCCTATTCGACATCATAGTAGAATATGGCAGTCACTCCGGCTATAAAATAAACTGGAATAAGTCTACGCTATATTGTCCTAATAACATCCAAATAGGCTGGCCACTACCTGGCGAACGGAGGATCGTGCAGGAGGGCTTCCAGTATCTGGGGATATTTGTGACCCCACATCGCGAGAAATTTAGGCAAGAAAACCTCGGAAAGGTCCTGCGAAAGTTTAAAATGGATGCGGTGCCGTGGCGGGATCTCCCTCTCTCCCTGCTTGGATGGGCTGCCTTTTTTAAAATGATCACTCTGCCCTACTGTATGCCCTTCAAAATACATACCATCCACTCCCCAGGGGCATTTTCGCAGAATTAGACAGTGGACTTAGGTCTCCATTGTGGCAAGGAGGACATCCCAGAATAGTGCTCAAAACACGACAGCGAAATTCCTATAATGGAGGGATCGCGCTACCAGATGTGGAGTCCTACTATTGGGCATCTCATCTAGTACCCATAAATGAATGGATTCATAAGGCCAGAGACCACCCAACATATCACCTCGAGAGGGAAGAAATGGCACCGCATACATACCTACATTATCTCTATGGGGGGAAGGGGAGCTCCCAATTACTGCCGGCAACACAAGTCACACTGGCTGCATGGACGAGAGCGACCAAAATCATGGGATGGACGGGCCGGGCCACAAAGACCACTCCGCTCTGTGAAGGGAGTAGATTCAAGGAACTACAAAAACTAAAAGGGTTTGAGGCCTGGGATCTTCTGGGCATATCCACAATAGGGGACATCACAGACCAGGGGGAACTTAAAACATGGACAAAGCTTAGCCAGGAATACAACCTGCACAAATCCCAATTTATCAAGTATGCACAAATACGCCATGCATGGCAGGCAGAGAGTATCCAATGCGAACACCTCCCTGATCACGCCCCACTGGAGGGAAGGCTCCTACAGGAAGAACTGGTAGATAAGGCCATCTCCTACACATACAAAACAATTAGCAATAATATGCCGGACAGACTGGGTGGGCTGCAGGCTAGATGGGAGAAAGATGTCGGGCCATTCGAAGACAGACTGGGAGGCGGCACTGATGCACCCCAGAGAGGTAACTATTAAGGCAAGGCTACGCCTCATACAATACAAGGTGTTACATAGAATTTACTATGATAAGGCCAAATTACACAAAATGGGAAGGGCAGAATCACCATACTGCCCCACCTGCAAAACGGTCATAAGTGATTTCTTCCATACAATATGGGCATGTCCCGAGTTGAAGATATACTTGGCAAAGATAATTGAGACTTTAGGGACGGTACTAGGCGTGACACTGCCGGTCGAACCAAGATTTGTTGTGCTGGGAATCCCAAGTGATGTGGAATCACCAGGGCCCAACTGAACTTCGCCTCCCTAGATCTGGTGGTGGCTAAGAGAGATGTGGCCAGACAATGGGGGGTGGCTGAGAGTCCCACAGTCCAGGAATGGATGAGAGGAATAGACCTGTATATGGCCGCCGAACATACTATGTACCTTAGTAGAGGGTGCCCCAGGAAATTTCGCAACATATGGGGACCATGGCAATGGCACTTTGGGCTTGATATAGGGGAAGATGCGCAACAACCCACACCACATGCAACTCAGGAGACACCTGTGGCTAGATATGAGGAGAGACTCCCAAAGAGGGGACACCCGGTCGATTATTATTTCTAGATCCAAAGGGAATGCGTAGTTGTTATGTAAGAGTAATGACATTTAGGTAAACTAGCATGAAATAAAAGGAATGTGGGGGGTTTTCTACGTTGACGACAGCAAAGTTTTGATGCGACCAACAATTTTTGTATCGTTTATTGTATGACTTCAGCAACTTTCAAAAACAGAAAAAAAAAAACAGTGGTTGTTTGAATCAATTCACAGAGTAAGTGGTACGGGTTACTAAAAATGTCACTGAAAAAAATCTACCGCCCAGTTTAAAAATGCGAACCCTAACCTTTCTGCAATATTTGGAGAAAACAAATGATAAAAAATTGCTGGCATGAAAAAACATTAGGTCAAGGGGTGGGAATGAGAAGGCCAGAACTGGGGGTAGGCCAGAAGTGTCCTTTGAGTAAATAATGCTAGCACACAACGCTCTTTCCAGAGGCTCTCAGAGCTCAACAAGGATAATAACAGAACTATTTCACAATAGAATTCCTATTCGTGTGATCAACCACAAAGCCTAATTGGATCCTGTTGAGATCTGAACCAGAGACCCGAGGTGACACAAGGACCTCTGCAACAAATCCATTTTGTCATACTAAAGCTCCACAGTTTAGCCAATCTGTCAAGTTTTCCACTTTGTGCAGTTTGCTACATCCGCATAACTGAACGGAGGCGAAAATACATAAGAAGCATTTTATTGTGGACTAATGTTCACTTTCAAACTTTTTTTAGAGAGAAATCTCCCCTCTAAGTGTTTTTTCTGGATGAGAAGTTTTAAGCGGGGGGAGTGGCAGATCTCTGCAAACATACATTTGTGGTATTTTTTTCGGAAACGTCATAACTTTCATGAACTTTACAATGCATGGTAAGATTTTTTTTTTTTTTTAAACTTCCCACACCCCGCCAGAAGTTATGGAGGAATGAAAATAAAGATGGGGTTTATTTATGATATGCAACATTAGGTTCTTTGCAGTGTTACTGTTAGACCTGGCATCCTTGGCGTGGTTTTCCCTGTCTTTATGCCTCTGCCTCCTGTATTTTTGCTGTGGGCTGAATTTAGTTTTTGCTGGTATAGATGCTTTGGGCACTTTGCCACTGCTGATCAGTGCCAAAGTGCAAGTGCTCCCTCTGTAAATTGTTAATATGGATTGGTGTTTACATGATTGGTTTGTTTGACTTACTAGTAAGTCCCTAGTACAGTGCACTGTGTGTGCCCAGTGCCTGTAAGTCAAATGCTGCTACTGGTACTGCAGCACTTCTTGTGCCACCCACACAAGCAGCCTTTCAAAAGGGGTCTCAGACCTGCCACTGCAGTGTCTCCGCGCAGTCTCTACTGCCATGTCGACCTGGCAAGAGCGCCCACTTGCCAGGCCCCAACCTTTCCTTTTATTACATGTGAGTCACCCCTAAGGTAGGCCCAAGGTACGACTGTGGGCAGGGTGCAGTGTATGTGAAAGGTACGACATGTACTGATGTGTGAGACATGTCCTGATAGTGAAATACAGAGTATTTAGTTTTTCACTATTGAAAGGTTATCTGTCCCATAGGATAGAATGGGAGTTTATTTATGACAGCTTATAAATATAACTTCCCATTGGGACAAGATAGAAAGATGGAGTTTAGTATGCCTGAATTCAGAATATAAAAATGCATCTTTTGGTAAAGATGATTTTTATATTGTCTGTTTGAAAATGCCACTTTTAGAAAGTGTGTATTTTCTTGCTTAACCATCCTGTGTGCCTCTGCTGGTTCGTGGATTGACTGGCTTTGGAGTGACAGGGGCTGGTGATGTGCATTCTCTTCAGACAGCCACGGGGTGGTTTGAGGTGTGTCCTGCCTTTCCTGGATGAGTCTGGGCTGGGCTGAATAGACCTGGACTGCATTTAGAGTAGGGGCAGGAGATTTCCTTGCACACAAATGGGCCTGGTCTGCCTTACACAATGCTGTCTCCACCTCCAGCCGGGAAGCTGGACCAGAGAGGACAGAACTGGTTTTGACTGAGAACAGAGCCTCTCTGCCACCAGAGAACAAAGAGAAATGGAATATAAATATTGGGGCCCAGACGCCAGGACTTTAGACTACTTCTGGGCTCAAGAGGAACCTCTGCCAAGGAGAAGAGCTGGAAAATCTGAATGAGAAGTACTGCCCCATTGCTGTGTGCTGTCTGGGGTTGGCCTGCAGTGGCTGTTTCTGCCAAGGAGAGGATAAAGACTTTGCTGTGTATCCTGCTTGAAGAAGATCTTCAAGGGCTTGAAGTAGAGCTTGCCTCCTGTTCTGAAGTCTCAAGGACACAAAGACTTCACCACCAGCTCCCCTGAACTTCCTTGCTGGGAGTTCTAACCTGCCAGGAGGTGCCTGTTCCTGTGTTGGGCTTCTGGAGGTTGTTCCTGCTGCTGGGAGCTGGAAAAGACATGCAACTAAAGAAGCGTGACGCATCCGCACCCGTTTCCGACACATCGCCGCTGTGCCGCTGAAGAAACAGATGCAGCGCCTGCCCGCGGCTGGAGAAATCACTGCACGCTGAATCTTCTGCACCAATCTCCGAAGTCCGAAATCACCACAACGATTCTGGCGCAGGCCCCGCTGTGCGACTGCAAGAACCAAGGCATCATGGGACCGTGGCTGGAGATCAACGCAGCGCCGTTGCTGCCGCATTGATAACCGACGCATCCCTGAATCCCCACGCATCGTACCGGGGGCCAAGTCTACAACAACGATGGGGCCGCAGTGAGAAACTGACACATCACCTCCCTGCACAGTAAGAAACCGACACGCCACTGCCGCTTCAGTAAGGAACCGACGCATCACCTCCCCTGCGTGGCAGTAAGGAACCAACACATCACCTTCCCTGGGCGTAAGGAACCAACGCATCACCTTCCCTGGGCGTAAGGAACCAACGCGTCACCTTCCCTGGGCGTAAGGAACCAACGCGTCACCTTCCCTGCGGCTGTTTTGGTTTATGATTTTGACGCAAAGGTATTTTGTGTTGAAAGTTTCGCATCTATAGTTTGCCATGGACAGAACTGTTTTTACCTTTTAAAAGTCACTTCTTGATAACTGTATGTTGGATTTTTGTCGTTTTGCTCTTGTTTGGTTTAGATAAAGATTACTTATTTTTCTAAACTGGTGTGGTGTCCATTTGTAGTGTTTTCAGTGTATTACTGTATGTGTGCACAAATGCTTTACACACTGCCTCTAAGATAAGCCTGTCTGCTCGTGCCAAGCTACCAAGGGGTGAGCAAGGGTTATTTTAGAAGTGTTTCCCCCTTACCCTGACTAGGAAGAAGGGTCCCTATTTGGGCAAAGGTGCAAACCATTGCCAACGAGAGACCTCATTTCTAACAGTTACCTAAAGACAAATGGAGCAGTTACAGTGGCTGTGCCACAATAAGCTGTACAGAAGGAAAGTATACATGGGACACTGTTTCTTTGAATTTCACAAAGAACGTTGGTTAGATAGATAGTGCTTAATTTGTCAAGTAAAAAAAAAAAAAAAGGAACAAAAATAATATAGCAACACAAAAACATGACGGACGGAAGGCTGAACAATGTTAAACATTCACCTTCAGTCACAGATCTGGATTAAAGCCATCGTTTTTTTGCTTACCATGCCACCCAAGTTTGGGCCCAGCCATATGCAAATCAGCCTTGACAATGCTCCTCATGGGAACAGACCAGCCCGACCTGCCAAGCCAGGTCCTCCTGGACCAAAAACAAGCATTCTAGGACCGGTTTCGGGGTATCACCCCTCATCAGCCAGGCTAGCTTGAATCCAGTGGCACAGTGAGCAAGAGACCCATGTCTGGGCATATAATAATATCATTAAGTTTTGCAGGACCCAATGTTTTTCTTAAGAGCCTACTGTCCGTGCTACTAAATGTCATGCCATGGTTGCAAATACCAAGGCTGTATAGTCCTTATTCCACCTCATACCTCTTTTCTCCCTGCCTTACACCTCTACTTTCTCTGTATCTCACTCTTGCATGTTCTTTTTCTTCTCCCCTTTCTCTCTGTCACTGTTTTCCTATCTTTCACTTCCTATCTTTTCTGCCTTTTACTCTTGCTCAGTGTCAAAGCCAGATGATGAAAAGAGAAGTCCCATTTCCTAAATATTTGTGCGTGTCCACCACCTGCAGGCACCGCCACAAATTAAGCACTGCTGATGAGTATGAATCTTAGACAGTGAGAGTAGAAAGGCAAAGAAAGAGGACATAAGGGTATACCGTTTTATAATGCATCAGTGGAGACTCTTTTCGAGAGACAAGCATATTAAATTAAGTACATCACTGGTACAGCAAAATGACATAGCAGCGCAAACAACTCCTCTGGACCCATAAACCATTGCGTCCCTTTAATGGTCTACGTCTCTAGGACAAAAGAATCAATAAATGCAATAATAGTCTACGAACATTCCTTGTGATCAGGACAGACTTTGGGCATGGGTCTCAATCGGGTCTCAATCGGGTCCCGTTAAAGACTTTGTAATCAACTTCAAGGTACCTCAGCCTAATTTTTAGCACCCCATCAACCCCTTGCCTTCCTCCCATTTCCTGTCGTCACACTGCAGCCAGAGGCGACCGGTAATTTTAGAGGGAGGGGGCGGACGGGACACACACATACACACTCATAGCAATACATTCACACACACACACATTCATTCACAACACTCATACCCAAATATTCATACATACACACACACACACACACACACACACACACACACACACACGCACCAAACACCCCACCCCCACTCTGTGATGAAGAATCACTGATTAACACTTGACCCTGGGTGCTTCAGGGCTTAAAACTGAAACACCCAGGTGCGAGGCAATGAGTGATGTTACCCCTCGTCACTGAGGTGGGAGGGCCTAGATGTCCTTTGCTGAGCAGAGGAGGTCATACCCACAGGAGCTGTGACATCCTCAACCCAGAAAAGTTCAGCTCAGGCAGCCAGAAGCCTGCGCATTTAGTGCATGTCTAGCTCCTGGCTGCCTAACCAGAAAATGAACTGTGTCCGTCAGCCCGACCTTTCCTCACCCTGACAGACACTGTTCTTAGGGGCAAAAGGTGAGGGGGCGTGGCCACTCAGCCCCAATGGACCGGCTGCGGCTGACTGCAGCACAATAAACACCACATTTTCTTTCCGCCAGGTTAGCTGACCCAGTCAATCCGATTTAGGGCCGGCCCTGCTTGTGACTGCCTGCAGACCGGCCATATTGGATGGATGGAAGGCCTGGGCCTCCACATTTCTGAAATGAAAGGTAAATGGTAAATTATATTATATGTTGCTTCCCATTTGGTGCAGGTCTTGTTCAATTAACTTGCCCGTGAATTGTGATTAAGTGAGCAGCTGGTTTCTCAGTAAGCAGGTTCATAAGACATGGCGGTTTGTGTTCACAGAGTTCCAGAGGGGCACTGCTCAGCTATTCATGCAATTAGTGTTCCAATCCAGTTAGCAAGAGCAGGCCCTCCCCAGAGAAGGAGGCAAACAAAAACTCTCCTGCAATGCAGACACCTCCTCGGGAACAGGCATCCTGCTCACCTCTGCAGAGGAGACAGTACACATGGCAATGTAAAAACAATCACTTGCAGAGCCAGTAGGTCTGACGTTGGCTGCTGCCTTTTGGCTTTGCTAACGTTTGTGATTTTTTCTTTGTAAAACTGTACAAAGGGACTACTTTTGCGTGTAACGGCACATTGTTCAAGACGAGAATGCCCTCACTCAGAGATATTAGCCAATCGCTTAAGTGAGTTGACCCTCTGCCCCATTTTTTATGCTGTGGTGGGCAGAACAAAAAATGTGAATGACACACTAACAGACCAATGGATTAAGTAAGCTGGCTAAAACCCCCTATAAGTATACTACATATTTTTTTAAAAATCACAATCATTGGCAAAGGCAATTGGTGTGGCATTGGCCACCAGTCTTTTGGCTTTGCCAATACTTGTTTTGTGTTTTTTCCAAATCTTTATTCTTGGGGAAGCCGATGGGCCCTCATCAATTAAAAAAATATTGGTTAAAAAGCAAAGAACATTTTTTTGATCTCAAAAAGCACACATTATAGTGACCATACTGCAGTGTGCCGATGCAGTCCCTCACACACAAGGTAACTACTTTGTACATGTTTGTAATTCTTGTCAAAGGGAAGAGTGACATCAAGAAATCTGCCAACAGCTGAAGTGAGTTGAACCAACGCCATATCCTGCAGTGGTTGGAAGAAAAATGTGAATGGCAATAACAGACCAATGGATGAAGCGGGCTGGACGAAAGCACCTATAAGTAAATATATTACACATAAAATTTGAGTAAAATAAAAAGGTCGTCTAAAACTAGATCTAAACAAAAACGTGCTTCAGCATTTATAAGGGCCACAGGTCTTCAGGCCACATCTAGGTGCTGTAGATGGCCGCACCACACGTGATGGACACAAGGGGAGAAGACACTGAATCTCCATTTCTAAAACGACTGACCTTAGAACATAAGTAGAAATCAGAAGGAAATGTAGAGTCTAAAACGAGGTTTCACACGTGATGAACACAACATTTCCTGTGGACATTGGTTTCCTCTCATGACCCTGGTATGGTCTGACAATCCATTGGAATGCTCTTCCTCATCTGTTTCTTCCTCTTTGGCCCGACTGGACCATGGACGTTGTGCTACTCAGACTGGGATATCATTAAAAAGGAAAATGACCTCACACAAATCCTACTTTTCCCATCAACCTTAATTGTTTTGTAAAAAAGTATTCAGGTAACAAATGTTATACCGCACGAAGTATGTCCTTCCGTGGCCGGTTCGAAGCACTTTGACGCAGAGAAAAACAGTTCCCTATACAGAGGCATAATTTGGATATTGCCAGAAACATTACCCCAGCTTTCTTCGCATATACTTAGGAAGTGAATTCCTGACTGAGAACTCCGCACTGTGGCTAATTGTTATGCTTGGCAATGGCTGTACTTCCACAAGGTTGCCTTGACTACTACTTTTTATAAAACTCTAGTTCATTGATGATGCAAAAGCATAATTTATGCAAAATACAGGTTACCGTTCAGATGCTGCCTCTTTGTTGTAGCAAGCATCAGAAAAGTGGAAGTAATGCTGATAAGGATATAATACCACCAACACTAATGATGATAATATTGGTATTATTACTAGTAATAATGATATTATTAATAATAAGTGATAATAACAATAAGCAATATTATAAATATTCAGATTTGTTTTTATTGAACAGTGTTGTGCAAATTACAGGATACACATGATATGGTGATTTTCTCACTGGTTCCGTTTTACTACCTGGTCTTGTCCTGTTACACCAATTCAGAATGAAACCCAAATCACACGATTTGCCAATAGTAATCTAAGGTTATGCAATCTGGTTGCCAGCCCATGGCTAACATCTATTTGCTCTGTGTGAAAAGGTGACCAAAGTGTATCCCACGACAATGGGTTGAATGCTCAAACTGCACCAGATTGGGATGATTGCGAACCGCTGAGTGGTGGAGTCATCATGGTGGCTTCCCACACCAGTGTAGAGGAGACAAACGGCACATTCAATAGCATTCACCTCTTAATTACATATGGTCTTGGTTTTGAGCCTGCTGTATGGGGCTTGGCCAGATACCGCCCACAAAGAGGGCTTGATCACCTTGTGACTAATAGAAGACCATGTCTAAAGGAAAGGGACACTTGTTTTGAAATACCATAGACTATCAGGTTTGCAGCAGGGTGGTACATGGCTTGTCTACCCGTAAGCATGCCAGTGAAATACCAAAGGACAAACAGAGATTATACTATTATATTAGGGATGCTTTGTAAATGTAAAAAGTTTCATGTTTAGCTTGAACATACAGTTCATCGTCATCACATTCCTTGGTGAATAGTCATCTGCTATTGTGTTGATAATTCTAATAAATATATTGTATGATACATTAACACATAATAAACAATTATTATATGATACAAAAGGTGTGGGCATATGCTTAGGGGAGGTTGACAAGGTCCAGGCTATGGCTCCTAATGGACTTTGAAAGAGCTTCTTTTTTTGTCTATCGTTTTCTTAGCATCTTCAATATTTCTGTGAGTATAGCACAAAATTGGGGGAAGGAAGCACCAGTCTGTTGTTCATTGCTCTACAAAGATCTAGGCTATACACGTGTATCTGGGAGGCGGACATAGAAACTCCGGAAAAAGGATCCCAAAGTACTTCTGACTGGCACAATTAAATGTCCTTGGTGGAAAGTAAGACAGTGCTTGGTATAAACACCTATTATTGCTGAATTATGCCAGCAGGTGTGTGCGTGTAGGGATGAAGTGTTATACTAATATTTGTTCATATTTGTGGTGTTTTCTGTTGTAGTGGTGATGTGATTTTTTTTTGTGAAGTTGGGTTTTGTGCTGCATTCATGCATTGTGTTGTGGTGTTGTACTGCAGTGTTGCAATATATTCTGTTATGTTGTGTTCTAGATTAGTTGTTTTGTTTGTTTTCTTGTTTCATATTATTGGGTTCTGCTGTGTTTAGCAAGAACTTTGGAGATGTCAAATGTTACTGCATTTCCCACCAAAAACAGCACCATCACTAAAGTTCCAGTGACAACCCTTTACCAAAGTCGAAGATGATAAAATGCAGCTTATCCAGCTGTCATGACTATTTCAAACAGTCAGACCAAACTTGTGGTGGAGACCACGCCTTAAATTATCATTTTCAGAGCGTACTTTATGTGATATGGCCCTTGGTCTCAAATGCCCTAAAGACAGAAGCAGCTGGACACTGTCACTAAGGGCCTTATTACGAGTTTGGCGGTCCTACGGTATTAAACACAAGCTTTTCCACAAATCAACCATCATTATACAACATACAATTACAAATATGTAGACAACTACAGCTAGCAACACAATACACAGTCAATCCTTAAAAGGCAAAACAAGGATTCTCAAAGTTCAAATCCACTCCCAAGGTTTCCAAGGGGTCACCAACAAAAAGGCCTGGCCTGCTAGGGTAATCTCTGAGATTCCTTGTAAAAACCGTCCACAGTCTTTAACAGAGAGTAAGGACAAATCAACTTCTTACAGACCTACTGGCTTTAATATACGCCTTTCACAATAAATAAGCCAGGTCAACTGTTTTTGTCATACCTTTTCATAATAAACAGATTGGTCCTATGGCATCTGACATACCTTTTTCAAATTAACTATTCAGGGCTTTAACCTTTATGGCTGGCTTGTCACCCTTATCTCTGGCCTACTAAATGGAGCATGATGTTTAAACATTCAGCAAAATTACAAACACATATGAAACGAATGTTGGCAAAACAATACGCAAACTCTCTTAATAAGAACTAACAAAGATTATCAGTGTGCAAAGCTTATGCCATAAGGGTTTATCGGAGGGTACCAGCAACCTTGATTACTAATATTATCTATGACATTCCAAGGAACAAAATACCAGTCAAAACAATGTAATAGCTGGCTTTAATAAACTAGTTGCACAATAAACAATTCAGCCTTCGTGTCTATTCGTGGTCCATCACTGACCATCGCTATTGACCGCTTACCCTCTCCGCTAGAAAACTGAAATCACTCACACAACATTGATTATTCAACTTTTACTATTCGCTTAGTCCCCGCCTCGCGCATTCACAAACCATCCTTTATAGAGCCATCCCTGTTACCTGCCCTTGCATACAGCCCTTTAGCATTATACTTTAGAGGCATTCTCCTGTACTTGACACAGTACTTTAGAGAAGGTCTCCGTATCGGCGCACACTGATAGTTCAGATGAGGGTAGTGTCTCTTACCTGCGGGTTGGATTCAATTTGCTCTTCCCACTGCTGTCATATTTATTTGACAACGTTGAAATGACCTAACATAAGAACTCCCAAATATTCCAGGAAAAAAGTGTACTATCATTACCCATGTTGTGCTGGTTCTGTATAAGAAGGTTGAATTCCTACATATATAATTCTTAATAATTCTTATTTTGTAAAGCGCGAACATATCACCCTTAAGGGTTTCAAGGCGCTGGGGGCTGTTGGGGAGATTAAGTGAGCTACTCCCCAGAGTCACATGATGCTGAGCTGCCACCGGGGATCAAAGCGTGAGCCCCGCGCTCTGGTGCCAGCCGCTCTGGCCACTGCGTCACACCTCCCCTATATAACGGTTCAATGTATGTGACAGAATCCTGCTGTCCATATCGTGGGGGGAGGGGTGGTGTGTGAGTGCAAATATATACAGCAATCCCGCTCCTATAGTATTGAAGCAGGCACCGACACGCTGGAAGTACGTTCAACAGTTTATTGGGACAAAAGGCTCTTGACGCATTTTGGTGGACGAACCACCTTGTTCACATAAAGCGACGCCATTAAGAACGGTGTTTATATAGTGTAGCCATGGGGACAATGTCTCCGACATGGACATAGAAGAAACAAATCGAATTCTTTGCAAGCATGGTAATGGCACATTGCTAAACAATATATAAATACAAAACATATAAGCGGCAAAGGATGTAAGGTTCAAAATCATTAGGTTGTAAACCACATTCAAAATACAAAACCATAAGTATGGGAACAAAGTACATAAATGGGTAAATACGCCGCGTTGTGAACAGCCAGCTATTTTCTCAAGTACTAGAAATGGGATGTGAGCTAGTATCAGTGGTTGTGCCATCATACGCCCTATGCCTACTGGTGTATCAATTTTCCTAAGTGTCTGTTGGATTATAACAATATACATCTTAGTAAAAAGGAGCAGGACACACATACAAACACATCCACTAAATCAAGCCCAAGTGGGCTTACTGTCCACTTGTCACAATCCCCAATATATTGTTAAATTTTTATAAGTTTGGGGTTTATTCACACCTGCAGCCCATAGTACCCTACAGTACCCGACTTCCTTCCAAATAGCGAATATCACCCCTTGTTTGGACATAGCGTCAAAACTTAAAATCCAGTGCCTATTTACCATGGCATAACGTGAAAATAAATTAAACTACTCTACACCTAAAAGGCTGATCAGGAGCGGGAGAAAATAACTAAAGATGTAATAGTAACTCTTCGTCAGAGTTTAATCCATGCAGGATTTTGCTGTTCAGCATGTGTATATATAGCGCAATTCCAGCCTCCTAAATTGCAACTCACTGTCGCCACCCCTCGGGTTTTTGGGGATGGTGTCAATCACATAATACACCAGATCTTTAGCTCTTCCCTGGTGGTGCTCATGGATGTGCCTAGCCACTGTATAGCTTTTGTCATCATTGGATATGGCCCTGGGGTGTTGCAAGATCCTAATATGGACCATGTGGATGGTACTACCTACGTACAGGTACACTCAAGTATATAGACTGCAAATTTAGTCTTGCAATTATACATCCCCAGATTGATCATAGGTGTCTCTCGCAGGAGCGACTAACGGTCTTCATATTACGACCATGCTTGCAGGCTTTGCATCTGGAACATTTCTGGAAACCCCTGCTTGCTCTCAGCCACTCAGAACCGCTCCTAGTCTGGGGGGAATTCTGCACTAGTTCATTACGCATTGATTTTGCCCTTCTCAACGATATAAGGATGGTGCGGGTATGTCATGCCCTATCACAGGATCACTTTTAATGAGTTTCCAGTGTCTGTGCAAGATATTGCGTAATCTAGCATGGTAGTTTGAGTACCCTGTGATCAGACGAATCTTGCTGTTATCAGTGGTTAATTTCTTTTGCTTATGTGTACTAAATAGCAAATCTTCTCCCTTTTGCGTTTTGACCTTCTCTTGGGCTGTATCAAGTACATCCGGACTATAACCTCGCATTCTGAGTCGTTGAGAAAGATCGCTCTGTACCTCACTCAGTGTGTCCTCACTGCTGCAGTTTCGCTTCATGCGCGTATTTTCTGCATTTGGTATGCTGTTTTTTAGTTTAGTCGGATGGAAACTACTGCTGTGTAGTATGGAATTGCCAGATGTCGGTTTTCTGTAAGTTCTAGTATGCAGTCTATTTCCCTCTACATATACCACCAAATCAAGAAAGTGTAACTCTTTTCTACTAATGGTGTGTGTGAATGTGAGGGTAAGATCATTGTGTTTAGTCTCTGTGCAAACATTTTAGCAGACTCAGGCGAACCCTTCCAGAGAATAAAAAGGTCGTCAATAAACCTGGTCCATATATATATATATATATATATATATATACACACACACACACACACATTCTCTCCCTCTCATTCTCCCTTAACAATAGATCTGCTAGACAACTTTGTATATATATACACAGACGCACACAACCATATTTCCATATTTAATATAGGGGTAAATGGGAGGGCGTAGAGGTGCTGAGTAAGGGTTAGTCATGCCCACTTTCGGTCTTAAGGTGCGAGTCCTAAATGTGAAAGTAGGAAAAGGGGGGCTTGAGCAAAGTTCAACTTGGAGTGGATTCCAAAAGTAGGGTTCACGTAGCTTCATTAACAGGAATCACAAACAAGTACTCTGAAGGCTTGCGCAAAACAGGACGGCTTAGGCTAGTGGAGAAAAGGTTACCAGTAGTTATATGCCTTTTTAGCATTCCATATAGATAGCTGGGGATACATTATTTGCACCTTTGAAAAACAGAATTCGAAATTTCTACGTTTTCTTATTGTGTGCTGATTTGATGACAATAGCAGGATGTAGGACTGTGAATTGAAGGTAATAAAGGGTTTTAGGTTAATACAAAGTTCAGTTTTGCCCAATGGAAGGAAACGATATTGCAAAAAGAATAATATAGTGGTTTGACTGTATAAAAATTAATGTGGGGTCAAATTTTTAAATAAATATTGAGGCTTGAAATTTAGTACAGAGATCCTTGGAATCGGCATAAGGTTCCAGGGCATGGTTCGATTGTAACGAATTCACACAAGGTGTAAGAATGAGTGTCATGGGAACAGGAATAATCAGATTCTTGTTTTCTAATTTAGCAAGTTAGTAGATCATGCCTCGCTGACTGTTTTTATGAATACTGTTTACATTGTCATGCTCCTGAAAATGTCTCTTTTATGGTCATATTTTTATATGCCGAATAAAGATCATTATTATTATTAGATCATTTCTCTATTATAAGGTTTAGCATAAGGGAACAAAAGGCCATTCAGGGGTGAATGGCTAAAAGAAATTTCGTCCTGTAAACAGATACTAAAGTGGTATGTTAGAAATGGTAGCCGCATATTGGACGTCAAGGTAACTAAGGTGTCTTTGTATGCAATATAAGATTTATTCTAGATTTAATAAAGAACACTATCAACACCTGGTCAGGAGGGCTGACAAATTCCAAACAAAATATGTTAGAGCTCTGTGGCTCTCGCTCTCAATTATTGTACTGTACACATTCCATGATTACATGATACAGCATACACTGTAGAGAGCATCACAACCTAGCAGGCCATGTGGGAGATGTTTGGAGAAGCAGGCTTTGCCGTCCATAAAGGTTGAGGTTGTGGATTCCAACAAAGTGACATAGTAAAGAGATGCCATCCTTGGCCTGAGGAGTAGACAAAATGGCTGGTAACAGATGGAAATAGTGCCCATGACTCCAAACACTTGTGTGAGAGAGGATTGCGATCCCCACCAGCACGGACAGGCCAAAGCTCAACTAAATCAGGCGGAATGCCACTTTCAATGGACAGTTGGGCATCAGCTGAATTGGGGGTGATGCAGTGTTTTTCAGCTTGGTTGTGAGGAGAGGGCAAGCGTGCAGCACTTTGCTAGGGGTGGTACAGGTTCCAACATGCCTGGCTATAAAGTGACAGCTGAGAGATGGGATGATTTGTGAGATGGCAGGCAAAATCTGCAGGTATGAGAAAAACAGGACTTTACTCAGCTATATACCCGAAGGAGAAAGTGTGGTGGTGGTGTTGACTGTGGATTAGGTGAAGGCACAAAAGGAGATATTGGTGGCACTTGACGCAATTACAAAGTAGCTCGCTAAGGTTGAACCGTCATCTGCCTTGGTGGAAGCACAAGTGGAGCACTTGGATGATAAAGTTGATCAAATGGATTCGCTGATTAAAATAGTGGGCTCAAAAATGCACCAAGTGGAGGGCTCTATAGGGCAAGTCCAATTGGCACCGAATGACCAGGTGAAATTTTGGAGTAACTTTGTGGCATTTTTTAGGGTGGAGAGCAAAAGCAAGGTGGTAGAATGACACCCTAAAGAAACCAGCGACCCTGAAACAAAAATTCTGTGTTAGGGGCAACGTCCATGTTATGAAAGTCAGCTTATTTCTGCATGAGGACGTGGTATATATTTGCTCATCAACAGATGTGGCACAAAGATTTCTGGATGGCATCAAAAACAAATGTGCAAACGAAGCATAACCTTGGCAGCATAGGACTTAAAAATTGAGGTGTTAAATTGGTCAACTAACTCTGCTGAATTCTTCTTGACCTTTGGGGCAACTTCCGGGACCAGGGGAGGAGGCTGGAAAGAACCTTAAATGCAGTATGATTTCACCTTCTCCCTTTTGCTCTTGCATGCACTCCACGCTCCAGTCCCTCTCCTCAGTTTCTATCCTCCTTTTCATACCTTTACTCCTCCTACTGTTTCTAGTCGCTATGATGAGCTGCTAGGTTGGCGTCACAATAACCGCTTTGAAAATGTATTCATGTGATGCTTGGCTGGTGCTGGTTTCAACATTAGTCTGACCAGGAATAATTGTGTTGTACATTTCACAAAGCTCCTTGTGGCTTGGTCGGTTTCACGTGGTAAAACCTATTAGGTTTTGATTTTAATTTAATAAAAAAAAAAAAAAAAAGATTTAACATAAAAAATGGAATAATCAGGCTTTGGGCATCAGGTGTTGCACGTTTGCAAATCATGCCTCAAGAAGGTGCAACAGTGACATCTTAGGAGGGGAGCAATGGAGATGTTGGGGTGGTTCAAACAACTTGGTGCGGAGGGCGTGTCGTAAGAGCTACCCGGCAAATTCAAGGAGAATGATCTAGTTGCAGAATATGCAAAAGATTCTAGTGGCCTTACATTGTATGTCATCTCCAGAAATTTACATCCAGGTTTTAGGAATCATAATGAAAAAAACTCCCCTTGAGAAACTGTTTGTCACTCTTGTAAAAAAAAAAAAAAAAAAAAAAAAAAAAAATCGTATGTAGATTTGTTTGCTGACCCCATACAAACTACAATTTGAAAGAAAATACAATCTGATCATATCGTTCCGGTCTTCGTGGAAAGTTATTTTTAGTTACGGAAAAAGTGGCCCCCTGAAACGACATTGCGTTCATACTGGATTACAGAATCTGCAAGCGTTACCACTCCCGCTTGGTACAGGCCTAAGTATCCGCACCATGGCATGTGCAATCAAGGTGACCCCACATCGAGGAGAGGGGGATGTTTCTTTTGCAGTCATATAGAACCAGGTTGAGTTTGATGGCCTGTCTAGCCTCTAATTGGAACAGACATTTTCTTATTTTTCCGGGCTGAATGCATCTAGGTTATAGATGGGAAACACTTTCCCCGGGAATCAGGGAACACACCGAGCTAAAAGATTGAGATACAGATATAGCAGGCAAGACAGACCTAATTAATCAAAAACAGAGCGCCACAGAATAAAATCAGGTCAAGGTGAACATGTTTGCTAGTATGAACTACACCTACTACTGTGCCAGCTGTTCCAACCAAGCTCACCTTCAGGGCAGCACAATCAATGCTAAGAAAAGATATTCAGGAAAGAGTGCTTATATATGGTGGGCACAAGGCCTCTTGGGAATATGTATAATGGCAACGCCTTCCGTACTTTATATTTTTATAGACCGTTTCACACGTCGTATGAGAGGTGTGTAATATACCATCTTGTGAACGTTTGGACTCAACTAAATGTTATTGAGAATGGCCACCATTTAATTCGGTATTAAGAGTTTGTCTGCGCTGGTTCTCATGATTATTTCTGAAGACGCTTATGTCATTTGAAGACACTTATGCCATTGAATAAGAACACCATTTTAACAAAGATTTAAAATCCAGAAAAATAACGTATCCCAAAGTGTAAATTAAAATATTTTTTCATTTTAGTACAATATAAACTGAGCACATCATATTGATATTTGAATACATGCTGTATGATAAACACCACAACCACAAAAAAAAGCCAATGTTCTTGTTGCCAGTCGAGTCTTGCCTCATTTTACATTACATGTGTGCACCTGCCACTTTTTTCAGGCGTCATCTTTTTTCAAAATTTTACCTGAGAAAAAATGTTTATACCTTAAAGTTCAGAGATTTCTTTCACAACAATTAGTGCAAAGAAATGTAGAGTCTACACTCGTGTGCATGCGCCTTAGATTTCATAAAGCTGCAGATGGCAGGGCTAGATGGAGCGCTCTGCAGAAATTGTTAAACTGTCCTTGAAATTGGCAATGAACCCCAGCAGATGCTGCCTTGAGGTCCCTTGGGACTCCAAGTCATCATCTTTTGACAACTCAAACTAATGCCCACTGGTGATCAGTTTCACATGTAAATCCTGCCTTGCTGTGCTTGCTTGGGCCCAAACTGGCTACACATCTTGTCATTGCTGATGCCTTTTCCCAGAAGAAATGGCATTAGAGGTAGGTGTAGGTTTCAGGAAGATGAAGGGCTTTCAAAATGAGTCAACACTCAATTTATCTTTTTTGATTTTTAACACGTGTTACCGTCAGCCTCATGGCACAGGGAGAAAGTTAAAGTTGTTTCAGATACTCTTCTGATGAGCAGGTATTAGGTGAGGGTTGAGGACTCTTGGAAAAAACCAGGGCTTATGTTTTTATTTTATTTTTTCAAACAAGCAAATATTCCCCTATGTAGCAGAGACGGAGGGAAATATGTCCCATAGATCCACCAGCGGGACACCATTTAAGCGCATCCTTCAGCTATCGAGTCCTCAGCTAGAAGACAGGTGCCCTACACTAGTCCAACAAAAATGGAAGGCGCAAGGCAAGTAGTGGGAAAGATATCTGGAAGACTACTGGAGCTGGCCAGCAAAATACAGATCAACCAGACTCCAACACTTACATTGGTGGCTTCTTCTACATTGCAATGGAGATCGCCTCAAACCGCTCATCATCCTTCCAGCCCTCGACTCGCTGCCATCTCCATGTGACAAGGCGGGCTTCACTAACAGGCCATTGATCGCACAATTCACACCTGGCTTCTACTAGTACATCACGTTGCCAGGAGGTTTCGCTAATAGATTTTATTCCTCCTGGCAGGTCAGAACGACCTGTATCAAAGGCTTGTTTTATTAATTGGATTATATTTTATATAGTTTACATGCATTTAAAACCATGTTGCCAGGCGACAACAGTAGTCAATTAATGCCGAAGTCCCCTCTGCACAATGTGACTGTTGTTGCTTCTACCACACACACACACACACACACCCCCCCCCCCTCCACCACACCACACCACACAATACTGGCGTTTGTACCTTACTTGCTGGCTTCATATGCAGAGCTTGGGACTAAAAGCATGGGCTCCTCCGTTGATCAGGTATGCTTGACACGGTGCCAGTGCTTAATTTGAGACCGTGGTTTCCGGTGCTCGGCACCAGCACTTCATTGTCAACACCAGCACTTGTGACAATCTGCCACAAGGTGGCACTGTCCGGGAAATTTAGATATGACCTCAACAACAGTTAATTATTAATTCAATATACATTAAAAATGACTATTACCTGCCGCCCAAGCCATCCTTTTAACTTTGGGGGCCTTAAGTAATCCGAATTGTCAGTCTTGTAGGAGTGGAATGGTTAGTAGTTATGTTGTTACTATCATTGGCAGTTCTGGCAGGGGCAATTTGTGGTGCATGCTGCCATGGCCTCGTGACGAGAGCCCTTGCACTTATTGTTTTACAAATTAAGCACTGCACGGTGCCAATTACTGAAGCTCAGGCAGCAGAAGTCATTGTAGTAATCACTGATGCAGCATTCATTATCCTCATCTCTCATATGAAGCTACAGGCCTGAAGCTTCTCTGAAATGACTCTAGGCAGCACATGCGGCAATCAGTGCAAAGACCACTGCAGCATAATAGCTATTGGCTTTAAACTTGCTCGATTTATTAAAAAAACAAATATATATGTGTTATATGGTACATATAAATGAATTTAGTGTGTAGTTCGAAAGGAACATACAGCTACAACAGGGAAATGCAAACAAAGGACAACACAACAAGCATTGGCAAAGCAAATAAGTCTCGCTGCGAGATTTATTGGGTTTGGCAAGGATGTTTAGCCATGGTGTACAGCAACACTTCTGTTGTACAGCATGGCTGAAAATAATGTTAAATAATAAATAATGTTCAAAAAGTACTATGATCAAAATAATATTGATTTGATCTTCAAAGAAAATTACAATCAAGCTTCAATTGTTTCCAATTAATTTTTGTTTAATAATAATAATTGTTAATGTTTAGTTTTGTGTAATAAAATTGGATTATTAAAATTGTTGGCTGGTAAAATTAAAAACATATTAGAAGATAATGTGCGAGGTGGCCCTTGCATTTCAACTGCCAAGGGGCCTCCACAGGGTTTAATCCAGCACTAGGTGTTTGGCAGTAATGACGGCAATGAAAGGAGGTATCCATCCCCGTCTCTCGTGAGACTCGGTCTGGTTTCCTGCGTGAAATGTGCTCAGTCCTGAATACTACCTGAATACTGCAGGTTTAGGAGTGAATCAAGCTGTCGCAAAGGTCTCACTGGGCTATACGTCAGCGCCTTCCGATAATGTGCAACAACAACAAGGTGATGGATGTAATGCATGAATTGATCTCGGTCACTTGGGGCCACATTCCAGTCTATCGTTTTTTCACCCACCATGCTACTCTAGACAAAGGCAAATCAATAAGCCACCTTGCTCTTTATGGGAACAGTCCATCCTGAAATGCCTCCACAAGGGAACACAAGCAGCCCCAGACCGTTTGACAATATCTCACTGATGAGCCCCAAGTTGGTCTTAAACCAAAGGTTTTCCAACTAGTTCTGTTTACATGAAGAGGTTTTTTTAAACTGACGCAGTGATTTTACCAATTCTGTACACTATGGTCTTGTTTTTCTTTTGGTAGTAGTCTGGACAATCTTATGAATCCACTAAAGATGCTACCGGTTTTGTTTTCACATTCTGGTCTATATTGCTTGTGGTACCTTCTGAAGGGGACCTCACCTGGCAGTTTCGGATGGATTGTTCAATGAGGAGCAGGTTCAGTACTGATTTGTGTAGAGTAAGAGTGGGTGAAAGAAATCTGAGTTGGAATTCTACCTAGAGCAACTGCTTAGGTTTAGACTTTTTGCAAGCATTCCTACGTCAGCTTCTTTTTATACTCCCCAGCAGAGCGTCAAGCTCTGCTGGTTATGGGTGCACCCAAGATGCACCTTCCACGAGGGTACAGTGTGGCTACTGGTGAAGACTAATGGCAGATAAATTTACAATTAATGGCCTTTTTTACCTTTAATACACTACATTTAAATATATCTATGTACAATGTTAATATTGCTGTATTAGAAGCAAATATGTGAAATGTAATGTGCTGCACTGCCCTACGGCCAGGTCCATGCTATATAAATACTACAAATAAATAAATAAAAAGGAAAGTGGGGTCCTTCACTGCCTGTGCTGGTTTGTAGTGGGCTATGTGTTGTGTAAGATGCTCGCGAGTTAACGGTATAAGCGGATAAGTGCAATGAACATATGCCTGGTGCATATGGCACAGACCTTGGGACACAAACCTCCCTCCACTCAATGGACAGATTCTGGAAGCCCTCATTATGGGTGAAATATAAGTGACTACATGATTAACCCCTTCGTTTACGACTAAACTAATTTGGTGATAACACTGAAAACATTTAGAACAATCAAGCTCAACCACTTAGCAAAGGCAGCTGCATAATTTCAAGACTTAAATATTTTAACAACTCTTTCCAAAGCATAATTGCTCTTGAATACACTTCTCATACACCGAGTACAGCAGAACATGGACAGAGATCGCCCCAGAGAACTTTAATTCAGAAAACACTGAAATGCATTATCCAAGGCCCCATTGGCCTAACATTATGTACACTAAAAGTCAAATAATTGATGTGAACCTTAGACAATCCAAGGGATCATTCCAGGAAGACATAATTGCTTTTCTTTAAAAAAGAAATAACCTGCAGGGACTTTGTTTTGACCAAGGCGGACCAGATAATGCATCCTCTCGTCACAGGAAAGTGAGCCCATCTCATTAAAACCGGAAGGAATCGGTACCAAGAAGGATTTATTAGTAAAAACAAACAATTTACATTAACACTTAAAGGATGTTTTCATCCTTATTAGGGATTTCAACGCACTTTGCAAACGAGCTGCATATGTTGTTCTTTTTTCCACATTAAATGCATTCTCAGAAGGGGAAGAGGCTGAGTCAATATGGCCGAAAGTGATTTATTAGATCGAGCCTGGGCAGCGCATGCGCTGCTCTGCGAGACAAGATGTATTGAGGTATTGAATAAAAGCTCCGCCCATTTCCTGCCCATCTTTTCAATTGGCTCCTGTTACAGTCCTTTTAAAATCGTTGTTTTCGTTCGTGAATAGGCTTACTAGTCCCTCCTTGGTACCGCCTTGTCTGCATTTTTAACCTCCGATAACGCCTGGACTTTTTACTTATGGTATTACACGATCTGCTTTATCTAGTCTGTGAGCACTATTTTCTTTAATTGTCTCCCACCATTCTACCCAGATGTCACAGCACGCCGCCCGCTTTTACATTGTTATTATTAATGTATTTATTTTTTAATTTGCAGCGCGGTCCGCTTTGACTTTAGCGGCCATGCTACAGAAACTTACTTTTTTTTAAAAAAAATTAAGTGAAAGCGCCCCATACCGCGCTTTCACTTTAATGTTGGCCGTGCCCCTTTCTTTAGACGCTGCTCTCTGTAACCTGAATACGATGAGCAGCGTCTAAACAAAGGGGCGCAGCCACTATGAAAGTGGCCTCGTATTTGCGAGAGTTTGAGCAATTGGCATTAGAAATGACAACGCCTTTTATATATGTGTTGCTTTTAAAAATCACATAAATAAAAGGCATTGTCATTTACAATGCCAATAGCTTAAACCCTTGCAAATGCGAGACCTATTGCATTGAAAATGCTTGCGTGATCCTGGAATAGCATACACTCGATGCTCGTTCTTTATAGAAATCTTTTAGATCTTTTTAGACACTTTAGATCTGCCTGCAGCACGTGAGGAATAACACACTCTTTCAGGCACCAACAATCATACAACGGGGCAGGGCACTGACTAGGATATTTGTAGGACTACTAGGTACTTCTGGGGCAGGTACTGTCACACTCCCTTATTTTGTAACAAAGGCACATCTCTCACAGAGAAGGACCCAACAATGCCTGTCGTTAATAACAGGTCCATCACATGGAGGGACGGCAATATGTCACAAACCCACACTTTCCAGAGCCCCTGCGCCAGGTAAGCAACATTTATATACAGATTTTTTTTTTTTAAATGAATGCACGACTATCTTCTCAATTAATAAGGAGGAAGCAAATGTGAGCATACCACTAG
Organism: Calotriton arnoldi; assembly: GCA_963921515.1. Lineage (NCBI taxonomy): Eukaryota > Metazoa > Chordata > Amphibia > Caudata > Salamandridae > Calotriton > Calotriton arnoldi. The sequence goes on from CAWUFW010004002.1 coordinate 1,354,073, forward strand.
ATGGTGCCATGGTTTTCTCTTTCCAAGGAGTACTCTTTAGGTCGAGCCTGGGTAGCTCATGCGTTGCTCTGCAAGGCATGCTGTATTCAGATATGGACTTGAAGCTCCACCCATTTTCTGCCCGTCTTTTTAATTGGCTCCGGTCGCTGTCTTTTGTAAACTGTGGCTTTTCATTGGTCAATAGGCTTGGTAGTCCCTACTCAGTACCGCCTTGTCTCATCTTGTAACCTCCCATAAGGACTGGCCCTCTTACTTGTGTTATTACTCGGTAGACTTTAATTACAGCCTCTGAGTACTATTTTCTGAAACAGCTTTGTCCTGCCTGTTTGTTGCAGACAGGACACGCTCTCCTGCAAAGCTTTTTAATAACTCGGTGTGGCGCCAGTTTTATGGACGTCACACTATTACTTTTAAATATGCTCCATCTCAGTCCCCATTCCCCCCTCCAAGCTGCACGGACGCCACGCTTCAATGCGGACGCTTCCTCCAGGTGCCATTGCTAATGCTTTTTTTTTTTTTTGTAAAAGCACCCTATACCGCGCTTTCACTCCAATGGCAGCCGCGCGCCTTTCTTTAGACGAGCTGTGTCTAAAGAAAGGGGCAGGCCGACATTAAAGTGAAAGCATGGGAATTGTCATTTACAATGCCAATAGCTTAAACTCTCACAAATGCAAGACCTACTGCATTGCAAATGCTTGTTTTGTAAGGCCAAGAAACAGGTGATTGGGACACCTGGCAAAAATAAAATAACTGCCCAGACAGCCACACAAAGTTCTCAGGCCTGGAAAACACTTCCAACAAGCCCAGCCATTAGTTACAGGGAACACCCACTGAAAAAGAGGGCTACTGTGCAATGACATGTTCCCCAGTTTCCCTTAAGTGCAAAATGATCCCTCAGGAGACATCACTAAAGGAAAACAAGCATCGGCAAAGGCAATAGGTCTCGCTTTGGGGTCCTATTGGTTTTGTCAATGGTTATAGCCATGCTGCACTGCATCCTGGAGAAACATGAAAAATAAACTTACAAGGCTGGCTGAGGCATTTTGTAGGCATGTGCAATAAGCATGCGTTATTCCTTACGTAGACTTGGCTTCATTCGGAGCCAGTGCCCGATATTACACAAGCCCTGCCTTCGGGCTTTTACATATGCCGGCGAGACCGGGCGGATAGGAAGAGTGAGGGGATGGCGATCGTACTTAAAGAGCCATTTAGGTGCTTCCATCAACCTCTACAGCTTCCTGACTGTGAAAGTATGGCGCTTGCCATCTCACCGATTCCAACGTTCACCTTCTCAGGCATGCTTCTATACTGGCCCCCTGGCTCTTGTAGCCAATTTGGTCAGGCCCTCCCTGATGCTATCACCAGTCGGGCAATCAAGAAACCAAATTTTACCACACTGGGTGATTTTAATGTGCACCTGGAAGATCCCGTAGGCTCCCAAGCCTCCGGGCTTCTTCACGATCTCTCTGCAATTCAATTATCACAAAAAGTACCCAGCCCAACTCATGAAAAAGGCCATTTGCTCAACCCTATTTTCAGTAATGACCCTCACTTGAAAATGCTAGATCCGCTTTCTGTAATGTGGTCAGACCACTTCATGATTCCCATGGTCCTGAACACTCCGCGTTCCAGTACATCCCCTAGACCAGTCACTTGGAGAGATCGCAGTTGGTCAAAACTGAACAGCGAGAAATAGAAATATGCCCTCAGTGTTGCAAGACCAGACTTGGGTACAGACCCTCTAGCAGTTAATGATAAGATCACCCAATAGATCGAGCACTCTCTAGACCAAGTTATCCCTGTAAAGACCCACACTTTATGTACCAAAGACTAATCTGCCCCTTCGTACACTCCCCACCTCCTGATGCTATGAAAAGAATGTAAAAAGCTGAAAGAAGTGAGAAAAGACTATGACGAGTTAGGTAAATCAAACTATCGAGAGACTTTGAGATACCATTCTGAAATTAAAAGTGCTGGAAGCGTAATTCATTTTTAATTCACAATAAGCAGTATGGGCACTTTTAATTTCAGAATGGTATCTCAAAGTCTCTCGATAGTTTGATTTACCTAAATCGTCATAGTCTTTTCTCTCTCTTTCCTGAATGACAGGACTTTCTGGTCTTTGATAAATCCTGTTGCTCGGATATATTCCCTCTGAAGTGTGGAGTACTTGCAGGGCTCTTCATTGAGCCCCATGCTCTTTAATTTATAAATGAGCCCTCATGCAGAAATTGTGTTGTCATGTGGGATATCCATAGTATCATATGCCGATGACACTCAATCGGTGTCCTCTCTTGTCCATGAACATGGTCCCCAATCCCCATCTTTGGGACCATGTTTGGAGAAGGAGGCAAGTTGGTTGGCCAGGTCCTGACTCAAGCTAAATGGGGATAAAACAGAGCTCATGATAGTAGGTAAAAACATCAACCCCCATCCGAGGCTAGGCTGGCCGGACTGCCTAGGCACTCCTCCCGTCCCCAAGTTGGTTATAAAAAGTCTGGGGGTATGGCAGGACAAATACTGGTCTATAGAGGTCCAGGCAACAAAACTTTCAGCCAGCTGATATAGTCTAATTAGAATGCTGGGTAAAATCTTACACTTGCCCCCCCCCTTTATCCAGAAGGCCCGTGGTCTAGGCATTAAATCTGTCCCGCCTGGACTACGGGAACTTGCTCTATTTGGGAGCGCCTAAAACCGTAACCAAGAAACTTCAAGTTGTGCAGAATGAGGCAGCCAGCATTCTGCTCAATGTCCCCAGACACAAATCAGCCCGGCAGGCTTGGTCACTCTCCACTGGCTCCCAGTAGATCACAGGGTGAAATTCAAAGCCCTATGCTTAGCACACAGGGCACTTCTAACGAAAGGTCCCCCCTCTACTTCGACCTCTGATCTCACCCCACACCTCTATCAGAACCCTTAGATCCCTACTAAAGCTCGATGGGCCACGGTTTCCCACATTCGGAGAGCGAAAAATGGAGGGCGCTTCCTTTAGCTACAATGTTGCCAAACTATGGAACGCCCTCTCTTACACAATACGGCTCATTGACAACTAACTAACCTTCCGGAAACACCTATAAACCTGGCTCTTTGATAACTAGCCCCTTCAGAGCGTGTGGGGCAGTCTATGCTGAAGATGCTAGCGCTTGGATGACCTAGCGTAGCCATGCACTCTACAAATGTGCATAGAATAGCAGGCAGGCGCCTATAAAATGTTGAAAGTGTTTTTTTTTTTCCCTTTTTGATTAATGATCCGATTTAGATCCGTTAACAAAAAAGTGTAACACAAGTTGGTGTGGAAAAAGAACACGTGTGGGAAAGCAAAACGGAAGGCGGAATCATGGAGGGTGAGGAAGCAACAGGAGGGTTAGGGAAGCATCATGGAGGGCTGGGGGAAGAATAATAAGGATTGGGGGAAGCATCATGGAGGGTTGGGGAAGCAATATGGGGGAGTTTGGGGGAAACAAACCAAGACAGCAATGTGGAGGAGTGGTGGACGCAAGCAAATTAACAAAAGCGAGCGCAAAATGGCATTAAAGCGCTGGGGAGAGCTTTTGTAATGTTAGGAACAGAAATATAATTGGAGAAGAGGGAAAACACAACGTAGGAAATGCATATACTCTCCTGGAGTGATTATAGAAAAAGAAAAAAAAAGTTCCCGAAAAGTAGCCACTTGCGGAAGGATTAAAGGAGCCAATCAGAGAGATGGCAAACAGACTATGCCCCACGGGAGGGAAAAAGCCTAGATGTTAGGACTATAACGAATAAAACCACTGAACAAAAAGGAAGAACACAGAGTGACATAACAAAAAACCAGCTGAAATCAATGTGCAGAGTTGCTTTCCAGATCGGCTTCTGACAAGCACCCAATAAGTCTTTTGCAACCTGACAGCTGTGCTGTCAGGCTGGCTTCGACCTAAAAAGAAGGGCTTCCACTACAGTTGGCTTATACTCCATCACCATCAAATTGATTACAATGAAATATGTTTTAAAAAGGTGGCAAAAATTCACTTCCACCAAAATGATGCCTGCCGAAACAAGCACTGACAAAACCAATATCAGCTGTAACATTCTATTTAGAAACCATCACACCTGTAGTTATTTAACAACATTTTTATTAGACAATATTTTGCTTTCACTACTGCTGAAGTGTTAAAACGTGAGGTAATCTTAATTACATTGCCACAAAAGATAGTAACCTGATAGCTCCAATAGAAATACACATACAACACACATTATATAGATGCACTTAATCTTCTGCTACTTCCAAAGGAAGTAATTGCTTTTGGGACTTTGCAATAAAGTAAATGGGGGAAAAAAATAATTACTCATTCTTTTGATATATTGTATGCGTTTGGCTAGCCATTGTTTCCTTTTCTGCAGCACAGAAGCCAATGCATCTTTATAATGCGACAGGCACTGAGGTGCTTTGAAAACAGTAACTTGTTATTGTCAAACAAGAGCATGAATATGCATTATACTGGCTTTCAACGCCAATCTGTGCCTTTGAAACTGTTTACCTATAGAGAAATCCTCCTTCTTAGCAGCATGACAAGGAAACCGCCAACTGCAAAATTATCACCAGGCAAAGAATACACTCCATTCAAAAAAGGCACTCGCATACCTCTCTGGCTCAACCATTCGCAAAACCAGCAACTTCCCCTTGACGTGCCACACACAGTCCATCCCAAAACCAGCAACTTCCCCTTGACGTGCCACACACAGTCCATCCCAAAACCAGCAACTTCCCCTCGCGCGCCACAGTCCATATACGGTTTAGTTCCACAAGGTGTTGGCAGGAATGAATGTGGCAAGGGGAGGTCATTAAACCCAAGCTAAACAAGCATTGGAAATGCAATAGGTCTCGCATTTTTTTAAGTTCGAGCTATTGGCATTGTAAATGGCAATGTCTGTTACCTACTAAGGGAGGATGGAGGGAGCAGTTGGTGTCGGAGTGCCAAAATGCTCTGTTGGAGAGTGACTGTCCAAAAGTAAACCAAACAAGCAGCGACTTTTAAAATAAGTGTTTAGCCAGAGATATTGACTTTACCTATGTCTTTAAGCTGTGCTGTACAGAAGTCTGCAGCATGCTGCAAAGTTATAATAAAGAAGTGTCAGAAGCATTTTTGTTACCTTAGATATGACCAAAAAAGCATTATGTACAACTGAACGACCATATTAAAAAAGTATTAAAACTAATGTCTTGAGTTTTTTTGTCCTTTCAATGCTGGCAACTTGTATCTGCCTGTCCCAATGGTTGCTTGTTGTGGTTTTTTTTTGTTATGGGGGGTATAAATAACAGGAGGGTGAAGGTCAGTCAGTCAGTCAGTCAGTGAGAGTCAGTGAGTGACAGTGAATGAGAGTGAGAGAGCGAGTCAGTGAGATAGTCAGAGAGTGAGTCAGCCAGTGAGAGTGAGTGGGAGAGTCAGCCAGTGAGAGTGAGTGGGAGAGACAGCCAGTGAGAGTGAGTGGGAGAGACAGCCAGTGAGAGTGAGTGGGAGAGTGAGCCAGTGAGAGTGAGTGGGAGAGTGAGCCAGTGAGAGTGAGTGGGAGAGTGAGCCAGTGAGAGTGAGTGGGAGAGTGAGCCAGTGAGAGTGAGTGGGAGAGTGAGCCAGTGAGAGTGAGTGGGAGAGTGAGCCAGTGAGAGTGAGTGGGAGAGTCAGCCAGTGAGAGTGAGTGGGAGAGTCAGCCAGTGAGTGGGAGAGTCAGCCAGTGAGAGTGAGTGGGAGAGTCAGCCAGTGAGAGTGAGTGGGAGAGTGAGCCAGTGAGAGTGAGTGGGAGAGTGAGCCAGTGAGAGTGAGTGGGAGAGTGAGCCAGTGAGAGTGAGTGGGAGAGTGAGCCAGTGAGAGTGAGTGGGAGAGTGAGCCAGTGAGAGTGAGTGGGAGAGTTAGTCAGTGAGAGAAAGTGGGAGAGTTAGTCAGTGGGAGAAAGTGAGAGAGTTAGTCAGTGGGAGAGTTAGTCAGTGAGAGAGAGTGGGAGAGTTAGTCAGTGAGAGAGAGTGGGAGAGTTAGTCAGTGAGAGAGAGTGGGAGAGTTAGTCAGTGAGAGAGTGTGGGAGAGTTAGTCAGTGTGAGAGTCAGTGTGAGTGTGAGAGTCAGTGTGAGTGTGAGAGTCAGTGTGAGTGTGAGAGTCAGTGTGAGTGTGAGAGTCAGTGTGAGTGTGAGAGTGAGTGAGTGTGAGAGTGAGAGTGAGAGTGAGTGTGAGAGTCAGTGAGAGTCAGTGTGAGTCAGTGTGAGTCAGTGTGAGAGTCAGTGTGAGAGTCAGTGTGAGAGTCAGTGTGAGAGTCAGTGTGAGAGTCAGTGTGAGAGTCAGTGTGCGTGTGTCTATGCGTGTGTGTGCGTGTGTGCGTGTGTCTGTGTGTCTGTCTGTGCGTGTGTGCGTGTGTCTGTCTGTGCGTGTGTCTGTGCGTGTGTCTGTGCGTGTGTCTGTGCGTGTGTCTGTGCGTGTGTCTGTGCGTGTGTGCGTGTGTCTGTGCGTGTGTCTGTGCGTGTGTCTGTGCGTGTGTTTGTGCGTGTGTTTGTGCGTGTGTTTGTGCGTGTGTTTGTGCGTGTGCCTGTGCGTGTGAGTGAGTGTCTGCGAGTGCGTGTGTGAGTGCGTGAGTGTGTCTGTGAGTGAGTGTGTCTGCGAGTGTCTGCGAGTGTGCCAGTGAGTGCGTCAGTGAGAGACAGGGAGAGGGTCAGGGAGAGGGTCAGGGAGAGGGTCAGTGAGAGGGTCAGTGAGAGGGTCAGTGAGAGGGTCAGTGAGAGAGTTAGCCATTAATGCAAGGCATTTGCACTTAGGGTGAGTACTGTAAAGCTCAACTTTCATTACATGTTTGCAGAGTTTAACGATTTGTGGCTATTCGTAATGTTCTGAGGATACTACATTATTAAATGCAAATATGATTTTAGCGCCGAGCGTCCCGGCAGACACGGCTTAATTTGAGGCCCCTGAAGGCGATAACATTATGCCACTGGTTTGAGCAAGCGTTTAACAAAGTGTGTGAAGATACGGGCATATTGGAAGGAGTCACGGGGGAGGAGGCAAAGGAGAAATTATGAGAAGATAAGTGGAGGGTGGGAGCGAGGAAGACGAAAAGGGAGAGAAATGGAGTGGGTGATGGAAAAGGAAAGACAGGTACAAGGTACCATGAAAAAAACAAGAGAGAGAATGGCGAAAAATATGAACAAGCTGTGAAAAAAGGTTAAAATCTCGTGAAATTTCCAAATTTACACATTACACAAATTTCATGAACTTTTGAAAGGTTTTTGCTTGTGGGTCACTGGTTCGAGCACAATATTTCTGACAGGAACAGTAAAACTTTCTCTGAGAGAGATTTTCGTCTCGAGCCAGCCTTTTGCTGAATATCTCTCGTGACCTTTGACCATGAGGTATACTCTTGAGTTCACAGTACAAGTGGGACACCAGCAAGTGCAGTTCGCAAAATTTAATGTAATTATTGATTTAAAAGTGCAATTTTGTCACCGCTAGATCTTGCGCCCGTAAACATTTTTTCACAAACGCCTGCATTATATTTTTCTCATACTGGTTTTTTTTATAGTACAGATGTACCGTGGTAGGGCACAGTAGCAATGTATCTTATCTCCAATATTTCAGGAAGTTAATGCTATGTATATGGTCTCTATAGGCCAGAATGTCCAGGTTGTATCTTATTAATTGGAATATTTTTACTGAGAAATAGAATCAGTTCATTTTTTAAACATTTCTAATTGCATTACTTCAAAATACAAGTGTGCTCCAATGAAATTAAGTGTAGTGCCACAGTGAAAAGCAACACTTTTATCATACAGATAGAATAAAAATAACGGTAACACTCATCCAGCACTCTTTACATTAAACACATTCGAAGTGTGACAGTAAACAAATGTAATTGGTGTTCAATCATATACCCTCAATCCATTGCCTCTAGACCCAAAGCACGTGCCCCTATGCCCTTCACCCTTAACCTCAGCTTAATAGATTTAGGCCCAACCCATACCTTAAACATTTACCTTTAAATCTATACTCCTAACTATTAACTGCATCGTAAACCCTTTACCATATTCCCTAAAACCTATATCCGTACTGTCAAGAAGCCCTTAATTGTAACCAGAACTGTGACCCCTTAAATCTTTATCATCTATGCCCGAAACCCTTTACCTCCATACCCCAAACACTTCACCCTAAACCGTTGACCGCTCTAACCTTAACCTCCAAGTCTTAAACCTTATACCCAAATCCTTAACCCGATACCCCCAAACCTTAAGCTCCTTCTCAGACCCCAAGCCTTCTACCCTATATTCTTAACCTTGCACCCTTAACTCCTAACATCTATCACTCAAACTCTTAACTCTATATTCCCAACTCTAAACCCTATACCCTTAACTCTTAAATCCCTACCACCTATACCCTAACCCCCGAACACATTTCGCAATGTCCCTACTTCAGTATATTTTGGGATCAAACACTTAGGTAAGTGTTCCTTTTTTAAATATTTATTTTTAGATCTAATAATTGAGAAGTGTTTTTTATTTTAAAAGTGTTGCTTTCGAAGTTTTGAGACGTTACTGATACCCAAACACTTTTATGCAAGGCTGATAATGTTTAGGTTGGGGATTTAGAGACCTTTAAATAGAGACCTTTAAGTTGATGACAGTGCCTGTTTCCCAGTACTGTTTCAGGCCATTTTCTACGTACTGCCTTAATGACAGAATACTCCATAATTAATGAACATGCAGGAAAGAGTCTCCCCATCTATATCAACTTTCCCAACAAGGTGTTGGAGTGAGAGATTAAAAGGCTGTTGTGTGGGAGTAATCAGGGGGAACCTTGGTTGAGATTTATTTAAGGAAATTTGGGAAGTTAGTATGTATGGTTTGCCTCAGAGGCATGTTCAGAGTTTCAGAGATATAAATATAGGCCCATGTGAAATTTAAATTATGCTGGTGTTATTTCAGGAATTTCGCATGATGCTGGTTACTGTGGTTGTGTCTCACTGTGGCTTGGGATACAGTGGTGACCCCGCAAGTTTGATTAGACCTCCATAATAAAAGCGGAACTCCAAATGTTACATAAAGTTCGATACCTAAAAGAAGTCCTCAAGCTTGCTTGTAGAGACCAGGGCATTCCTCAGGCTAGCTAAAACATTTCACTGTGACCGCGGATCGGCTCATAATCAACATTAAATTAAGCTCACCATCTCGATACAAAGGTTTAATCGCTTATGGTGAATTGTTTTCTTCTCCGGCGTATCGCACTTTTAATTATTTCTATGTTCTGCCACCCTTTAATATGTACGAGGGTGAGATTTCTCACTCCGAGGCTTTTCTGGCCATAAATGTGGAAGTGACATGGCAGGCGAGAGCACCTACCGCTCTTGATCACTGCCATTGTGACTGGCCCTGAGGGTGGCGTAGGCCATCCTCATCCCTTACATGGCTCTGCCGATCTTGCGGTTATGTTCGCGCTCTATGTATAGCGCTAGTAAACGCACATTGGAGGGTTTAGATACGTCTGGAGCACCTCGCTGGATACACACTTGGCTATTATTCGTCATAAAGGAAAGCTCACGGAAGGGCAGGTTTTCTGATGGGTTCGGACTCTGAAGCTCCGCCCCTTCTGCTGGCAGGATGCAGCCAGACCCGTGACCCCAGCAGGCTCCGCAGACCTTCCCTAACATATCTCTGTCCTGACCTGCACGGAACGGTCACACTCACCACACACACGTCAATCAAATATTTGGATTCTAGTGAGGGGCACTATAAAAATTGAAATAAACATCTGTTCATCGGAGACTCCTTTAGATGAGCATTGTAACAACATACCACAGTAAAAAAAAAAAAAAATGGCGGCCACGCGGTAAAAAGAAATAAACAGTGGTGCGGGCGCACCACAGAGGAGCGGGGCGAGAGAGCGCGGCAGCGAGACGAACGCGCTCTGCTGCGCGTTCTGGCCACCGTCGGGAATGGGAAGAGCAAAGGCGGGACATGCGCCCGCCTTTGCCCAATCGCGTGCCGTCTCGGTAAAAAAAACGCACGCTCCAGCCAATGTGGGCTTCACAAAGCAAAACCACACGCACGAGCGTGTGGGTAGCTTTCTGAAGCCCTTTCTAGAGGTCTCGCGCTGCGCACTGCAACGCTAGGCGCGAGACCTAAAAACAACATTTATACGAGTGAGAATTGTGCAAAACAGTTAGCATGTTTAATTTGTTCAGCAACCTCTAGAGTAGGGTATTATTTTTTGTGCAGTTTTTATATAGCGCGAACATGACCCGAAGGTATTGGAGCGTTTGACATGAGCACCAGTTACTACACAAAGACACATTCATTTTGTGGTAGGCACAAGGTGATTAAGTGATTTGCCCAGAATCACAGGATGTTGAGCCAACGCCGAGACTCGAACCTGGTTCCCCTACTGCAAAGTTGGCAGCTCTGGCGTTGTGCCAGCCAGCATCGTTAAAGGATGGGCCCTGTATTCAAGCACAGTGCTGAAAAGATCCTACATTTTGCAAACACGTCCAAATGTGCTACTAAAGTCCCAGGTCAGCATTTCCTACCTGCTTTATTTCGTTCATGTGTAAAGAAAAAAAAAGCACCAAGGAAGGTGAGTAAATGAAAACCTAACTACCTTCACCAGGTTTGTTGACATTGTTCTAAGGTTGGAGAGGCTGCAGGTTGTAAAGCCTGCCTTTGACTAAGAACTTTCGGGGCGAAGGTTCAACAAAATAATCTAGTGATTAAGACGCCTTGTCCTGAAATAAAAAGGGTCTTTGTCCCTAGTTATTATTAGAACGAATAATCACGTTGAAATTAGTATACACTGATATTCTGCTTAAAGTATATTTTACTTATGGCAATCTCGGTTAATGATCAATAAAACATTACATTAAGTTTGCTTTCTAGTGTGATGGATTCATTGGCAGACATTGTGTCACAACACCCTCGTGCTTTGACGCACCTTTAATGCCAGAGTGAAATAATGTAAACCATTCATCATCCCGACAAGAAATGAGGTCTGCTACAAGGCAGTTCTAGTTTATTTTCTGGCAGAACACTGAAGTCAATTATGCTTAGGGGCGTGGCAAATAAGGTAGGATGGGGTCGATTCCTCGTGTAGTGGTGAGTCGCCCTTGTAGCTATTAAGGGGCACCACAGCCAGTCAGCATGCTGCATTCTTACACTGCATGTTGAGCCAGTTTATAATGTAAGTGGGATGGTTGTTTATCTACACAACCACCATAGCAGGCTGCACCACCACGTGCTAATGACGTACATTTAATATGCCACAGGATAGATGGAACTGGTTGGGCTAGTCCTTAAAAAAAAAGCCCACATCCTTTAAAAATAAAAAAATAAACAAATAAAAAACTATACGGACCTCTTGTAATGCTGTGGATACCAGTACACGCATGTTGCCTTTGACGCATTCCATAAACTATATCCCATTTCCAAGGGTTCAATTATTTTTCATAAACAGAACACGATGAGAATATTAAAACACCGTGACCCGTGTTCTTACTTAACGGAGTTATGGACATCATGAAAACATACTTCAATATTCTAACAGGAAAACATATACAGCTCATTAACATATTGTAAGGAAGGCCCCACAACAGCCTAGCCTGCTGCTTCAGATGCACTGTCCCTTAATATATTGTAAAGTAGGCCTTCGCAGCAAACTAGCCTGCAGCTTCAGAAGGAATGTTCCTAAATAAGTTGTACAGTAGGGGACCACATCATCCTAGCCTGCTTCTTGAATTAAATACTCCTTAATATACTGTAAAGTAGGCTTTCACAGCAGCCTTCCCTGCTTCTTGAATGGAATACTCCTTAAATATGTTGTAAAGTAGGCCTTCACAGCAGCCTAGCCTCTAGCATGAGATGCAGTGTTCTTTAATATATTGTAAAGCGAGTCTCCACAGCAGCCTAGCCTGTTTCATGAGATGCACTGTTCTTTAATATAATCTAAAGTAGGCCTTCACAGCAGTGTAGCCTGCTGTATGAGATACAGTGTTCTTTGGTATATTGTGAAGTGAGTCTCCACAGCAGCCTAGCCGGTTTCATAAGATGCAGTGTTTTTTTTATATATTGTAAAGCGAGTCTCCACAGCAGCCTAGTCTGTTTCATGAGATGCAGTGTTCTTTAATATAATGTAAAGTAGGCCTTCACAGCAGTGTAGCCTGTTGTATGAGATAGTGTTCTTTGATATATTGTAAAGTGAGTCTCCACAGCAGCCTAGCATGTTATAGGAGATGCAGTGTTCTTTAATATATTGTGAAGTGAGTCTCCACAGCAGCCTAGCCGGTTTCATGAGATGCAGTGTTCTTTAATATAATGTAACGTAGGCATTCACAGCAGCCTAGCATGTTGTAGGAGATGCAGTGTTCTTTGGTATATTGTGAAGTGAGTCTCCACAGCAGCCTAGCATGTTATAGGAGATGCAGTGTTCTTTAATATATTGTGAAGTGAGTCTCCACAGCAGCCTAGTCTGTTTCATGAGATGCAGTGTTCTTTAATATAATGTAAAGTAGGCCTTCACAGCAGTGTAGCCTGTTGTATGAGATAGTGTTCTTTGATATATTGTAAAGTGAGTCTCCACAGCAGCCTAGCATGTTATAGGAGATGCAGTGTTCTTTAATATATTGTGAAGTGAGTCTCCACAGCAGCCTAGCCGGTTTCATGAGATGCAGTGTTCTTTAATATAATGTAACGTAGGCATTCACAGCAGCCTAGCATGTTGTAGGAGATGCAGTGTTCTTTGGTATATTGTGAAGTGAGTCTCCACAGCAGCCTAGCCGGTTTCATAAGATGCAGTGTTTTTTTATATATTGTAAAGCGAGTCTCCACAGCAGCCTAGTCTGTTTCATGAGATGCAGTGTTCTTTAATATAATGTAAAGTAGGCCTTCACAGCAGTGTAGCCTGTTGTATGAGATAGTGTTCTTTGATATATTGTAAAGTGAGTCTCCACAGCAGCCTAGCATGTTATAGGAGATGCAGTGTTCTTTAATATATTGTGAAGTGAGTCTCCACAGCAGCCTAGCCGGTTTCATGAGATGCAGTGTTCTTTGATATAATGTAAAGTAGGCCTTCACAGCAGTGAAGCCTGTTGTATGAGATACAGTAAGAAATTTTATTGTATAAGTTAATTAAAACCTTTACAAAAATCGCTCAACAGCGAAAATTCATCAAAGTAAAACCGCAGTTACATCATGAATAATGTTCGATAATAAAAAAGCTATGGTACAGTTTATGTTATCTGCGCAACGTATTCCGTTCTACTGTTTTGTGCTGTACTCCTACGGTATATCAGTCCATCCAATATGCATTGAGCAGTCCTTAATTTCCCCTTTATAACAGTCTCGTAACGTCCCTGAAGGATTTGTGCGTAGGTAAAAGGTGCCCTTAGTTTGCATATATTTTTAAAATAAGCTTATTTATAAAAAGATTGACATCAAATTGCAGCCTCGTCATTGGATTTAGTGACGAAGATGCCGCAGATCCATAAAGTGCCTAGTGCCCAGTACTTAACAAGAGATTTTTTTTTTTTTTTGGTATATAAAAATATGAAGACTTTTTGCATTGTACGTTTCCTGATGAGGAGGGCTGGTTCCGGGAGTTGGCGAGTCCGCATTCTAAAAACTGCTTATTGTGCACCGGGTCTCTTCATTTTTTCCTCTGCCATCCCCATGAATTGTACAAACCGGCACGCCAGCTGTAGATCTCCTCCTCCAAGGCATGCCTTCACTGCTTGTCTACAGGAATCTTATCCGCCTGGTGTTGAAGATAGTTTTCAAAAGCAAATGTCGTTCAGGATCCAATTCTCCACAGGTGCATAATAGATGCGTGATGCTCTCTTCTGCTTCCCCGCAAAGACGGCACTTAGTTGTTTCCGATGATGGCTTCCATGGTGGAAGGTGCGGCAGGACGGGGAGGATACCCATTTGTGACCGTAGATATTTTTCTTTTATTTTCCTGTTGAAGCCAGCACCTAGATAGTTTTGCGGGAAGGATCTTGTGTAACTCTGCAGCACGCACCATCCGTGGGCCCTTTCCCTGAGCGTTTCTTTGTCCTCTACTACTGACAGCCTTTTCACTGTCTTATTTACCAATAACTTGAAGCTGTTTTGCGTTCCCGAAGTTGCCCAAAGCTCCTTCAGGCCTAGGCGGTTTATAGATGCTGTCAAATAGTCCCTTGCTATGCAAACCTTGCTTGTAGTTATCTCTTCCCATAGGTGGAAATTCAGAGAACTTGGTTCGGACCTTCTGATCCTATGCCAGCATTTTACATAGGTGCCGTTTCGAGATATTTTTTGAGACTGTAGACCGAACTCCAGCCTAATTTGTGCAGGAGAGACATAATTTGGGAGGCTGAAAATTATTCTTGCTGCTCTTGGCAGTGTACGACCCAGAATATCCCTGTCTCTTCCCCTAAGGCACTCACTCCTGTAGGTGATAGCTGGGATTAGCTTTGCTTGTAAAACCTGTAGTAGTGGGCTGAAGCTTGGTCCGGCAGTTTTAAGTTTAAGAGATTTTAAAGCTACCGCTATTGAGTTGCCTCTCCGTTTTATGGCTTCTTTTTGTGATTTGAAAGTACCTTTGTCGTCAATTGTCACCCCTAGATACTTGTATTCGGCCACAACTTCCATGGGTGCACCTGCCAGATGCCAGTGGAACCCAGATGTATTCTTTTTCGGGTTGAAACGCATGACCTTCGACTTCTCTAGGTTGATCGTTAGACCGCTAGATGCTGCGTGACTGATGGTTGAATTTAGCAGGTGCTGAAGCCCAATTGGAGTTCGACTAATTAGCACAACATCGTCGGCATACAGTAAATTAGAAAGTGACAGCCCCCCTAACCTGGGCGCATGTGAGGTGCTGATGTTTAATTCTGATGAGAGGTCTGCCATAAATAAGTTAAAAAGTGTGGGGGCCAGCACACACCCCTGTTTCAGTCCCCTCGTCGTTGGTATTTTCCTTGACAGGAATTCGCCGGTTCCAAGCTTTACTTGAACCCACGAGTCTGGTATAATGCCCCTGCCTCCGATGTGTTTGAACACTGGTAGTAGCGCGGCCGCCCAATAATCCGGGTCAGTTTTGAATAAAATTGGGGGGGATCCCGTTGGGGCCCGGTGCCCCCTCCGGCTTACCTTTGGCTATTCGGTTTTTAATCTGCAATGTCGTAAATTGAGGGGCGCTCATTTCTGTTCTGCTGGGGTTTCCATTTCGCTCATCGGGCTGACCCGGCCCCGGTTTTGCTGCAGAGGGACTTTCCTCCTTTGAGTTGAAGTGTTCCAAGAGGTGGCCTGCCCAAGTTTCCTCCGTTAAGTGAGAGTTGATGCCTTGCACATTGGCATTTCCTATGTTGTTTATTGTTCGCCAAAATCTTGCACTTTGATCTGTCTTCGCGCCGTACAGGAGCTTGGCCCACAAGGTGTCTTCCGCTTCCCTTTTTGCTTGCCAGATAACTTTTTTCTTTGTTGCTTTTAACTGCACAAGGGCTTTCTGTAGTGTAGTTTCATTACCCCTTTGTCGGAGCCTTTGTAGAGTTTTATTTATATCTTTATTGAGGGCCCTCAGATTCGGTATTTTGGAAATAGGGAGATAATTGAGCTGATTTCCTTACCGTGAGATTGCGAGCTGGGTTTTGGGCGCTCCCCTATGGGATAAGGGGCCGCCTGATCTTATGACGTGCTGATCCCCTAATTTTTTGGTCATTGTTTCCCAGCGGATTCTCACGTTACTATGTGTCTCTGCTTGATTGTCCCAGATTGACTTTGCTAGGGCTTGCAGTTTATCTGGTTGGGTGGTTTTGTAAGTTAGCCTTCTTAAGTTCACGGTATGAATAGAGGCTGGATCCTCCACTGGGCGATCCAATGGCCGACCTTGTATGCACATAGAAATTTCCTGGGGCAGATGGTCGCCATGCTCTTTTGTTCCAATCTTGAAATCCTGCTAAACAGTTGTAGAGTAACGAAAGTATAGTATATTGTAGAGCTTGCCGTAGCTTTATGATATGTTGCCGCAGGAGGTTGATCTCCCGGAAATCGACCATTTAGTGCCACGAGGCTTAGGTGTTCCATATCCTGTATGAAGTTCCTGGTGAGAGCTGACAGATGCATCTTTTTGCCCTGTTCCTGGCTGGGAATCTTCCAGGCCGTGAATTGTTCCTCCAGATCCTGGTCCCTTTTTTGCGGCCCAAATAAGTGCATGTTAAAATCTCCGGCCAGCAGAAGGTTAGTCGTTGATTCTTCCGAAAGTAATCTGGTTATTTCCGTCCACACCATTCTGGCTCCTCTGGCTTTGTCACGTGGATGAATATATACGTTTAGCACCATGATTTGTTGTGCGCTTTGCCATCCCCTACATCCACTGCAAGAATTTTGATCCCGTTTGTTGGGGTTAGGATGGAATCTACATCTCTTGTCCCCCTTATAGTGCTAATCGATGAGTAGATAGGCCACCTTTAGATGCCCAAATTTAGCTCCTTTGGTTGCTGGTGAGTGATGGGTTTTATAGCCAAGTAGGTGCCGAGGTTCTTCCAACCAAGTCTCCTGCATTAGGATAAGGTTGAAACCTTCGATATAGGAGAGAAATTCTATGTCCGATACCTTGCTTCCTAAGCAGTTTACATTCCAGGAGCAAATTCGGAATTGCGGGCCGCCAAAAGGGGATTGAGTAGGACTGAGTCAAGCGCTCTCTCCTTGTATGTTTATTGTTCTGGCTAACCAGGTCCAGTCGTCCTGTGGAGTTTCTCGGTCCTGACTTTTCCCTCCTGGTGGTGGAACATCCATGCTACGCGCCCCTTTGAGGACTGATTGGGCGTTCCTGACCTGTGGGTGGCCTGATTGATCCGGTCTATTAGGTATCAAAGATTCCGGATAGCCCGGTTGTTAATGTAAGAGAATTTTGATTCCCCAGGCTTTTAATTGGGCCTCCTCCGACAGAATCCTCCTTGCTGTTTCCTCCGAGGCCCAGGTTGCCTTGGTCATTTCTCTACTTGAGAGTTCTTTGTTGATTTTGAACTCAATTCCTTCAAGATCCAAAGAGTTAATGTCTGCCAGGCTCCTGATTGATTGAATCAGACGCAGGATATTCCCTCTGTTGAGGATGTCCCCACGGCCTCTCGATTTGAATTCAGGGATGAATAGAATTGAACGGCTTTTTTGATTTGAGGTATTAATGGGTCGATGCCTGGCCTGGTCTATTTGGAGGGGAAGATTGAGAAGGCTGGCTGCACCCTCAGCAGCCTGTTTGAGACAGGCAGGAGCTTTAAATGGGGCGGATGAGTGTGCCTGTATGTTGTTAATTAGGCAAACCGGATTGCTGTTACTGGCGGTCGTCGTGCTTTTGCCTCCCGTGGTGCGCTCTTGCTTGGGCGGTTCTTCTCCGGGGCTTTCCAGCTCTAATTCTGGCGTCTCCCGGGGAAGTATCGTGATTGCGCAGGCCGCTTTGTTGTCCGTCTTTGACGACAGGAGTTCAGAAGTGACGATGTCTGCTGGGCTTTTTGTCCCCTGCACTGGTCTATCTAGAGGAAAGTAGTCCGTTAGAATCTTCCTTTTTCTCCCTTTCCTCCTCTTCTTGCGACTATGGGACTGATTCTCCTTGCCTTGTCCATTTTCCAGGCCTTGTGGTTTGATGGCATCTATTATCGATGTTTCCCCTTCCGACTGGTGCGTGTGATCGCTTTGTTCTAAATTGCCGCTCACTTCTTCTGCTTTGCCGTTTTTGCCATTTTTGCTAAGCCTTTCCGCCCAGGACATCTCGATTGGCTGATCCTCTGTAGCGTTGGATGTGTTAGGCCGAATAGGTCTTGGGCAGGTAGTAGTCCCAGAGTCCTTGTGGGAGACCTTTGAAGGGGTTTTGCCCCTGCCCCTGTCCTCGCGAGCCGTTTCTCCTCTAGCGGTTATCTCTATATTATCTTTTTTGTGGATCTCTTGGGGGTTTGTCCTAGTTTTGTTCGTTAAATTCCTGATGTCACTTACCAATTCTCCCATTGCTGCCAGGAGTGTGGACAGTTTGTCCACTATGGTGAAGCAGGTGCAGTGTGTTTGCGTTAGTTGTGTTTCTTCCTGAACCCTGTGGATCAGTTTGGTCATGTTCATGAGTCTGTGATCGATGTTTGCGACATGAGTAGCAACTGAGTTTAAAATAGTTAATTGAATGTCCATTTTAATCGAATGAAACTGCATTGCCTTGATGGATAGCTGCATAGTGTCCAGTAGGGACGACCAGAGTCTTCCTGTGTCTGACCAGTCCGTTTCCATAGGACGGCTTTGATGCCCACTGGACATATCAGGCTGCCTTATGGAAGAAGTGTTTGATGGGTCGTACCACTCTTGTTCAGGCCATGTGTCAAACCCACTGTTGGCTCGATCTGAGCTTGGCGCTTCTGTTTCTCCCCAGTCTTGCGCCAGGGTGCTTCCTGTTCCTGTTGGTCTATTGGGAGGTCGGTTGGGCTCAATGCCTGAGGGTTCAATTTTAAAATATGTTGTAGCGTCCAGCTGGGTCCCTCTATTAGCCTCACCTCGTCCTTCTCCCTCTCCTCCAGGACTGCTTGAGAGCCACAGGGTGACCAGCTCTGGCTCCAATGAGGAGTGACTTTGTTCTAAAGCTGCCTGTGCCACTGACGAGAAGATAGGCTCTTTAATCGCCGATTTTTGTTCTTCTCTTGTCGTGGTGCACTGAACTGCAAGTTCTAATGGAACTTTGTTGGCCTCCATGTTAGTAGTTGGAGAAAAGATGGCCGTAGAGGTAATCGCCTGCCCCTTGCTGGGGTTTTGCTTATCCCTAGAGGTTGTTTCTTCTCTTCTTGGCAATACTGTGACAAAAGGTTCGAGTGGTAGACCTATTCATGGCTCAGGCGGAACACCAAAGACTCTCGATGGTGCCTCGTTTAAACCAAGGTATGCGCCCCTCGGGGGGGATGTTGGAGGCACTATGAGAACCTCGTCAAGTGCACCCTCCTTCATGGTTTTTAGAATTGGCCCTTCTTGGGGGCCATCCGAACATGGAGCAGTTGTTCCTCCTTTCTCATCCTCGCCCTTGCCCTTGTCGTGTTCCATCTTCTCTGTGTTCTCTGTGTTGCGGTTTAAGTGAGGTACTGTCACTGGGCAAAGGGGGGAAGGAAGGTTACTCAAGCTTTCGTTATTGAGGTTTAACACTGCTCCTGCATCTTTTAAGAAAGAGAACTTCGTGTAGATCTTAGGCTGGAGGCTGCCTCTGACCCTTCCAGAGATCTGAGTTTGAGCGTCGTCCACCACCACCAGTCTCTGATGAGGTATGCTTTCTTCCATTAACTGCTTCTTGCTGTTGGAAACCTCACTCAGGCCTTTGCTCTTCTTTTTCCTCTTGCCGAGTATAGATGTAACCGACAGTCTCTCTTCTCCTGATCTCATATCTCTTGCGTTCCGTGTGCCTCCTTAAATTTGGGTAGCCTTTTTTTTTTTTGGTAAATAAGTACACCTAGTGTCTGCCTAAAGTGTAACTGTTTCCCCCGTCTGTTTTTGGTTCTGTTTTGTTCTCTCTGCGCTGATAAGCTATTACCCCTTGCCGTAAAGCTCCCTGGGCGCAAACCGGCTCCTGCCGTGCCTGCCGTCTACTTCCACCCTTCTGCCAACCTGCTGGCACCAGTGACGGGGAGCGGCGGGGGAGCGGCTGGGGTCCTGATGCCGCTTTGGGGTGTGCAGTCACTAGAGGAGGGGGCCTGGCGAGCAGGGCTCTCGGACGGATCCGCAAGCCACGCCCAACTTAGTTGGGCCGCTTCCGCGGGTCCGCTGGGCTCACACTTCGCCGCCCTCCTTGGCACCAAGCTGCCGTCTTGCCGCCTCGCCGTCTTGCCGCCTCAACGCCCCGTGAGAGCCGTGCTGTACCGGGGGCCCAAAATCAGGGGCGGAGGCGAAAGCTCTGCTCGGCTGCTTCACTCGGCTCGGCGGTCGGCGCAGGTTGCGTTTGGCGTCTGACGTCAATCCGTACTCTCCAAGCATGAGATACAGTGTTCTTTGATATATTGTGAAGTGAGTCTCCACAGCAGCCTAGCCTGTTTCATGAGATGCAGTGTTCTTTAATATAATGTAAAGTAGGCCTTCACAGCAGCCTAGCATGTTGTAGGAGATGCAGTGTTCGTTGATATATTGTAAAGCGAGTCTCCACAGCAGCCTAGCCTGTTTCATGAGATGCAGTGTTCTTTGATATATTGTGAAGTGAGTCCCCACAGCAGCCTAGCATGTTGTAGGTGATGCAGTGTTCGTTGATATATTGTAAAGTGTGTCTCCACAGTAGCCTAGCCTGTTTCATGAGATGCAGTGTTCTTGGATATATTGTGAAGTGAGTCTCCACAGCAGCCTAGCCTGTTTCATGAGATGCAGTGTTCTTTAATATAATGTAAAGTAGGCCTTCTCAGCAGTGTAGCCAGTTGTATGAGATAGTGTTCTTTGATATATTGTAACGTGTCTCCACAGCAGCCTAGCATGTTATAGGAGAGGCAGTGTTCTTTAATATATTATGAAGTGAGTCTCCATAGCAGCCTAGCATGTTATAGGAGAGGCAGTGTTCTTTAATATATTATGAAGTGAGTCTCCATAGCAGCCTAGCATGTTATAGGAGATGCATTGTTCTTTAATATATTGTGAAGTGAGTCTCCACAGCAGCCTAGCCGGTTTCATGAGATGCAGTGTTCTTTTAGATATTGTTACGTAGGCATTCACAGCAGCCTAGCATGTTGTAGGAGATGCAGTGTTCTTTAATATATTGTGAAGTGAGTCCCCACAGCAGCCTAGCATGTTGTAGGAGATGCAGTGTTCTTTAATATATTGTAAAGTGAGTCCCCACAGCAGCCTAGCATGTTGTAGGTGATGCAGTGTTCGTTGATATATTGTAAAGTGTGTCTCCACAGTAGCCTAGTCTGTTTCATGAGATACCGTGTTCTTTGATATATTGTGAAGTGCGTGTCCACAGCAGCCTAGCCTGTTTTATGAGATGCTGTGTTCTTTGATATATGGTGAAGTAGACCTTCACAGTAGCCTGGCCTTTTGCTTGAAATGCAAGAATACTAACTTGCTTACTTTGACAAAGACTACTCGTCTAAGTTTTAGCACCAAATCTATTAGCCCGAGTATCACAGGATGCGGTCTACAATCATGTTTACTTCTGAAAATATCTAAAGAAAGGTTTAAAACGTCAAGTTTTCGGTAAAAACTAGTCATTGTGTCCTTCCTCAGGGCAGGCCAGTTTCCAGTAATTATTGCAGCACTCCGAGGAGACTTTCGGCATCACAGCAAAGTTCATAAATGGGGCATGCCGTTTACTAAAGAGAAATGCACTTAATATTTCTAGATATGCCCTTCAATTCTCCAACAACATACCCGAATCTGCCCCCGGCTATAATGGGTAACACCAGGCGAACATTCTACAAACTTCCTGTGTTCAAATTGTGTTGAAATGAAAGAGCCTGGCACAGAGTAATTCTAAAAATAATACCTGGATAAATTAGCTCATTAAACTTACACTTCAGCACGCTCCTTTCATAATAATAGTTCAAATGTCATTTCAACCAACGTGTATTTCACTCTTCACTCGTTAACCTTTCAGGGGTAGCTCCAGTGGATCAAGGAAACCCAGCATCTCTAAAGGAATGCACCACTCAAGAAACAACTCTATTGGCAGTTCCAGCCAACTCAACCCACCGCTGACCCAGTAAGAGCGAAGCAACAATGCGTTCTTGGCAGATATGCATGAGGGGGAGGCGTAAATTACAAGAAAAACCTCTAAAGATTAAGCATTGTAAAGTGTTTACAATATGAATGGCCCTACCCCATGCCTACACACTTGCGATAAAGAATAAAGAAATCACGAAGACTATCTTCAAAGCAACAAGGACTCATCTTAGTTTAATAAGTTAAAGAGACTATTGGCTATACCACTGGACTGCCCTACACCACCAACTACCTTCAGAACTCGCATGTAATTGGGTCCCAGAGAGGATAACCTCGCCATAAATGTTTGCGGCAATTGCACTTGGTCGCCACCATGCACTTTTTCTTTCTGTGGGAGAACTCACCCACGGGGACAAAGAATAAATTGCAAGGACTGCTGGGTAATAATCAGGCACAAATATCGCCAACTTTTAAGATGTCTTTCTTCTCCAAATGGTAAAAAAATATTAAGTATGTGCTGGGTATGACAGGTAGGTGGGACAGTCTTGTGGCACAGATACGATGTACCAACAGACCTGTTAATGGCTGTAATTGAACAATGACAACTGGACAAACCACTTATTAACAAATCTGCTTATGTTCAAGTATGCTCAGGAGCAATGCTAAAGAAAAGACAATTACATTTTTTTTTTCAACCATTACGCAAAAAATCCAAACTTTCTAAAAGCAAAAATAATTCTTTCACTGTTTATCTAAACCACACATCTTACACCAGTGCTTGAAAAAGAAAGCGTGGATACTTCTAAATATATACCTTCCATGTACTTAAGTATCTTTATATTTATTACTTTACTCCCAATTCAACATCTCCAATGCACCACCCTATATCTCACTCTATTCCTCTCTCAATATATCCTCTACCTCCACTCTCCGACTCATCCCAAACCCATTCTACTACTATGATCCCCAAAATAACCCTTTCTAGACTCTTCCCTCCTTGAATCATCTCAAACCTCTTACTATTCAGATCTTCCAAATAACCCTTTCTAAACCCTTCCCTCTGACTCTTCCCCCCTATACTCATCCAAAACCTCCTCCTACTGCTATGATCTCCAAATAAACACTTTCCAGACCCTCCCTCTTCTATCCTTCTCAATCCAACTAAACAGACTCACATGTCCACCGCTCAAATTAATTTCTTATTTCCCTACGCTAATTCACCACTAATCCTTTTTGGGTTCCGGTGTAGCATGCTATTTGCCGAAAAGCACTTTGAGAGCATCATCAGGGGTACCAAGCACTATAGAAATGCAATCCCTTCCCTCTTCTATCCCTCCACTATCCTTTTTTAATCCAAAAAACAGACTTACATTTCCACCGCTCAGATTAATTTCATATTTCCCTATACTAATTCACCACTAATCCTTTTTGGGTTCTGGAGTAGCGTGCTACTCGCCGAAAAGCACTTCAACACCTTGTCTGGGGTAGTAAGCGATATATAAATACAATTACAATAGACTTTAACCGAGAACCTACTTGCTTCTGAGAAGTGCCAATACTCTTCAATTAAAAGTATTGCATCTCTGCTGAGAAGTGCAGATACTCTCTCAAAATAAAGAAGTGACGGTACTCAACAACTGACAGTGCCGGCACATTCAAAGCAATGTCTTGCACAGCTGTCCGAAGTTTCTTTAAAACGAATCCGTCTTAAGAGAACAGTCGGAATTTGAGGAAGTTTGCAAACAATCTGGCCTTTAAGGATGCTTGGTTTCCGTACCTGATAGTCAAGTGGTAAGGCCCCCATTTCTTCCGCGGCCCGAGGCAGTAGGTTTTGTCAGCTGAAATCGATTACTGGAAACGATTGTAGTGGCCCATGGGCTCTTTGCTTTCAGTTTGCAGTGGTCAAGACTTGGTGTACCTTTCCACATCGGACAGTTCAATGAATTGTATTCTGCAAAGGAGCACTTCTTTTTTAAAGTGTATTACCTATATTTTGATTTACAAATCAAACCTTATAAAAAAAAAGTAAAACTATCAGTTAAATGCATTGATGTTCCACCAAATAATATAAAGTCCGAAATACAGGATGGCAGTAATGGAAAATCTGCAACAAAAAAACTACAGACCCTACACAGACACCTCCGGTGGCCCGCACAATATGTACCCAATTTAGAGGTCTGTAGAAGGCGGATGTCCAGCAGGCAGAGACACCTCGCGCTCCATCATCGTTGGACCACATTGAAGTGTTAGCAGATTGTGTCAGATCAGTCTCCACTTCTACAGTGGCAAATTATGGAACTGTTTTCTCCTTGTTTCTAAGGCACAGCCAGTAGAGGAAGCCACAGCTGCAGCCTGGCTACCATCAATCCCAACCAAGAAACCAAAGATGGACCATAAAAAGTGTTGGATATAGAAATTTGTGATTACCTACTTGACATGCTCGCAGTCAGTGGCGTAACGAAACTTGAGGGGACCCCCCTGCACAGTACATGGAGAACCCCCCCCCCCACGCTCCAGACCCAGTCAGAAGCTCTCAATGCAAAGTGCTGGAGGGGGCACCCTTGGGGCTCAGGGGCCCTCAACACCACAGGGGCTGCGGCGCTATAGTTACGCCACTGCTCACAGTGATGAAATATGATCACCTTCATTCTGTTTGACCCAAGTGCTATCCTCATTATGCGGTTGCATGCATCTTGGGGGATGTTTTAGTATACACAAATGACACTGCTATGTAAGTAAGAGCAAGTAAATTAAGTCAGCTGTTTCTCAGCCTCTACCCTGTTTTGTAGGCAAAGGGTTATTTGTGAGCACAAAGGGCCCTGCCCAGTTCTGGGAACTCCTTTGAAACTGAATCATGCGTGTGTAAAGAGCTTGTATATATTGCAGTGCTTTATGGTACAAAGGGACACAGCACAGAAAGCATTTTTTTTTCCAGAAAACCATGTGTAAGGCTAAACAAAGGAATATTTTTTCACCACGAGTTTTTGTTCATCCTTTGCAAAAAGAGGTTTTCCGTGGCTCAGCATGGGAAGGGAAGCAGCCATTCAGTTGAAGGGGACTCACTGATCCTTCTTAGGAAAATGAGCAGATGACTGAAGGGCCACCCTTGCACTTAAATAGGGAGGGGTTTCCAAGGGTAATTTTAATAGTAATTCGATGGATTCGAAGGTGCTCCAGCAACTGAATATTTCACAATGATAAGTTCCCAAAGGGACGACTGCAAAGTTGACATCAATATGAGACTACAAAAAAATGAAAGCCTGATATCCCTGTATAAAACTCTGTCTCTAATTTCCTTATTAAGTGCTTGGTATGATGTCTCCAAGTCAAACGTGAATAACAAAATAAAAACCTAAGCTGGTTAACTCTAATAACCAATTACAACACTGAACTGTTGAGAGCTCAACTCAAGACAGTGGAGTGGCTCTGGGCCAATAATGGCTGGGAAAGGACTCCTGATCTAACATTAAATTGTTTGTCTTTCTGTTTCTCCCTTTTCAGATTTAGAGCATTCAACCCTCAGTGGATGCAATGTTCTTATAGCCTTACGGCTTTCTGCCTGGGAATATGCTGGTTGTTAAAAGCCCTCTCTTTTGTTAGAGGTCTGGTCTGCAGGTTGCGCCTATAATTCTGGTTCAAGGTCTTTAGCAACTAGCTTTAACAACAAGTATAGCACTCTATAGTGGGCTATAAAGCTATATTACAATTGAATTGTAAAATCATAACATCTGCTGACAGTAGCCAATGTGAAAGTTCTTATGATCTGTTTTTCTAAAATGAACAACGATCTGCACAAAGGATACCTTTATGGCAATGTATTTATTTATGTTACACACTAGATTTCATTAATGGACAGTATCTCTCCACTTTACTACTCATTCATACTAACAGCCCTTTAAAAAATCTGTTTTGCATAAAATTGATTGCATTATGTTTTTGCAACACATTAATAACTGCTTTTTGGTGTGTTTAATTTCACACTATAGATACTGTTTTCATTCTTCATGTCTCCAATCATACTATCTCTTATCACAGAGCAAGGCCCAAGCCTGGTTTGGCTTGGGTTTGACCATATATTATAAGGAATAAAATATCCTGTCTCATACGTTAAAAGGATACTGCAAATCACCTCGGAGATCCAGGACCTTACAAAGGAACTCAGTCTTCTGCCTCGGTCCTCAATTGTCAGTGAACTCCTCAGTGACTTGCAATATACTTCGAATGTATGGCAGGTGGTATTTTATTCCATTCATGATCTTTACATGCATTTAGAACTAAAATGTTAATCTATTCAGTAGGGTTGCAAGTAAATGCCACGCAATAGGGGTGCTCCAAGTAAGTTAGGGGATGGTGTGAGTGAAATGGAGTGAAATAGAAATTAATTTCTGCACAATGGTTTATCCGCTTAATACAGTCCAAAATCAAATAAATGAAAATGTCGACCCTTCCTGGGCAACTTGAGGGGTTTGAACCTTCATCAGGACAAGGCTGGACTGGAGTTTGAATAGTAGCATTGTTTGAAAGAAAGAAGAAACACGAAGAAAGCAGGGAATATACTCCTGCTCCAAGGACTTTGTATTTGGACATAAAAGCAGACCTTCGAATATAAAATCATCGTCCAATAGAAAAAAAATGCATTTTGTGGTGTGTGATTTACAAATAAAAGGAAGGCACTAAAGCAAAATAAATTGAGCATATTGCATCCCTTAGACCCAATATAATGCAAGGCAAACGAATTGTCCCTTCATTGTAAAACAAATAAAAATGTGTGAAAATTCGAAAAAAGATCAACAAGTACAAATAAACAAATGCTCCTTAGGACAGAATAACTTTTTAAGAGAAACTATCAGCTTTTTTTCAAGCGCTGATGTATTATGCAACACGAAACTGTTTAATTTCAGTTCCTCATGGATTTTTGCAATTGGGTTCTTGAACTACTAAAAAATTCAATTATTAATGTACCAGCTCTTGGAATATCTATAGGACATAGACTTTAAAGGTGTGAATCCCTGCACGACAAGGTGAATCCCACCAGGATGAGTAAAGTAACATCTGTTGTGCATAATCATGAAGGCACAATTAGGTCGTAGAAGGCACTGTAAGCATATTTGTATACAGGTACAGTTATTAAGAACTGAAACCAAGAGAGCAGTTTTATGACGCATAATATAGTAGCTCTGAAAAAGTATATATATTCTGAAGTAACATCCGTCTGCAGGTACAGAGAATTTCACTTCCCTTTAAGTGGACAACAGTTTTTGGGTGTGAGAGAAAATACATGTCTACAGGCAGGGGTTTGACATGGCCCACAAATGAACATGGGAGTGATGAAGGATTGCAACTCCCCATTCTTAGAAATAAGAAGCTCTAAAAGGCATTTTACATGAGGCATATATTAATAGTTTGCAGTATGAATGTGTTGCTCTACTAGTCAGAAATGCGGAGTAAAACTGCTAAACTGTTGTCAGAACCTCTTTCAGAGGGCCACGGGGCAAGCAAGAGCCACTGAGTCCAACTGTGGGGGTTGAGGCCTTCCAACTGTGGGGGTTGAGGCATTTTACTACTGATGTCCTGGGGCCTGACTTACTATCAGTTCTGAGCAACTGGGCCAAATACCCCTTCAGCACTTGACTCAGAACTAGTGTGAGCTGAGCAGTCCAAGACTTACCGAGGGGGGTGGGGGTAAGGCAGATGCAGGGGGTGAACACAGCCTTCCAACTCCAAATACCTTTGATAGCAGCAATAATGATTCTCCAGTCAAATATTTGCCTTCATGAGAAAGGAGTATTTATATGCGAACACAAGGTAGAACATGGCATACACAAACAATACACACAGTCCACTGAGGTTGGGGGATCTAGTATTCTATAGGCAGGACCCCGAGTCACACTTGCCTCTCACAAACGGTAGTGGTTATCCTCATTTACTACAGGAGACATTCAGGTTAAGGTTCAAATTGATTTTGGGGTTTGGGACCTACAGCCAGATGCCTTCAACTCCAAACCATCTCCACTGGTTTTTCAATAACCTTATTCCACCCAAGTGCTACAACCCAATTGGTGCAACCACAGCTAACCTCACAGCAGGCCCCTCTGGTATACAGGGTCGGCGACTTAAATCTGCAAAAGGGCGACTGCCCGATCAATGCAGCAGCAGTCTATGCTACTGGTATCCACTCGACAGGATCCCCACTGGGCCCCACTCCCTCCAAAAACGCTACTCTTTATCACAGGGCACACTGGTCTGGCAAGCAGGCAGGCACTGGTGCTCCAGGGCAGTGGGTGTTGGATATCCCTGGGTGATGTCCCCTCACCCAGCTGGGACACTGTCAGACATAAGTCCCCAGTCCTGGTCACAGGCTGAAATCTTGCAGAGCTTCTTCTCCTCGACATACAGCCAGACTGGCTGGACAGTTCGCCATTTTGGGGACAGAAAAGCTTCCCCTCTTATAGTCCACTTCCAGACACTAAATAGGGTTTAGGGTCGGTTTCTGTGACTTTTGTGTTGGGGTTCTGCTTCCTTTTGAAGTGCCCACTCCTCGGTCCTGCCCTTCACCCAGAAAGCAGTCTGACACAGCAGGAGTAACTTCAAATCTGATAGCCCCACAACACAAGCCATGGGAGTAACTAGAGGTTCACATCTGGATGTCAGCCACAGTGATATGTGAATCGAAAGGTTACCCAAGTGCCCCAGCCCTACTCTTTATGATTCTCTTATCAGCCCCATCTCTTTTCTGAGATGTGCCCAGGCCCCTTTCCAGTGACCACTCCCTGAATCAAACAGCACCCTTCGAAGTGCACTGAAGAGCCTGGGCTCTCCTTCCTCCAGGTCATTTACCACCCATCTCATAGGACTGCAGCAGTCCACAAATCTCTATGGAGGATTCCTCTATCTCCTCATGCTCTTCTAGTCAGCCCTGGCTCTCCCACAATGGAAGCCAGTGTCTTCCACGTGTTATACTATTCACAGGCACACATGCACAGGGCACACATGCAACCATACTGCACGGTGAAACATAGAAACTTGATGACCAAGTGTGAGTTAAGCACACAGCAGTAGAACTTTACATGAGCGACCCTGTAGGCCTCCCTCCAGTGACACCGGTATAAAGGCCTGTTGACTCCTATTGATCACGACATAGTATGATGTCAACACCGCGCCAGTGCAGTAAGCCCTTTCACCACTATGAGGGTAGCGCTTTGGTTGCCCCCCAGGCCCAACAAGACCAGAATCCGTGAGACAGTCCAATGCCATGGCGCAGACTCATTCACATAATCCATATTTGCCCAAGACAACAAAAACCAGCACCAGATATCGTTGCAGCTGGGGCACTCAGGGCAGGGGTGCACATCCAACACCATGTGAGGGACTTTTCCATCCCAACAACTGCGCTACAAGCAACCAATCACAAAGTAAACAAGCATACGTCTGTTTAGAAGTGTATTCCTTACAATTTCTGCAAGGTGTGGTGAAAATGTTATCTTTACCCAAGTCAACAAGTAGCTGCACAACACCAAGGAAATAAATACAGAAGGTACCATTGCCTACTTGGACTTATCTTGCTAATTAAATGGCCGCATGCCTTAGTCTAAAAGCAATACTTCATAAGACATTCATATAGTTACAATAAGTCAATGGCTGATGAAAGTTAGACACCTGCTGGACTGGCCTGACCTAAATACAAACAAATGTGAAAGTTTATTTTTAAATTAAGTGTGCAATGGAGCCCGTTGATTCATCGAGCTAATTTTATTAATAGTTATATGTAAAGCAAGGTACAATTTTGATGCGGTCAAAACCCCAGAAGCAAGCCTTACTACAACTACAGTCAAAGAAACGTAAGTTTGTTTTGTTTGCATTAACTATCACTTTATTTGCCTCGCTATATTCCTTGACGCCGGATCCGCCATGATCTCTGCATTCTCACTTTGCCTCCATCTCAGTTTTTGTGAAAAGAAATGAGTTTTTCAACTTCATACCCCAAAACGGCTGTGTATAAACTATAAAGCAACGGAGCTAAGGCACACTCCCTTTATAAGCCATGGTTTATGGAAACCTTTGCAGAGTTCAAGCACAATTTCACCCAGACCCAGAATCCAGTCTGTAAACGTTAGATCGCGGGAAGAAAAGGTTTGGGAATGCCCCAAAGGAGCGCATGATGCAGCATGAAGGGCCACCAGGTAGACTAAAAGACAGGAGGGCCCTCGCGCTTGCGAAAAGAAAACTGTGGAAAAGTATCCCTGGTACAACAAACGAGGTGCAAACATTTTTGATACCCTGGTGTCTGTTTGGCATTTATTGCCCTGCTCTTAATTTCCCGTGGCAATAATATGGCACATGACTGTACTTAATATTCAATTAATTGCCGAGCATCGCTGGATTTCTCTTTTAAGGAGAGGATACAATATCTATCTATTTAAAGAATCTAGGGTAATAGAGGACTACTGTAAGCTATTATTAAATGGAATACTAAGCAAAGACGCCTGAAGAACAGGGTCACAATTAAAATTAAAAAAAAAACACAGGCAATCCATTGACAGTCGGAGCCTCAGTGGACCCGTGTCTCTTTAAGCAGCTGGACTATACGTTCAGTAGTGACGGACCCTGCTCCGCTTGCAACATTACTGACTCCAATATTAGGAAGTAAAGTTATTTCAACAACATACTGCTTTAATATAAACCATCCAATGCTCTGATGATACATTGTTCCCGCGTGCAGGTAAATAAAATGTACAAATAATGATGGTAGTTCTTTTCTCACGGTGGACACGCATAATAAGATATTATGGGTGCATATCCTGGCCTTGGCATTATGGCAATACTTGGCAAGGAAGTTGTGAGTCTTAACAAAATGTGGGCATCCATGGCATGTTTGCAACCATCACAAACACAATGCTGGCTCTGGCCCAAAGACAATAATTTTCTTTACTACTATGGGAAGATGGCGTCCACTCTTTGTCTGATATAATGGTAGCAATTACTCTTAAATTATGGGCACAATATCACAAAGAAGTGGTATAATGCTTGCACCACCATAATATTGGCACATCCTGGCATTTTAATTACATTCAGGCTTCAAAAAAATCTACTCAATCACTTGCTATGGCAAGTCAGATTTTATCAGGTCCAGCTACTTCAGCTATTTTTAGCATCTACTGGTCAGTTCTGCCAGTGAACTTAAGCTGGAAGGAACAGGTGTTCTTTTCTTTCATAAAGTGAATGAGCAAAAAAGACATTTAAATTTTGTTTTTATCTTGACACATTTGCTGTCTGTTCAAGGACAGTGGTCACATGTCAGTTTGTCTTTTTACTAATTGTTTCTTAACTTAACTTGTTTACTTCCTCTCATTAGTTAGAGGTTTATGTCAAATGAGTTTCTGACAATCACTGTGAAACAAGAGGCTTTATGATGTCAGGTTTTTTTTTTCTAACACAACATTTAAACAGCTAGTAAATGAATAGTACAAGTATTTAACAAGCATTTGCAATGCAATAGGTCTCACATTTACGTGAGTTTTGTAAATGCGACACCTATTGCATTACAAATGCTAGTTTGTAAAAACGCCCATGCGGCGCTTTAACTTTAATATCAGCCGCGCGCCTTTCTTTAGACGAGCCATGTCTAAAGAAAGGGGCGTGGCCGCCATCAAATTGAAAGCGCAAGTTGACAAACAAATGCTTTTTTTTGTAAAAGCGCCCCATGCCGCTCTTTCACTTTAATGGCGGCCACGCCCCTTTCCTTAGACTCGGCTCGTGTAAGGAAATGGGGGTGGCCGACATTAAAGTGTAAATGCGGCATGGGGCAATTTAAAATAAATAAATAGTTTAAAAAAACAGAACATGCAGCCGCGTTTGGCGCGGCAAGTAAAGCAAAGGCACGGCCGCCACTATCAGCGTGCCGTGCCATGTAAAAAAATAATAAAGCTGTTGCGAGAGAGCGTGTTTTCCTGCAACAGCAGGCATGAGAAAACCATTAAACTAAACAGTGCTTGGAGGCTGTAATTAAAGTCTACCGAGCAACAACACATGTAAAAGGGGGTGTCCTCATGGGAGGTTACAAATGAAGACAAGGCGGTACTAAGGAGGGACTAACAATCCTATTTACAAATCAGAAGCCAGCATTTACGAAGGACAATGACAAATACAGGCAGAGAGTGGGCGGGGCCTCAAGTGCATACTCTAATACAGCATGCCTAGCAGAGCAGCGCATGCGCTGCCCAGGCTCGACCTAAAAATATATCAGGAATTACGAAAGAACATTTTTTTTGTAAATCAGAAGTGTGATGCAAACAAAGATTTAAATGAAGCAAAACAAATCAGAACACTTTACTTGGTGATGTGCAAATGGCAAATATTTGCAGAAACTCAATTTCCAAACATTATACACTATATAGTTTTATCAGTAAAACCATATATCAGTGGGAAATGTTGTGGCCATTTCAATGGAAAATCTGCTGATTGCAAAGAAGTGTGCTACCACTTCATACTTCAGGTATGTATTTAATAAAAGAGATAGCTTTTAAACATGATTTGAGAAACATTCCTGCCCCCACCCTGATGACAATGCAATTAATGAACTAAGAGGCAAGTCGAGGTCATGTGTATCCTATACAAGGCTAGATTTGTATTATATATGGAGCAAAAGTTTAATCTATTAAATCAAGCAAAAGTGATTTTTGTACAGCAGACATGCTGAGCTCGCATATTTGAAGGTGCTCTCATATGTGATAAAGACGAAAATGGCGGCTCAGTGAATTAAAATATTTGCCCAGGATCACATAATTTGAAACCAGTTTATGGGTCGAGGACAGTGCTTAATTTGTAAAAATAAAAAAAATAAAAAAGTGCCAGGGCTCTCGTCAAGGGGCCACTTCAGTTAGCCCTGCCCATTGCCCCTGCCAGTGCTGCAATGACACTACAAACACACCTACTAACCATGACACTCATACAAGTGTGAGAATTCAGACCAGGCCACCAAAGCTATTAGAATGGCTTGGGTGGCGGGTATTAGTAATTTTCAATTTATATAGAATTTATAAACAACCGTTATGCTCATCTGTAAATAAGATAAACAGCGCCACTATGTGGCAGACTGCCATAGGTGCCGGTGCTGACAATTAAGT
Organism: Calotriton arnoldi; assembly: GCA_963921515.1. Lineage (NCBI taxonomy): Eukaryota > Metazoa > Chordata > Amphibia > Caudata > Salamandridae > Calotriton > Calotriton arnoldi. The sequence goes on from CAWUFW010004002.1 coordinate 1,386,821, forward strand.
GCCGGTGCCGAACACCAGAAACCACAGGCTCGAATTAAACACTGGTCGAGAGCATTATAATTAGGTCAAGTAGATTATTTAAATCACTAGACCTGCAGGTCTCGTAACATTTTTATGATTTTTTGAGGCCCGATATTGCCGCATCTGCAGTGGTCTCGGTCTATGTGATTAGGGTAACTAAGTTGCATGTGTCTATTCACTAATTCGTCCATCCATTAACTCACAATAATATATTCAGGCACTCACTATTCAATCATCCATGCAAGCACCCAATCACCTATTAATTATCAATGCATTTAGTCACTAATTCAGCCAACTATCCACACACTCACTCATCTCTCCAAGTGTTTTTATCAATTCTCACATTGAGCCATTTATCCATACAAGCACACACAAACTTGCCAACCATTGACGAAGGACCTTCACTTAAAAAAACAGCCAAATGCTAGTTTGCAAAAAGCTTGTTGTTTTTGCAGCTGATAATTAAGAAGGCATCAGATTTTATTGTGCATTAAAGTCATCCCCTTGCTTAAAAGAAGCCAAGCAAGAGGACTTCATTTCCCACCACCCATCAGCACAGGAAGTGACATCACTGGATCTCACATAATTCACCTGCACAAGAAGTGACATCACTGAATTTCCCATCATCCATACAGAAAGGAAGTGGCATCACTGATTTTTCCCCACCAAAACGGTCTTCAAAAGAAGCTAAGTGAGAGGACTTCATTTCCCACCACCCATCATCACAGGAAGTAACATCCCGATCTCCTATCATCCACCTGCACAGGAAATGTTCAAGTGGACTTTCACGTGTTCCTTGAGTGCTGATGATCCTGGGGGAATCCAGACAGACACTACCACACACAACTCTATGGATTCACCAATCTGTTGTTATTCTTCAAGGGGGGGGGGGAGCACTCCAGGAGGTTCTGAAGTATCCATCACAGAGTGGATACAAACCGACATTTGACCTCTGTCCTTTAACAGACAACAAATGTTTCAAGATAAAAACAAGATTTAAAGGTGTCTTTATTGCTCATTCACTTTCTGAATGAAAAGAATACATGTTCCTTCCAACTTCCTCAGCAGAGTGAATGTGTCAGCTTCTATGAGTGCTGGTGACTTGTCTTGATGGGTAAGACAAGAGGGTGCTACCAAATCATTTGAGCATATTCCAAGATAATAGCTAGCAATATTTTGAAGTGGAATAGGCCAGGTGTGGCTGCATAAGATATCTTGCTGTAGCAAAAGAGTGTCTGTTTTTGCAGCTGTGCAGGAATCTGCCTACAGATGTTCCAAGAGAGAGGGGGGAGACTATGTAAACACACATGGGTCTGCAGAAGGCCACTGGCTTTGATCTGGGACATACATAAGGGAGAGACCAGAGCAACAACAACTGGGGACATGGAGCCGGTAGCAGCAGGTCAGCCACAGTTCTGGCCTAGCAGTGATACACCAGTGTGAAATATATTAGACCCCTGCCAAACATAGCACACTGCACATCTAAGAAGATTCCTGGTGATGAAACCAGAGTAATGCAGTACATGTTCATTGGATCAGGAGTTGAGATTGAAATCAAAAATGGAATTTAACTCGTAACAGGTCTATGCATCTCCTTTGTAGGAAATTGGGTTATTAGATGCAAGTCCTGCACAAGTAATAGGTCCACAGTTTCTCCTTACTGGAAATTAAGCACCCTATTGTAGAGCTCGACTCTCTCTCAGTAGAGAAGCAGAGCAGTCCAAGGCCTACTAAGGGGAGGTGGTGTTGGCAGTAATCACATTCGTTGGTACGCCATAACAACACTCAATAAATGGTTGTCCAGTCCGTGCTTTTTCTTTTTCTTTAGAAAAAAGAAAAAGGCACATTTATTACACACACACACTACTAAATACTGTGCATTAATTTACAAATACATACATTAGGCAAGTTCAAGATACCATAGATGACATTCTGTAATCACCTTTGACCACTCTAAAGGGTCTTACAAACATTTAAGTTGGGTCTATTGGTTTGGTCAATGGTCCAAGATCAACAAACCACATGTCAAAAACACCATTGTTTTGGGAGTAAATGCAATAATCAATAAGAACCATGTGTAAATGCACCTATTAATGTTAAAAAGCGTATCCACATTGAACAATAATCATTGTCAATGTTATTATGTCAAAGCATTTCAAAATGAACATATAATAATAATAATAATAATAATAATAATAATAAATAATAATAATAAATAATAATAATAATAAATTGTAACTTCTAAGGCTCCCCACAATATTTTCTGAAATTGTTGGTGGTGTCCCCGTCCTTCAGGGGCCACCACAAGGCAAGATAAATATGTAAATAGGCCTGCTCTGCAGGGCATTACGGAGCACTCCAGGTAGAAGCGGTGAATAACTTAGTATCAGCGCTCCTGCGGAGATGGCCTCAAAGCTTTTCTTTAATTTTTTTTCCTTAAGGCAGGTGTGCCTGAACCCACCCAGAAACCTCCAGACATGCCTCCACTGATTGGTAGCAGCTAAGGGAGTCACTCTTCCTGGCTGCCCCTGCTGACACCCCCCGTTCACGCGAGTGAGCAGCATCTCCCCCACTATCCGAGGGAACTGGTAGCTGTTCTCCCCAGCTCACTCTTGCAGACAAGTAGATCTCATCTTTGGTGGCCAAACCGCTCCCCACAGACACGGGGAGCTCACCACTGCTGGTGCCAGGGCCCAGAGTAGGGATCCCAGGTCCCACCTCTTAAGGGAGCGCCAGCGCGGCAGTTCTCCCCCTGCTCTCAGCATAGTGGCAAAAGTAAAAACGGGTAGTGGGGCCCACACAAGATCAAATCCCACCTGGGTAATATATCAAGCACCGACCTCTGGGACCTGTCCCACCCTGGGGGTAGCGGAAAGGAGAGGAGTTGAAGCTCCATGTTCTCTGTATTCTGGGGAAAGGTGAAAAGGTCACCATCCTTTAAAAGGCCATAACTCGGGCCCCATTGGGCCGATGCGGACGATCTTGGACTCAGTTTACTACTGTTGGCGAGCCCTTGCCAACAGGAGCAGCTTTAGCAGACTTCCTCACCTCCAAAGTGGTGTAATCTACAGGGTGCTAGCTTCACTGCCTCCCTGCACCAGCTTTCATCCTGGTCCTTGTCTCTGGGGCAGACGTGCAGGGTTTTCTCCAAACTGGTCCTCAGGGGGTATAAAGGGGCAGGCCTCACTAGCCCTTGGAGAGACCTACTGGTCCTGGGGACAACTGGGGCAGAGTCCTTAGTCCTTTTTGGGCATCAGGGGTTTCCATCTTCAAGTTGTACATGGCTGTCGTAGTCACAGGGTGCAGCAGCAAACAACACAAAAACACCAACCAAGAGAGAGTCTCGCCCTTGTGCAAGAGTTTTTAAAGGGGGGGTGGAAGGTTCTAGAAGCCAGGCACCCCTAAACAATCCTGGGGTGCCACATCACTTCTCCACCCGTCCCAATCCTCCTGCAGAGCATGCTGGGAGAGTTGAAGATGGCATCATCCAGGGGTCACTGGCCACATCTGCTCCTGTGGTCTCAGCTCCAACCCTCACTGACATCACTGCCAGGGCAAAGAGGAGCCCCACCCTGTGTAGGCTCCAACTGTCTGGACTTCCTCCTTTGTTCAGTGGTCTTGGACTAGCCCCCCCTTCCCCCCAGGCAGTAGGCCAGGTAATTAACAGATGCAGATTTTTTGTATCTCCACTCTTCATCAGGAGCCGAGCGAAGCACTATTAATTACTCTTTGTGTGGTGCGGTCTTATTTTCCTTCTGCTGGAGAGAAATTTAATTAACTTGGTACAGCAGGGTGACAAAAGGCCTGGGTTCTGATCCTGAACCAGAGAAATATGACAATTCTGGATGACCCATAGGTTGTACAAATATCTTCTTGGAACTGGCAGATTTGATTTTCTCGCACAAGTTCCACCAAATTCTGATATGTCACTGGACTTTGTAGGCTAAAGGGAAGCAAAACTGCACTCTAAGCCAGTTTTCTCTCTATGGGGTCGATTACGATGCCGCTCGGAAGGGCTCTGAATTGAATTCGGGTTTGCAGAATCTGATTTGGAACCCTTGTTTCCGACCGAATCGTAAGCACTTCCCAACGACCGATTACGATGCCTGTAAACTATAATGGGTCCAAATCGGTTCTGAAAGGCATTCAGACAGGTCGCGCCTTTCCGAGCCGAATCGTACAGCTCTATGGACTCTGTTTCCGAGAGAGCGATTACGATGACCGATTCGGACAGCCATTCCGAATCAGTTTCTCCAGAACGAATCGGCTGCCGGAATCTGTCTTTGGGGGCCCGTAGCAGGCCCCGCCTTTCCTGGGGCCCTCGGAATCGGGCCCGTGGGGATACCCAAGGGACCCCCCTTTCCTAACATGCAGTGTGGCAGGTACCAAGGGTTGCCCCGCCACAGGGTGCACGATTTTCCCTAGCCACCCCTTTTGTCAATGGGAGCCTGTGTTCACATTCGGAACACAGGCTCCCATTGAAGTCAAAGGGACTCCGACCGAATCGTATCCGAAAGCATCCGGATACGTCCAAATCGCTCGGTCGGACTCACCCGATCAGAGTCATCCGGAAAGCATTCTGGGACCGATTCGGTAGGAATGCTTTGCGGACGAGATCGTAATCGGCCCCATAGTGTATAATAAAGTGTCATTACAGTCAAAACAGTAAATCAAACTGATTATCCCTAGGAGTGTACACTAACATTATATGGCCTACCCGAGGTCAATATCTAATCTTGCAGAGTCCCCACTGCGCCAGACTACCTGTGTACAGTTACCAGCCTGAACACAACAGTAGTATCACACATGTGGACATGTTCACGTGTAATAGCCAAGTGCCCCTTACCCTAGCTGCATCGCAGCGGCCTTATCTTAAAAGGCAGACACTGGCAGTAAAAGTGAGCAGTCCATTTGCCGTGTGATTATCGTGGGTGATATGCATGTAGTAAGACTCACCCACAGTAAAATATCCAAAAACGGGAAATTCAAAAAGCAAAAAATCCTGGTGTACTGAATGGGCGAAACCCACCTGAAATATCCTTAATATCACAGATTTTAATTTAAAAAAAATTATTTATCCTGTAAAGTACCAAATAACACCACTTTCTAGAGCTCAGAAATGCTTATTATCACTACTTACATCAGCTTGAAAAAATGTTTAATTAGCACAAATTGAAAATCAAGAATGGGATGAATAACCTAACATCTCTGACAGGTTAAAGAAAACAACATGTAAAGTGAAAAACGGCAAGTCCACTTTTACAAACAATTAAGAAATACCATGAACTGTGGGACTAATCACATCTTTGGGGTTTTGAATTAGCTTATTTTATACATCTCAGATGCATACTTTTTAAAATTTCCTTCATAACCACCACACTCCGCTCTCCTTGCTTGATCAATGCCACTTGATTGACCTGCATGTGGTCTGTTTGCTAAATATTGCCAAATCATCCGTTCACATGTTTTTTCTAGTTGTAATTCCTCTGCAGATGAGATCATCTCACTTGCTACTTCCTTTATCTAAATATTAAAATATTTTAAGAGTGCATAACCTGCAGACCAATAGGCATAAAACTAGAGGACTAAATTTCACATAAAGCTGCTCTTAGTTCAGTCCTGCTGTGAGGGTGTGCTTTGATTAGGAACGAATTCCTCAAAGGACAATTGAGACTGCCTTTTACACCAGATTTACTGGAGAAAGACCACAACTTCTACGTTTCATATGTACTGGTCTACCTTTGGAGCCGGACTTGTAAGAGCTGAAATTTAGAAATTTGCAACCAAGAAATCAGCCCAATGGCTCAGGAATACAAATACCACAAAATCTATTGTGTGTCCATCTCTTTCAGTCGAATTATATCTCTGTACAGTGTAGGTGTCCTACGGAGGTACATAAACAGTCTTTGACTAGGTTATCTTTAAGATTGCCAACAGGAGTCTACCAGGACCTTGATTCCTACTCTTTCTTTTCTGGTCTTGCTGATGTTTCGATTTGGGTGGCCCAAACTCCGCTACCACTGCCATTCAGCGAGGTGGGATACAACAAGAGCTGCTCAGGTGTCAGGGCAGGGATTTAAACCAGAATTGGCCTCACAGACCATAGTAACTTTAAATTTGACAGGAACACAGTAGAGCCTCATGCAGAATTAATCATATACATATTTTTCTAAAGTGCTCATATAGTATTGGCATGCAACATGCTTAGTGTAGATAACGATGATTAAAAACCATTTACATAGGAGTATAAAAAAAAGAAAATCTAAGGAACTTTTTTTTTTAAAAATTGCTGGTGTGCAAGCCAAGTGATAGTGAATCTGCACTCCTTCACCAAATCATAACACACACTCGTGAAGTATTAATGTGAAATGTATTGGATTGGGAAATACAGAGAGAATTGCCAGATAGTATGAACCTGATGACTATTCTAGAGTACAATAACGAATACTTATGGAAAGGCCAATATGTATCGTAAGTGTCTCTTTGGCCTTTACACCACGTGTAAGCGCATGGGCAGCGAAGCAAGCGTACACATTTAGTAAACAGTCCTGAAAATATGGAGCACCAGGTAAGATTAGCACTACCAGGTATGAAGGACTTCTTAAGGATGCAGGGTGAACACCCAGGCAATGGCAAGTCCATAGCTTTTGAGCACACCACTACAATACACAACAGCCATAGATCACACAGATAGCAAGACTTGTGAGTCTTATTTCAACCACTTGTTTTCTAGTCTATGGAGACAATGTTTAGACTGTAAAGTTGATGCATCTCATCACATGCTCTGGACCCCTTCAACGGGTCTTTAGGGCCAGTGAAGCTACAGATATCAGTGAAACTAACATGATAACTCATTTGCTAAATGCTTCAAAGAGAATGACTGTTCTCACATACCACAGATAGTATAAGGCGCCTGACCCAAACAGAGGTTTACGAACGTCTCGAGGAAAGGAATGCTTTAATGAAGGAGACACCATGCAGAGCACAAGGGGCATTCCACAGGCTTTACATCGCATACATTTTATGCAGAATGCTATCAAACCTGTCTTGCAGATGCACAATCACACACTTAAAATACTTTGGGGGACAGAAATGCTCTCTTGCATAACAGCTATTTTTCCTGTCATCTCTAACTTGAACTCTGTAGATTTATTTTTAGAAATACCGGAGGATTCTTTTGAAGAACGGCCTCTTTTTAAAAGGAAAAAAAATCAATCCGAATGGAGGACGTAGTTAAAAAGATGCCATGTACAGTAGTGTAGATTATGGACTTCGAGAAAAAGTGTGGAGAAAAATGATAACTCTTGTCCAAGTCCACTGTATGTATACTGCGCCTTGGTTGTAAAGAATCCAGACACACAGAGAATCCAATCTAGACAGACATTCGCCAACTAGGTTGTAGGCATTTTGCTACACCAGCTTAACCTACTTGTGTAAGGAGTTTGGCCTTGGTGGAGACCCGATAAGCAGTATCTCCGCTGAGGCCCAGGTAATAGACCACCCTTGCGACTTATCTCCCCCAAAAATACTTACGACTCCAAATGACGGAAGTATCTACATTCTCCAGCTTCAAGCAGATGATCCAGTTGAATATCCACAATCTGCAAAAGCAAAGATGCCCACCACAACACACAGCTAACCAGAGATACGTCTACAAACTCATCTAATCCCCAGTGAGCCAGTGAAATGAGGGAGATAAATCCGCATCTCTGCTCTGAGGCTGCAGAAATACTTGCCTGACGAGTGCTTGCGATCTGAGACAGTAACGCGGTGAGAAGACAAGTGGCTCCCCGGCTGGCAGAGATGAAGTACCAGTAAAAACCCAATCACAACCAAAGTATGCGTCAGCAATGGGCAGGCGCGAGCAGCTCATCTTTGCAAATACATCAGCTTGAACAATTCTGGAAAGCCAGACCAAGGACAATATTGGGCATCCAGTCATCCAGTTGACTAAATAAACCTAGTAAAGACAATAGTGTATCTCTGGAGATGTGCGCAGCAAATGGGGAACAAAGGTAGGGACATAATAACACAGAAGGTCTCCTGGTTATTGAAATAACTAACGCCAGCACCGCGACCTCACTGTTCCTGGACCGTAGAAGTGGGCAAGAAAATAATTACCCTGAGCAAGTAGAAAAACATCACGTTCTAAAGACATACCAGTCTCCCAAGTAAAGTAATCCACTCTAAAACCATTTGAACTGAAACAAGAGAAGTGTGCGTAAGATGCGGAGTACAATGGTGGCAGCTTGAAATAAAGCCACAAAAGCAACTTCGATCAAGGAAAAGTTACAGCCAGCGAGAACCAGTACCTTAGAAGGAAGTGATCTGCCCGCTGTACCTCAATCCACATAAACTGTTCAAGGAAAAGATGACAACATGTCAGAGCTATCCACAAAGACGACACAGGGTTATTAGCATCAGAGTTTTGGAAGGAAATGTCAGCTTTATGCCAAGGTTTTGCTTAATCCATCTCCAACTTAGATCATCCCTTATAAAAGTCTGAGAACATACAGGACAGTTTGAAAAAAATGTAGTGGAACAAGCCTGTGAACAGGATGAGCTTGCAATCATTGTACTCTCCTTGGAACATCGACCGTGTCAGACAAAATTGATGTCATGGAGACAAAATTCGAATCATTGATTAAAGAATAAGCAACACTGAACTGAAAAAACTATATGAACTCTCTATTCCGACACCTCCAATTGTCCTAGACTGGTCACACCCTCTACAGCATCCATCTGATATGCTATTTATGGAACCTAACCTTTCTAAAGTCATACGCTTCACGTTATTATTGTACAGGCATTTTCTTTGAATCTTGAGTGTATAAGTGTTTTAGGTGCCAGATGACTGACCATGTATCTTAGCCGGTTGCCAAGCCTAGATCTGCTTCTCACCCATCACACCATTTATGCAAGTGAAGGGGCAAACCAAGGGCTTTCTACAGCATGGAAACTCCGTTTTTCACTACCTGAAATTGTTGTCCAATTGGATTAGGTGCCTACCTCCCTTTTCACTAATCTCTAGTGCCATTGCCCATGTCTTAATTGAGGTAGGAACAATTAGTCTTGTGGAGTTAAGTGAAATAGTTGTATGCAGAATTCTTGAATTGAGTTCCCCTATTGGTCTCCCAGCACTAGTCCCCCCCACCACAACTGAAGATTTATATCCATTGTCTGAGGTGCAAAGTCCAGATTGTATGCCCTACGTGTAAACAAGAACGAAGGGGTCTTGGGCCTACTTTCCTCAAGCTCAGCTACCAATGGTTCAGTAAGATAACGGTGTCCCTTGTGGTTAGGCGATTTGTTGCTGTATCTTTTGGGAGGCCAAAGAGTATTCCTGAAAGGTTAAAGGTATGCACAACTATCCCTGCTTTATTAGCCTCCATGGTTTGAAAATGTTAGGCGAGATGACTCCAGGGTTAGTTTGTTCTACATTTAAGGAGGGCTGAATCTCACATCATAACACCCCTCAAGACAACGTTTGCCAAGGCCCACAGTTGTGTTCTTTGGATGGTTGCCTTTCATCAGGTCTGTCCCTTTCCACCCATCTTTTTCTGACCAGCTATAGGCAGCCCTGTTCCAACAGCAGCGGTGATGGGGGAATGTGGTTTGTGCTCACAATTAATCACTCACTCATCAGGTCATCATTTTTGGTACTGGTTGGAAACATAGTGGCCTGCAGCAGAGGCAAGCGGTAGGGGTTTTATGGGGAATAATTCAGGTCATTCTAGACATGTTGCAGGACATCTGGCTAATAGAATTCTCTATACCTGCTGTCTATGGTCAGGAGCACTGTGGCTGGATTGAGCAGGCCAATTTATAGGTCACATTTCTGAAGTCGCCAATGCATCGTCAGAAGCTTCTTTCTCTTCACCCGGGTTTCCTGTGAGAAGTCAGCAATTATGACGATCTTGTGGCTTTGTAGGCAAGAGGGCCATTCTGGCACTCCTGCCATAACTTTGCAGGCTTTCAGGAGAGGCCTCTGAGTGTCTGGCTTCCCCAAGCATCTGGATTGTACTCTATGAGCCCTCTGGAAATCCAGGGGTGGGTAGAAGGACTGTCCAGTGAGTTCTAGGTGGAATGTCAAAAGGAAAGCACATAGGTAATCAGACTTGAGCCCCTATAACATTTCTAGAAAGCAGACATCATTCCTCTAGTTCAAGTCTTACATCTCAGTCACTTGTCTCCATAGACGACTCAGCCCTTCACCCAAGTCAAGTCCAAATGGTCTAGATGGTCCTCCACAGCTTTTTATCTCAAGTCTGTTCATTCTAGTCTGATTGGACGCCTAGTAATTCGGTGACATAACCTCAGCTGCTATGGTGTCCTCCTGGACACATTCAACAATCATTTAGATAGAAGTGAGCTCTCTCATTGGAGGGTTTCCAGACATATTTCTGTCATGATGGTTGGAGGGATCGGACAATATCCTCAACAACAAAAAAGAGTCACCAGGACAATTTGTGCTTAGATGAATGCTTGGTAGAAGAGGAGGCCTGTACTCACCATCAGTCCAAGTGGTAAATTGGTGTTCCAAGTATGGGGGCGTAGATTAGGGGGCATGCCGGGCACAACAGCTGAATTGGAGACAGAGTGTAGGAATCCAGTCACCCGAGGAGAGTACCATACCGGGTTAGGATTCCCCTCACTAGACATAAAAGCTGGGTCAGCAATTCGCTCCAGTTCAATAAGCATCTCATAGTGCAGGTGATATTTGTCAATGTGAAGGGTGTGCCAGCTCACCATACCTACATCGATAAGGGGACCCATTGAGGCAAAGGAATCACTCAGTGCACAAAAGCTGTGTGATCTGAGGCGGGGGACCTTGTGTCCAGAGTTCACATGTTCGCAGTTTATTGGAGTATCTATTCAAACAGCCTTTAAGAGACAGTGCAAATCGAGCAACAGTTTTTCACCATTATTAGATTAAACGCTGGAGGGCTACCTTAGGACCAACCAATAAAACAAACCATCATCCTCCGAAGCAGTAGTTAAATTAACATTGGAGTTACAAGTACCAACCACTAAACCCAGCTATGTTCAGTAATCCAAGTTCTTACGCTTACTAATATATGCAGCACTAATTACTGTTTAACAACTGGTGCTGGATTTATATATACACATTTACAACTGAAAGCAATGGATCCAGTGACCATCCGATAATCTTAATCGACTAAGCGGTACCGGTGGACAAAAACATGGGGTAGCTCTAATGGTATTTGAAAAACATAGGGCATTCGCGGTGGCTGCGGCGCCGGCCCCGCCTTTTTGAGAATTTGATCGTGTCCCGATGGATCCGGGCCTGGCCCGGCGAGACGCGCTGGGATTGGGCCTCCATCTTTGCTCTGCCCGGGCTGCGCACAAAAGCGAGACTGCCCTGGATTTCCAGAGGTTGGGCCCCCACGAACATATTGCGTGACCGGCGGTCGGATCAGACCGAGGAGCCCCGGCCCCCCTTCCCTGAAGCCTGAGAGTTGTGGCAGCGCTGCGCCGGGCTGGTGGTCTGTGTGGGACCGGCCTGCCTGGGTGTTGCGGAGCGCTGCGGCGGAGATCGCGCTAGAGCCATGGGGCGCGGCCGCCTCTCTCCTCCTCACCGCCGCGAGTCCTTAAGAGGTGTGGAGCCACGGGGGGGGGGGCGGTTTGATTGTCTACCGCCGAGTGTGAGCTGCCTCCGGACTGGGTGAGATTGCGGCCTTCCGAGGCCTGAAGGTATTCTATAATTGGCCGCCCAGACGCTGTTCGGATTGCCTGCCCGGGGCTGGGGACGCCTGGGGGCTCCGGCCTGGCCGGGGGCCGCGGGTGAATGTCTGGCCTGTGCGTGGTGACCGGGGGCTAGAAAATTATATCGGACCAGGTGGCAACTTCTGGAGAAATACTGTGTGGTTGGCCCTGGGGCAGGGGGCGTCTGCTTGAGAGGAGGAGTACCCACAATATCCTGGGGAGTGGGCTGGGCCCCTGGCTGATTCTTCCTCTTGCTGCCTTTTGGACCCAGAGACAGACACGCCTCTCCTGCTGTCGGTGCTGCCCTGGTGCCGCCCCACATCCTTTGAGCTGGTCGCCATGCTGAGCTAGTGTGGCTGTAGTCTGGGCCCATAGCGACTCCAAATTAATCCTGCGTGATGCCGGAGCGACATACACGGGACTTTGACCCGGTTACTGTGCCGGTATTGGGAGCTGGAGACACCCATTAGGGGCTAGTGGGGGGCTGCCGCCTGCGGAGGCGCCAGGCTAGGTCCTGGTGCGGCTTGTGGGTGTGCAGTCCTCCCCTGGTAGCTGCCCCCATCTGTTCGGTGGTGGGACGCCGGGGCATTGGCCGTCTGTTGGCGACTTACTGGCCTGTGGCTCGCTATAGACATTCATCCTGTGGGCGCATGTTCTCAGACCCGCATAAAATGGCCAAAGATAAACCCTCCGGGGCCACATCCAAGCAATCTACAATGGACAAGTACACCGGCGCTGGGGCCCAGTCGTCTCCCCCAGAGAGCCCGACGTCTGCTACTCCTGACAATGCCACATTGTTGGCGGCTATCACGCAGTCCAAAGACGCACTGGAGGCCAAAATCGGTGCAGTGGGATCGGACGTCATGCTTCTTCGCCAAGACCTCCGTAACGCTGTCCAGAGAATAACCGAAACTGAAACACGAATTTCCACGGCGGAAGATGCCGTCACCACCCTTCAAAAGAAGATGTCCAACTTGGAGTCGCCGACACGTGGCCTGGCGGCGAGGGTCAAGGATGCCGAGGACCGAGCGCGACAGAATAATCTTCGCTTGGTGGGATTTCCCCCGAGGGCTGCGAGAATAATAACAGTTGAGTTCCTAACCAAGTGGCTCATTGATTGGCTCCCTCCCGACTCCTTATCTACATGCTTCATAATCGAACAGGCGCATCGTGCTCTGCAGCAGAGGCCGCCTCCTGGGGCACGTCCCCTTCCAATAATCGCTCGGTTCCTTAATTATAAGGACCGAGACGTGATAGTCCAACACGCAAGGCTGAAAGGAGTTCTTACTTACGCCTCCCAACCAATCATGATATTCCCAGACTACACTAAGGTTGTCCAACAGAGCAGACAATCATTCGCAGAGGCAAAAGCTCGCCTACGTGGCCTGAAAATTCAATATTCCCTACTTATTCCGGCTCGCCTGCGTGTCTCCTAAAAGTCTCTGACCTATTTCGAGTCTCCCGAAGAAGTGATCGCTTGGACAGACGAATCAATCAAATTGCAGCCGCACGCATCCTCAGGCGTGGACTCTGATGTATCGTCCGGGGGCCCGATCGCGCTCTACGAGAAGATCCCAAGGCCGCAGTAGCTCTCGTAGACGGATAACAAAGGGTTAACAATCTCCTACACCTTCATAACAAATGCTGGCAGAACATTTTGTAAGGACACATTTTCTTGATGGCTGGTTAAATTTGGGCTACACGAACCTGTACATTTTGGTGGGTTTGTAGACACTTTAATGTACGCATGTTTATTGGGGATCCATTGGTTGGGAGCGGGTCCTACCCCCGTTGGGGGCGGGACGCCTGCCGCACTGCGACAGATGCTTCACTACGTTTTGAGGTATATGGGGGGGGGGGGGGGAGGGTTATGGGAAGTTGCGTTCTTTTTTAATGTCACAATGTACTATTACATGTATAGAGTCCAGTCGTATCAAACTACCCACATATTGGTCGTTTTGCATGTCAACTACCGCTATGACTGACACCCGGCTGCAGCACTTAAACATCGTTAGCTGGAATGTTTGAGGATTGCTAGACAAGATCAAAAGAGGAGCCATACTCCGTCAGGCCAAGCGTTACAATACGGATATTCTTATGGTACAAGAGTCCCATTTACTAGGCGATAAGACACCCTGCCTTGCGCGATTTGGTTTTGTTCAGACCTACCACTCTGGATTTACTAGGGGATCTAGGGAGTTTGCAATATTAATCCATCGTAGAGTGCCATTTATACATGATCGGACCTGGTCTGACCCCCAGGGTAGGTATTTAGTGGCGACAGGCACAGTTTATGGTGAGCGTCTCACCCTGGCCTGTGTATATGCCCTGTGCCCCTGTCGTGGAACTTGGTGGAACGACTGACTTCCCTTAGGGCGGAGATTCCGCAGGGCCTGATACTAGCCGGAGGTGATTGGAATGATGTTATGTCCCCCTCAACAGACAGATGGCGTAGCACAGGGCTGGGGACAGACAGGCACGAGTCAAAACTCCAAACTTTGATTTAAGGTCTGGGATGGGTGGATACGTGGCGGAAACTACATCAGACTGTAAACGAATACACATACTTTTCAAGTAGTCATGACTCCTTCTCTCGCCTCGACTATATATTCATTTCTGCTCCCCACACCCACAAGATCGTGACAGCCGGGATCTTACCCCGGAGCTTGTCAGATCACTCTCCTGTTACATTATTAATACATTAGGGCTTCGGACGCTCCCCACCCCGTTGGCGACTATCGTCGTGGCTATTACAGGATGATCTTTATCATCAACACATTTATACTGCCATTCCCGAATATTTTTCCCACAATGTTGCTTCTGTAGACTCTGCCGGGACTATATGGTAAGCCATGAAGCCAGCGTTAAGGGGGGGTGGACATTGCCTTCTGCACCGCACGACGTCGGCAGCATCGGGAAAAACTCGCCCGCACTGAGGCCCAAATCATCGACCTAGAGCGAAGAAGTAGGGCTGTAGATGGCGACAGGATTCGCCGTCAGCTCTCCACTAGCATACATTTGTTGTGATATGATCTCTTGTATGAGGCCAAGATGTACTGGCTCGCTACGCGTAGCCGGATCTATCAGTGGGGAGACAAATCTAGTGCCCTTTTACATAGTCTATGCCAACAGACGCTCCGACCCGTGACTCTTCCCAAATCCGCGGCCCGACGGGCGATGTACTTACAGATCCCGCTCAAATTGCCATCAGCTTTGCGGATTACTTCAGACTTATACACCCCGCGGGAGACTCTGCCCGAGGCGACCGTTGACCGATTCTTGGCTGATCTGCCCCAGAGGGCCCTGCCAGACTCCGTGCGTGATGATTTACACACCCCAATCTCGACTGAGGAGTTCAGAGTGCCCTCGTGGACATGAACACGAGAAAGGCTTCAGGCCCGAACGGGTTTCCCTGTGAATTCTTTAAGAAATACTCGTCCCACATATCGGCACACTATTTGGCGGAACTCCACGCAGCAGTGGAGGACGGCCGGCTTCCAACCGATTGGCGCCATGCCGAAATAGTGATTTTCCAAAAACCAGGCCGGCCCCAGTAGCTGCATACTTCATATAGACCGATCTCCCTACTAAATGTCGAGGCAAAATTGTTGGCCAAAATCATTGCAAACCGCATCGTCCCGCACATAACAGCATTAGTTCACCCACACCAAGCAGGCTTTATGCCTAACCGTGCCACCAGACATAATATTCGTCGTGCGCACAATGCTGTTGCCTCTGTAGATCGTCTGAATGCGCCGGCAGCGCTCCTCCTAGTTGATATCGACAAGGCCTTTGATTCCCTGAGCTGGACCTACCTCTTCGCTCTCCTAAACAAGCTGAATATTGGCCCTTGATTGCTTAAATATATTCGCCTCTTATACACAGACAACACCGCCTCGGTCCGTATTACTGATTCAACCTCGCGGCCATTTTGCATCGGAAAGGGCACCCGGCAGGGATGCCTTCTATCTCCCTATCTTTTTGCACTCGCTATGGAGCCACTCGAGGCATGGGTAAGAATGGATGCCCAGGTACAGGGCTTTGAGTGGTCAAAGGAGGTCTCCAATCGTATAGCGCTGTACGCCGACGATGTCTTATTTTTTTCTCACATGCCCCAATAGGACTGGCCCACGTCTGCTACGTATGATGCAAATCTTCGGCGAAAACTCTGGTCTCTACATGAATGCTTATAAATCGTTCCTATGGCCCCTGCGCGGGGGGGGGGGGCAGATCAGCTCGGGACGTGGACACATGAGGTTACAGTGGTCCCAGACGGCTTCAAGAATCTTGGGGTGTTTTTGTCTGCGTCACAACCTGCTTCTTGGAGTAAGAATATGGCCCCTCTGCTGACTCAGGGCAACGAACAGGTACGTGTCTGGTCACATTTGCCCTTATCATTGTTCGGTCGGTCGGCAATTTTTAAAATGGTCTTGCTGCCCTGCCTTCTTTATCAACTTCATAATCATCCCTACCCAATACTGCATGCATGGTTTCGCCAATTGAACACAATTCCCAGTCATTTCCTTTTGGGGGGGGCTCTGTGTGTGTCGCTCTAAGAAAGTGCTTCCAGTCTACATACTGCGGGGGTATCGCAACTCCAGACATCCAGGCGTATCGCGCGGCGCCTAATCTCCTCATTTTAAACGATTGGTGGTATGGGGATCGACATGACCCTGCATACGCCGTTGAGTGTTGGTTAATGGACTTTAGGTCTTTGCACACAATTTTACATTCTAGTGCGACGCTCAAACCACTGCCGCACGCTACTCAGTCGGTCTTTGCGATATGGCGACAGGCGGTGCGTAGGATGGGATGGTGAGGCAAACTCACGAAAAAGACTCAGCTTTGGCGCAATGGCCTCCTGCCCCAATTGGCTGAATTACAGGGCTTCGTGGGATGGGATTCTATCGGTATATCAACAATTGGTGCCGTCCTTCAGGGTCAGACCCTGAAATCATTCCAGCAGCTACAAACCTTATTTCAAATGCCTTGGTCTCAATTTTATAAATATCTACAATTTCGCTATGCATTTTCCCCGTACCTTGCCCAGCAAGATAATATTCCCGACTTTAATCCTGTTGAGTTCCTTGGCGAGATGGGTCACCACAAAATCGCTGCATTATATCGCACCTTGGTAACTAATAGCCACACTACACTTAGTAAGAACAGAGAGGCCTGGCAGATAGACCTCGGTCCAATGGATGAGGATGACTGGGTTGAAGCTCTAGAGTCCCCGGGAGGGGCGGCCATTGCTGCGCGCCTTCGTCGTATACAGTTTAAATATCTTCATCGTGTGTATTTCACTCGCTATAGGCTCTGGCGCACCGGGATGATTACATCCCCCCCTTTGTCTGCGTTGCGGAGTCGCCGAGGGAACCTTCCATCACACCATTTGGGAGTGTACGGCTCTTTCACGGTTTTGGCGTGGGGTGCTGGCCTGTCTATCCGAGGTGCTGGGTTGGGACATTCCACAGTCACCGCGTTTAACCATGCTTCATATTACGGTGGGTATTGGAGGCAACAGATCTAAAAGACATCTGCTACCTGGGGCTTACTCTTGCTAAGAGAGACATTGCTAAGGCTTGGAAGGCAACTTCACCGCCATCTATAGGGGCCTGGAAACGGGGCCTCGACTTTTCCATGGGGTTAGAAATACCGATCTTCTCGGCACGTGGATGTCCTCAGAAACATCCGAATATCTGGAAGCGGTGGGCTGATTACCCGGGTTTGTATTTTGAGCCTATTCCCCCTACGATACGTAATGAAGAATTGCCATAAAGATCAAATGTTGGGTATATATCTTAAGAATAATTTTATCTGTACTCATATGTTGCGAATAGAGACTTTGTATGACAATATGCATATGGACTCTGTGACATTGTTGTTTCTAGTTTATAACTTTTTATTTGCGTTTAATTCAATTTTCTGCATATTTTATCCGGCGACAACCATATATTGTTAAAATTGACATCTTTATCATTGCTATGATATGTATACAATTGCGGCCCTGGTGCAACCTGGGCCTACTGTGTCGGTCAACATTAAAATCTGTTGTGAAAAAAAAACTGTTTGAAAACAAAAAAAAGAGGGCGATTTTGTGGAAAGAAAAAAAATTGGGGGACTTAATTTTCAAGATTGACACACTGAAGCAAAGAATTTCAGGGGGGAGACAGCTAAAATGAAGCCCTTTTTGGCTTAAAAATTCGTGAGTCTCCCACTTGAATAGGGCTGTGGGCATATATGATATGTGCAGGCCCTCATTGGGCAATATGTTTATTATTTCCATTGTTACGGCAAAGGAAAGGAGGGGCATTAGGACCGTCTCGAGGCTTCACTATCCACATACACACCTATATACGTAATCCCTCATGATCCTCATTTGGAAATTGCGGCCCACAAATAATTATCCTTTCCATATTGGTTTGTGCACCTGTGACCAGAGGGTCTGCGTGGCAGGAGGCTGGTTTCTCTTACCATTAATTAAGAACCCAAGTTTTCTTCTTTTTAACTAAAATGATTATATTTTGATTTACCTTGCATCAATGCATTGAGACGGAACCTGAAGACATTTTAATTTGTGATTGTGCACTAGAAAAATGCTGAAACTAAAAATTAAATAAACCTACAAAATTAACGATTACACACAACACGCAATTCAACTTTTTATGCATAACCCAAATGGGTATTAGAATCCTTTTCCGAGTTGGATGAGAAATAGGAGTTAATTTTAGGTAATAAAAGGCTGTTCAGAAATAAATCAATGTACAATGAGTTTCCACAGTACTGAGAGGGGAACAAACACCTCAAAGTTATGAAAAATAGAATTCATATTTTACAGGTGAAAAAAAAGAAAAAGGATGTGATTTATTGGAGGAAACGCCCAATGGTATCTCCCAATTTATGAGGTCAATATATCTTCAATTTCTCTCAAGGGTATAATACAACTTTTCAAGGAAGAAAAGGAGATTTAACCACAAAAAGGGTTTATTATATTCAGAAGCAGTGCCTTGGGCAACGACACATGAAACGCCTTCGAGAACAAATGAAACAGCAGCATGACACCAGTACGCTTTTAACTGCAGCTGAACGACAGTAAGAGCATTGTTAAGCAGGAATGGCCCCAAAGGGGCAGAATGCGGCACTATATTATGAGATGAAGTTTGGAATAAAGCGGGTGCGTGCTCTAAGTCCTGCTCACGAGAATCGAATATATTCAGAAAAATAAGTTTCCTAATCTTATTACCACCAAGGGTATCTTGGAGCTAGGAAACATTACAGGCTAAAAGATAAAATAACAGCAAAAAAAGAAGGAAAAAAAACGGAGAAGGAAGAAGAGGTTTCTTAATAGAACAGAGAGTTCTTCGACATCCTACAAAGTTTTTGGGTAGTTTTCCACAAGGCAAAGAGCCTCCGGCAGACCATTCCAGAGTGGAGAGCAGAGGACACTGAAAGCGGTACCATCACAGCGCATCTGAAGCAGAGCCTTCAAGCTGGAGTGCAGAAGGCTGTCAGGAGCATTTGCAACCACCAGCGTAGACAGGAATAATATGCCACGATTTATGGAATGCTTAGTGTATCAAATGCAGTACTTTGACAAGGATCCTTTATTTAATCAGGAGATGGTGCAAGGACTGTCTGAACTTCGACATTTGATCAAATATTTGGAGGCTGCCTGCAAACCCCACTATTATATTCTTGTCCAACTGCACCCTCTGAATCACAGACTGAGGCAAGGCAAGGTAAATGACCCTTTAGTGCAAGCATGTAAACAAACAGTCCGATCAGCTTCAGACGAGTAGGGATTGAAGACAAAAATCTTCCGATAGCAAAGGAGCTGACGGAAAGAGGTTTGGAAACGTGTAATATTTTACGTTAGCATAAGCGAGAGCCATTTTTGGCTGTGATGTCCATTTCGCTTCCTTCGTAATTCTTTCGTCCTCTGCTGTTCGCCTTTTCACCCTGCTTGTGTCATTAACTTTAGTTGACCTCTTTCGACATGGCTAAGCAATGTACGTGCTGGGGGGTTTGTAGCTGCCGGTGCACCTGGTCTTAGAGGCTATCTATTGACCGTTTACTGCTGCCATAAACATTCCTGCTCCCCTTTCTTATTTGCTGACCAAGTGGTCATCCATCTGCCCTTGTTTGCTGATAGCTATTTTCTGTGTCTAAACTCGCTCTTTCCATTTCTGTCCATATGCTTGCATTGCAACAAAATTGTATATAAGGACGATGGTTTGTGAATTCAGTGTACTTCCTCCCACAACACTTGAGGGTGTTTGGATGCAGTCCTGCTCATGAGCATTTAATAAACTTGGTTGGTTTTACTTCACTCCAGTGCCGATCTCTCTTTTGTTAGTCTTCGGTCCCGTGGACGAGAGGGTGACCCTGCACCAGTGTGCCCTCACAGGGGTACATTTCCACAGTTGGCGCCCAGCACGTAGGGCCCCATCGGAGACGCGGCCGTCTGAAGGAGTGGTCTTGGCAGAAGATCGAAATTATCACGGAGGACGCGCACTGCATGAGAAGACTTTTGTCTTTGCAGCCAACGTGAACTTTCCGGTTTTCTTGACTTGACCCTCCGTGTTTTGGCCGGTCTTGACTGGGGCTTCTTTGGCGAATTTTGCAGTGACCATTAGGTCGACCAGAGATCGGCAGGTGGGAGTTGAAGACTTCTGTTTGGTAAGGTCGCTGATGCGGCACTCTTGTTTGTTTGGTTTGGTTTTGGTATTCATTCTTTGCAAAGACTGAAGGCAGGTAATGTGGGGATTTTTCTCCTTTTGAAACTTGTTTGGATAAGTAATATTTTACATATACCTGTAAAAACATGCCTGTTATTAGTACACTTCGTAAGTGGTGCTGCTGCGGCAGTACCAGAAGTGTTTTGGAACAAAGTCAGCCGGCCCCTCCAGAAGGGACGCCGAATAGAGATATGTATATAAAATATGGTATTTGTCCCATAATGTATGGCTCATTGTGGCACAAATACACAAAGAAGGAATCCGATTTACAGTGGCCAGTGAATGGGTCATTTGATTTTAAGAAGGTTCAGTATGTGGAACAGTGTTTGTTCAAAAGGAAGAGTAGGCAGGATATGTTTGACAGTTTGGGTATGTGGGATAAGGAAGTGCGAGAGAGAGCGAAGAAAGCGGAAGCTATAGCACAGAAAGAACAGCGGAAAACGATGCATCAGAAATATGTGTTGAATTAAGAGATAAGGAGATGCAGGAAGGGATAGAAAAGGTAGAGAGAGAACGTCTATTGCAGGTAAATGGCCAGTACCCTATTAGACGTCCTGTCTATCCACTACTTAATAAGCCTGATGACTATTTTATTAGAGCGACCCCCACCCCGTATAAATCTCCTGATCCGAGTGCCCCCGAGGGAGGTGCTTCTGATGAGGAAATCTCCTCATCAGATGATAAGGACAAAGATCAGCGATCCATGCGACAGACTCGCTCTACTCTGTCTAGCGCAGATAAAGATAAATTGAAGGGCAGTGCTAGAGAGGAATCTCGTCGGAAGACTACAGCGACGATCCTCACAACTACAGTTCAGGCTTGGGAAGACGCAAAACAGTTATATTTTTTAGAAAAGTTCTGTTGGGAAATATTATATAATTGGCAACATATTTCTGACGAATCAGGCCCAAATGATTTGAAGACAGATTATAGGCAGTTAAGAGATGGGACTTACCCTGTCAAAAACATATCTGACACAATTAGACGAGCGGTTAAATTACGGGATGATACATTACAAATGCAAAAGGAAAAAGAATTAGCTAAAAAGCACCAAGCAGGCATTGAGACAACAGAATCTCAGACAGAGAAGACGGATATTCCAGTGGATGCGAATGATCCCAGCAGTAGTGAGTCTGCTATGAGACCAATGCGTGAAGCTGCACCCCTGTATGTTCCCCCGAAGGGTGCGGGAACAAATGATGATAAGACTTCCGATGATGCAAAGGGATATTTTATATATAATTGGGTCTATACTCCCTGGAGTAGAGCAGATGTTATGGCCCTTAAGGCTGCTTTGCCCGACCCCCGGAAAAATCCTGCCGCCTTCTATGAGGAGGTGGAAGGAGCCATCAGCTCCTGCACTATGACCTTGCCAGATATTGATATGTTCTTCGGGCTTATTTTGCCTCCCCGATATGTGGAGAACAATACGTAAAATAGATGACAATGTGGCATTTGGTGATACCTGGGAACATTTAGAAGAAATAGATGCGGACAGGGAGCCTGCGCAGAAACCTCAGAAGGAGATATTAGATCTTCCTAAAGCTATTGTGACTAAGTTGAAGACTCTCATACCCCTAAGAAAATAGATTGGACTACGTTAGCGTCCTGTAAACAGAAAAAGGATGAGTCAGTTTCTGATTTCTTTTCAAGATTTGAGGAGACATTCCATGATTTTAGCAGCCAGTCATTGGCCGATGATACGGGTAAGCATTTGTCGACAAATTTGTCGCTAATAATGTTACCGGAAATAGCTAGTCGCCTTAAGGCCAGTGAGAGTTCTTGGACCACGTCTTCCCCAGTTTCCCTTTTGACCATGGCCCAATATTATGAGCGACAGGAACAGGAAGTGAAAGGCAGGGAGGATAAGAAAGTTAAAGAATTAAAGACAAAAATTATGATGGCTCAAGTATATGGTCCACCATTTAGGGGAGGTGGAAGAGGCGGACGTGCAATGTATACACCCGGAGCGCTCCCTCTTTCTCGAGCAAATTTGTCTCCTGATCAGTGTGCCTATTGTAAAGAGACTGGGCATTGGCGTTCTGAGTGCCCTCTTTTGCGAGGTCAGCAGTACCAGCAGGGAAGGGGAAGTATGAGAGGACGCCCAGGGAATTCAGGAAACAGGGGAGGTACAGGAGCTCGTCCCAGGTTTGAGGCAGTTGAACAAGGACCAAATTATTCTAATACCTTTGATAGACGAAATCAAAACCAAATGTCTGATTATTCTGCTGATGCACTTGCAGATTCCGATTACGCATAGGGATGCCTAGGATGGGGTAAGGGACCGGTTGAGGTGCCAGTATATCAAATGGGTCCTAATGTTGACGCAAATGTCTTGGGATCTACTGATCGGTTTCTGGTTGATACAGGGGCTACCCGTAGTGCTCCGTCTAAAAGATTGGTTCCTAGGGCTCCCCTGTCCGGCGCAATGATAACATCAATAGGGTTCGATGGAACACCTACACCTAGCCCGCTTTCACAGCCACTTGAATTCGGACTTCACAAATTCACTGCAGCATGTCCATTTTTGCTTTCCCCTAACACGCCGGACAACATTGTGGGTATCGATATGCTTAAATATTTTCGTGCTACAATACGTTGTTCTCCGGAAGGTGTGCGTGTTATTTTGAATGACAATTATCCAATGGTTGAGAGATCCTGTCTTATCAATGAGGATGCCGCTCTGGCGTCCCTACCTTGTGGGCTAGATCTGATACTGATGTGGGTCAAATGGTTATTCCACCAGTGCAAATCCAAGTAAGGGAAGGTGTTTCATTGCCTCGACTGCCCCAATACAAAATATCCCGAGAAGGTGAAGAAGCATTAGCAAACATTGTCCAGGATTTGATCAAAGTGGGGGTAGTGGAAGAAGTCCCCTATAATACTTGCAATAGCCCTATCCTTCCTATTTTGAAAAAAGATACTGACACTAAAATTTACAGATTCATTATTGATTTGCGGAGGTTAATAAAATTGTAGTGCCCCAATATCCGGTAGTTTCTGATATCACAACCCTTCTCACTATGGTCCCTCCCACTGCCACTACATTTTAGGTGATCGACTTGAAAAACGCATATTTCTAAAATACCCATTCACCCTGAAAGCCGTTATCTGTTTGGATTCACATTGAAAAATAGATCCTTCCGGTTCTGCAGAGCTCCACAGGGCTATACAGAGAGTCCTAGCATTTACAGTCAGGCATTAAAAAAACAGCTGGATTCCTTTCCTGTACCAAAAGGGGTGGCCCTTATCCAATATGTTGATGACATTCTATTAGCTGCTGACACTCCTGAGCAATGTGAAGAAGGTACATTGTTACTGCTATCGTTTCTTGCATCACATAATCACAAAGTCTCACGAAAGAAATTGCAATATTGTAGACAGCAGGTTACCTATTTAGGTCACCTCCTGCCTAATGAGGGACGTGCACTCACACCAGATCGCATTCAGACCATTTTAGATACTCCTGTGCCCCGTACTCAGAAGGATGTCCGTGCATAGATTGGCCTCACTTCTTTTTGTAGGCAGTGGATCCCCAGTATTTCGCACATTATTAAACCTTTGTTGGCTCTTTTGACTAAAGACACTCCGATGCCCCTCCCATGGACTGCTGAATGTCAGAGTGCCTTCCAACAGTTACGCCAAGCTCTTTGCTCTGCACCAGTATTAGGAACTCCAGACTACACTAAGACTTTCACGCTCTATGTACACGAGAGGGAAGGTTGTGCTCTCTCGGTGTTAACACAGATACAGGGTGATCAACAACGTCCTTGTGCATACTTCTCAGCTGTCCTTGACCCAGTCGCTCGCGCGCTGACTGGATGTTTCAGAGCGGTGGCAGCAACGGCTGTATCTATACGTAAGAGTGAAGGAATAGTTTTGTCACACAAACTGCTTGTGTTAGTACCCCATTCAGTTGATGCTTTGCTAAATCAAACGAAAACACAGCATTTGACTAGTGCTCGCTTGACAGGATATGAATTGACACTTTTGGCCCCTCATATCACATTGAAAAGATGTTTGACACTAAATCCTGCTACACTACTACCATTTCCAGCTACTCAGCCTCAGTCGCAAGAATCACATGATTGTATATTTCTCACTGAAGAGCAAACAAAGGGTCATGTTGACCTACAAGATACTCCTCTCTCTATTGTTGATGGGGAGTTATGGGTTGATGGGTCTTGTTTGAAATTACCCGATGGCACCACATCTGCTGCCTATGCTATTACGACACTCCAGACAGTAGTTGAGACAGCTCGCATCCCACAGAAATCGGCCCAAGCCGTTGAGCTGATTGCTCTAACAAGAGCGTGTGAGCTTAGTACAGACTTGCTTGTCAATGTCTACACTGACAGTCAGTATGCGTTTGGGGTAGCGCACAATTTTGGCCGCTTGTGGAAGGAACGCGGTTTCCTCACTTCACATGGAACGCAGATAGTGCATGGAGAATTAGTGCACAATCTTCTTACTGCCTTAACTTATCCCAAGAAAATAGCTATCGTTAAGTGTAGTGCACACAAGAAGGTGACAGATAAAATAGGAGCAGGTAATGCCTTTGCAGATCGCACAGCTCGTGAGACCGCAACACAGCGAAGCACCACTTCTATGTATGTGGTTAAGTCGCAAGCTGAACGTTGGCATGATGCTAGACAGGAAGCGTTGGATATGCAACAATCTGCCTCCTCTGAGGAATTAGACCAATGCTCTAAGGAGGGAGCATTGGATGATGAGGGCTGCTGGGGGAGCAAAGATATGACTAAATGGAAGTTGCCCACTGCATACCTATATCCTTTGATTCACATGGCACATGGGCCGGCACATGTTGGTGCATCCTCAATGGCAAAACAACTCATGCAAGTTTGGGATCATCCTGATATTGCCGGCACTGCTAAAAAGATAGTACAGTCTTGTCTGGTCTGTCTCCAGTATAATCCTGGAAAGGGAACGCGAACTCCAACAGGAGGGTTTGGAACACCATCTGCACCTTTTGAGGTCCTGCAAATGGACTACATTCAGTTTGAGCGCTGTAATAATCTGAAATATGTCCTAGTAGTGGTTTGTGCCTTCAGTAAATGGGTGGAGGCGTATGCTACGAAGGATAATACACCTCTCAAGACAGCGAAAGTTCTCTTAAAGGAGTTCTTTCCCCGCTTCGGCATCTGTCGGGTCCTATGGAGTGACAATGGACCTCATTTTATTGGGCAAGTTGTAGAATATGTCATGAAAGGGTTGGGGATTAAGCAGAAATTTCATGCTGATTTCCACCACAGTCAGCAGGCCTGGTGGAGCGTTACAACTCCACCCTGAAACTGAAATTGGCTAAAATACAGGCTTCTACGTCTTTGAAATGGCCTGATGCACTGCCCCTAGCCTTGCTTTCTATCAGATCAATACCACATACACGATCTGGCCTTACGCCACATGAGATATTCTTTGGGAGGCCCATGAATATTTGGGGGGTCCCTAAGCCTCGCCCTATACATGATGTTCCCCACATGTTGATGAGTGACTATTTGTCAGAGTTAACTGACAGCTTGTCTTCTATTTATCAGCAGGTGCAGGAAGCTCTTCCAGACAGGTCGCAAGGTGATGGTCATGATCTGCGGCCTGGAGATTTTGTCCTCACAAAATCGTTTCAACGGACAAGTTGACTGGCACCTCGCTGGCGTGGCCCAGAGCAGGTCCTCCTTGCTACCAGAACTGCAGTCCGAGTGACCAACAGGAAGAACTGGGTCCACGCCAGGCACTGCCGAAAGATTCAGCATACCTTCGTGAGCCCTACTGTGCTGACAGATCACCGCGACATTCTGGTCACCGAGAGAGGACGAGCTGCGTCACCTGAAGGGCCTGAGGAAGTCTTACCGGACCACACGATCCCCGGCGCATCTAGATACCTACTTCGATCCAGGAAGAGGGACACTTCATCGCAAAAAGAGACTGTTTGAGCCACTGTCCTGGGTGGTTAAAGACTGACTACAAAGGGGGTAGCCTTTTAGTGACTACTCGTCTCAACGTTAGTGAAGAAACCAACGCCTGCCCAGGACCTTAGGGCATCATCTATTTTGTTGTTTGTCGACGAGATGAACATGCCTGAGGAGAAGAAATCAAATGCTGCAAAGATCTGTAGAGGCTGCACAATGTTTATTACTGGATTGACTGACTGCTGTCATCATTGCTGTGGTAATGTGGGTTGTGGAGGAAGTAACTCCGGCTCGAAACTTATTGCCTGCTACTACTCCTGCCCCCACGGAACATTATTACTTCACTCTTCCCTATCATGAAAAGAAGCATCGAATGTCATATCTCAATAATACTTTCATACAAATATTGCATCATACTCATAATGCTACGAATACTACCAATTGCTGGGTATGTGGAATGATGCCAGCCCATCAGAAGAAGGGAGGAACGCCTCTCATTCCCCTGCCATTTTCACACAATGGCTCTTGTAGAGCCTGGTTCGCACTTTTGTGGGCCTCTGAGGTTAGTAATATTGCTCCAGCTGATGTAGGAGGACTTAATACACAGTTAAATAAAGTTTGTTATCCTGATGATGAAGGCCTCCCACAAGCCAAAGGAACTATATGGGAAATGGAGGAGTATCGCAAAGGAAATTCCTCCGCAAGCTACGTTTTCCCCAATACTCGAATGGCCAAGGGTAACGGGCCTCCTGTTATCGCTGTTACTAGAGCCCAAGCAAATCTTTGTGTGAGCAGTTTTGGCAGTATCCCTGTGGGAATAAGTGACTGTACTACAGTATTGAATATCACTGGAACTAACAATATCAGTTTTCTATCCTCACATAACACTTATTTCATTTGTGGAAGTAAAGGTTACTATTATCTACCAATTGGATGGTCTGGAATATGCTATGTGTCCTTCTTGCTTCCCCCTCTGTTCTTAGCACCTGCATCTCATCATAAAGATCAAAAATTGTTTTATGACATTTCCTTGAACCGATTCAAAAGAACTATAAATAATGATGAGGTGGATCAAACTGACACTGCATTACAGCAATATGTTGACTTTAATTTGGGACTCTTTCTTTGTTGGTGCGGCCTTGAATAGTAGAAAAAAAAGACGCTTGACCCGAGTGGTCGAGGCAATGACTAATCAAACAGCGATGGCTCTTGGGAATATTACAGAAGAACTCCAAATCACGAGAATTGTGACTTTGCAAAATAGAATGGTTTTAGATGTAATATTAGCTGATCGTTGTGGAGCATGTCGCATTATCGGGAGTAGCTGTTGTGTGTTTATCCCTGACCACGCCCCTTCTGTTTATGATGCCATTTCCAAACTGCATAAAATAGCCACTAAGATACATCAAGACCCAGGAACATGGACTTGGACTGGATGGTTCTGGAACTTATTTTCTGTATGGGGTCTGAAAGTATTGTCGGCCCTATTCATAATTATTGCAATTATCTTCTCTTGTTGTTTATGCATACAATGTGGACCAATGCTCTGTTCCCTCTGTATTTCCACTTGTACTACTTGTGTACCATCTAAAACGAATGTCCAAAATGCAAATGCCCGTTTAGCAATGAAACGAGAAATTTGTGAAATGATGTTAATTGATATTCACGATGTATATCATACCCCTTAGAAGGGACAAGAAAATGTCTTAGTTTATGCTAAAAGGGTCGTCTGTGGAAACGTGTAATATTTTACGTTGGCATAAGCGACAGCCATTTTTGGCTGTGGTGTCCATTTCGCTTCCTTCGTAATTCTTTCGTCCTCTGCTGTTCGCCTTTTCACCCTGCTTGTGTCATCAACTTTAGTTGACCTCTTTCGACATGGCTAAGCAATGTACGTGCCGGGGGGTTTGTAGCTGCCGGTGCACCTGGTCTTAGAGGCTATCTATTGACCGTTTACCGCTGCCATAAACATTCCTGCTCCCCTTTCTTATTTGCTGACCAAGTGGTCATCCATCTGCCCTTGTTTGCTGATAGCTATTTTCTGTGTCTAAACTCGCTCTTTCCATTTCTGTCCATATGCTTGCATTGCAACAAAATTGTATATAAGGACGATGGTTTGTGAATTCAGTGTACTTCCTCCCACAACACTTGAGGGTGTTGTTTGGACGCAGTCCTGCTCATGAGCATTTAATAAACTTGGTTTGTTTTACTTCACTCCAGTGCCGATCTCTCTTTTGTTAGTCTTCGGACCCGTGGACGAGAGGGTGACCCTGCACCAGTGTGCCCTCACGGGGGTACATTTCCACAGAGGTGGATCAGATCTTCTGAATCTAGGCCCCAAAGAAGAGGCACAGGTGACAGCATATAGCTAAGCAGGCCATCGTTTACTGTCAAACACTGTCTTCAGTGATCAGGACCTCAGTGTTATCATTGCTCATCTTCAAAAAATTGGCTGACATCTACATCTGTAAATAGCAGTCAAGAGCTCCCACATGAAGGTGACTGACTTAGCCTAGAACCAAGCTAGTCTTTTTTTTTTTTTTTTGTGCCCAGGTAACTCGAACCATGGGAATCTGTTGATGTGGGATGCTGTGGCGCATCTCCATATGTTCCATCCTTCTTCCTCAATCAATGTGCAGCTTTGCCACACTGTATCACATCTAGCAGTGAGAGAGACTTGGCACACCAAACCTGTCTACCACATTCTTCTACATCGCCCAAATGCCCTACCGCTCTTACTAATGCCTGCTCATTTACCCGGGATAGGAATTCCATTGAGCACATTCACCATCTAAGTTAGGTTTACAAGAAAGCACAACTTTGCCCAAAGTGACCGCATAAGGATTTGTTTTATTAGCATGTGTGACTTGAGGTCAATGGCAGTCCTAATCAGCAAACTGATGAACCCCCTTCACCCATGGTCTTTTGCTGTAATTTTATTAAAGAAGTGGACACTTAAGGGTTCCTGTGTAACTCAGGGTGACATTGATTGAACCTCATTGATATTATCACCACAACAATGTGGACTCAAAGGGTCAGGGTGGTATGAGCCAATCCCCAAGAGAGCAATATATGATAGATGGGCATACTGTCTAAGCATACTTTTATGCTTTCAAAGAGGCTCATCATAAAGCATTGATTCAGATGTTAAAAGCTTAGCGCAGCCCACAATTTTAGTTGCTGCAAACATTGGAAAAAGGAGGGCAGAGACAACTTGTGACACCATGGGCCTGGCTAGGCTAAAAAATCCACAGTTCGCCAAGGCCAAGCATAAATCTCAACTTCATGTTCAAGAAACTTAAACAAGCTCATGTATTCGCTCAACTAGTCACACAGCTAGCCTTTAAAAGACCAAACAATCACAGATTACAAATTAGCCCAAGAGGAAGAGGATAATCCCTCAGCCTCAGAAAAGAAGCACGCACAGTACAATGATACCTAAGATAGGTCTCAGGGTAGTTATAGTTATGAGACGACGCGCACATTACATCCATACCTAGTCATGAACTATGAGTCATGAACCAGACTCTGGAAGTAAAGAAGAACCACATGCTTTGGATCCACCACTCAGTGCACAGAGGTCAGTAATGTTTAGTCCAGACAATATAGTTCACCAAGGCCATCGCACTGGATCGGTGGTGGTCTATCAGCTGCTGAAGCCAATTAACATTAAAAAAAATCACAATCATCTGCTAGCAGAATACCCTAGACACTCCTTTGGTCCCTTCTACTTCAGAAATGGACTCTAAATTGGCAATTTTCTTGGGATATTCTCCAGAGACATTACAAAGGAAAGCAACATGTCCTGAATGAGAATATCAATTAAACTGGAGGATACTCAGGTAACACTTTTCTCTTCTTCCCTTTCAAAACTATGAGGGAGAGTTTGAGGGTTAACTCAAAACTTGTAACTCCGAACACGTGTTGCCTGGGTCCTGCTGGGT
Organism: Calotriton arnoldi; assembly: GCA_963921515.1. Taxonomy (NCBI): domain Eukaryota; kingdom Metazoa; phylum Chordata; class Amphibia; order Caudata; family Salamandridae; genus Calotriton; species Calotriton arnoldi. The sequence continues at coordinate 1,417,175 of CAWUFW010004002.1, forward strand.
TCCAGATTACATTTTATCTCCTGGCCACAATGTTCTTGCAGTTCACATGGACAGACTAAAAATATAAATTCCGTGCTTTATTGTTCGGTCTCTCCTTCACTCCTGGGAGCTTCAGGAGAGTGATGAAGCCAGTCAGGGAATATCAGTGTTCCTGGTGTTCAAATGTTAATCTACTTTGACAACATGCTATTCATTACTCGGCATCTCCCTGTTCTACAGAAACACTGGAGTATTAAAATAGATCTCATTCAAAAAGAGGGCTCCATCACCAATGAAACCTAGTGGAATTGGATTCCCATAAAACAGATTGAGTTCTTGGTTTTTTCACTGAACCCTGTAGAAGCCAACATCTGGTTAACACAAAAGAAACTTGAGGCCATCAAAAATTAAATAAGGTTCTGAAGGCAAAATACGAATCTTTGTTTGATTAGCACAATTGTAGGGATAGGAACTTCCTCCATCCAAGCCATATTACTGGAGTGTCTGCACTACAGGGTATTACAGAGAATAATTATCTTACATCTCAGCTGGGGTTTTACATATTCACAAGTAGTGTATATGTGAAAGGAAGCAACGCAGGAAATCCAGGGTTGCCTACACCACATGTAGGCCTAGAATGTCAGGGCTATTTTGGGGCTTCTCTAGGCATCACCTGAGAGTACAATGGCTGGTCTGGAGCACTTGTTCTGCAACCTCTCTATTGGAGGAAGGCGGTCAATCGAGGAATTGCATCTAGGTATAAACTATCTGAAGCTTCTAATAAACTTGTTCATGGCCAGGTGCTTGACTCAGAACAAACACAGTGTTGTGTCCTACTGTTTGGCATTATTCCCATGGTTAACTACTAAAATCAATTGGGTATAAAATGCAGACTTATGGCTAAGATGATGATGAAAATCTACTGCCTGGACCACAAGCTGTTCCTAATGCCACAGTACCTTTCAAGCAAACAGAATGTCTTGGCATAGTATAACTCCCGATTTCTTCAGGATTGCATTGACTAGACAGTTGACCCTTGGATCTCTCACAGACTAATGACAGTATGGGATCCATGCAAGATAGGCCCTTCTAAAGCTTGCCTCAAAAACGAATTTCATTTTTCTTTAGTTGGGAACCAGGCCCGAAGGTAAAGCCAATCAACACCATCACAAAGAAAGGCATTAACAGTTGTCTTTGCACTCCCTCCATTCTGGATGATTTTGAATATGATGGTTCATGTGCAGAGCCAGAATGGACTTGATCCTAGTAACATTGCAGGTTTTGTTTCTAGTTGTACTAAAATTTAATTGGGATTCTCCACTCCATCCTGAGAGTCTGCTGATGAACCCACTGGGCCAGTCAACAAGCCAATTACATCTTAAGGCCTGGAAGATTTCAGAGCATGAGGGCAAGTCCAACACCTTACAAAGAGGACTTCATTCTACATCTATCAAGGTTGGAAACTAACAAAAGTTCAGGGTCACTCTGGAAAGAATGGTGTGTTGAAGTTTTTAGAGGTATTTCTATCCCATGGTGATGGATGGATGGAAGGATGGATGTTATTAACAGTCTGAATCTTTAGTCACAATTAGCAGAAGTTGTAATAGAAGAGAGAAACATCAACTATTACAGATAAGCTACTTTAGCAGTTCATTCTCCTTTAAGAGGGTCTGCAGTTGTGGCAACGTCTCTTAGTAAGTACCCTTTTGAAAAGGATTCCAATGACAGTCCCTCCTGAACTACCCTACGGCTGTTAACACTGGGTTATAGTTTGTTAACAAATACCCTACCTAATGAAGATGGGTTCAGGAAATATCTTTCTGCTAAACAGATGATTTTGCTCCGTTTAATATCCTGTAGGCCTGTACCAGACACAAGAGCAATTAATTTAACAGGTGGGGTCTTTACTCCTGGCATAGTTACCATTGCTAGGAGGACAAAGTCAACTACTATATTTATTTATTTCCCATCTATGTTTTCAGAGGTATTCAAAGTTACAAGAGCTTCCCCAGCATTCGTAGCCATTTTGCTTCTTCTCTGTAATGATGATAGGCGCACATGATTCGCTGACGTAATTACAGAGAAAGTGAAAGTAGAATAAGCCAACCGGCTCATTTACTTTCCCTTACATCAGTGCTCGGGGGCATATCTTAGCCCCCTGAGCACTGATTTGGATAGGGCAGATATCACTGGAAAGGGGAAAATCTCTGCAGGAGGGCGATCCCCAAGCAGGGATCCACCCACTAGACCCCAAGACCTATGAACTATTTTTAAAGGGGGGGGCGGGGGTTGGTCTCCTAACAATGGGCTAGTGGTCGCCTCTGTCCTCAGCCACAAAAGTCTCTCCCCCCCCTCCCCTGGGGACAGATAGGAGGTAATTGCCTCCAATCTGTCCCCGGGGCAAGATGGCAGATCTTTACCTGCAATCTGCCCCCAAAGCGGAGGGGGCGGAAAGCCCACTAGATGCAGGGGAGTTTTTTCTATGCCCTATAAATAGGGCAGATTGGGGATCAACACCCTCCAACCCATTAAGGGTCAGAAAAACGGTTGTGCCCATTACAGACTAGGGGCAAGGCGTGATGTGTGGATGAGCCACCGCACCCCCTTTTTAGGTCGCGCATGCGCTGCTCTAGGAGAAGGCCTCTTGGAATCACTCCAGACATTCAGAAAGCTTTCAGAAAGCTTGTGCGTCTGGTTGTCAAATTCTATTGGCCTTTGCGTGTGGCTTTCAAGAAATGAAAGCACGCAATTGGCCAAAGGCGGGTGCATGTCCCACCTCTTCTTAAAATGTTCACTCCCATGGCATTTTGCTCTCGGGAGCGAGCAGGCTGGGAGCTGCATTCCTCCTTGGTCACGTGCTTTCGTTTTGCTGCCGCCCTTGCTTAACCTAGTATCCTATTACTAATTGATTTTAACGCGCCACCCTGCTTTTCTTTGAAATGCTTGTTTTATCTTGCATGCTTGGCACATTGTGTTATTCACGTCACTTAAAAGTGGCGCCATCAGCAGTTTTGTTATCTGTCGATGGGAGAATGCGGAGAGCGCTTACAAACCTGCTTCTCGCAGGGTTAATGTGAACTCATGGAGGAGGCACCCAGGCTACTCACTTTCCCTCGCATGTCGCCAGATGTTACGGACCGGCTGCTAGAAGGAGTTACATCCGGTTCTCCTCTGGACGCATGCCCTCTGAAGGTACTAAAATTAGGTAGAGAAGCTATTGTTCCCCACCTCACCGCTGTACTTAACGTAGCTATCTCCGAGGGGCAGTATCCTACCCCTTGGAAGACTGCGGTGGTTAAGCCACTCTCAAAAAAGCCTTCATTGGACCCAATGGAATTGAAAAATTATCGTCCTATTTCTCTACTACCAGTCCCAGCCAAGATTTTGGAAACACATTTAAATTCTCACCTTAGTGCCTACCTAAAGGATCACCAGCTACTTGATGGCTCACAGCATGGCTTTAGAAGCCATCATAGTACGGAGACAGCATTAACTGCTGTATTTAATAACATCCGTACTCAGGTTGATGCAGGGCACACCACATTGCTGGTTCTTCTTGACCTTACCGCAGCTTTTGATACCCTATCTCCTTTGAGGCTGGTCGAACGTCTCAAGGAGATAGGGATCGGGGGCACGGCCCTTGGGCTTCTTGCATCCTTTCTCAGTGATCGGGCACAGACCGTGAAAATGGGCCAATTCTACTCAGCTTCAAATTCCCTGTTATGTGGAGTTCCGCAGGGCTCCTCCTTGAGCCCGACACTTTTTAATATCTATGTTGCCCCGCTGGCTAAGGTCGTGAGATCCTTTGGGCTGGAGGTGTTGTCTTATGCTGACGACACACAAATAATGGTGTCCATCACCGACAGTATTAGGGAATCCGCCACAAATTTTAAAAATTGTATGCAGGCAGTTTCTTCCTGGATGGTTGAAAACTTTCTGAAATTTAATGGGGAAAAGACCGAGGTCTTGATATTTGGTAACCAACTCGACATCTGGTCCAACGATTGGTGGCCCGATACGCTTGGCAGCTGTCCCTGCCCTGTATCCCATGGGAAAAATCTAGGGGTCATAGTGGACAATTCTCTCTCTCTCTCTGAGTTTGCAGATTAGTAGAACAGTGTCCACTTGCTTTGGGATAATCAGGATCCTTAGAAAAATTTCCCAGTTCCTTTCGTTTGCCTCACGAAAACAGGCTGTTAGTGCCTTAGTAATGTCCAGACTGGACTATTGTAATGCCCTCTATTTGGGCATTAACAAAGGCCTGGTGCGACGTTTGCAGCTGGTGCAGAATGCTGCAGCCAGGCTGGTGATGGATCTTCCGAAATACCACACAGTCTCGGCTTCCCTCATCATGCTGCACTGGCTTCCTCTGGACCGTAGAATTCTCTTTAAAACCCTATGCCTGACCCATAATGCCTACTATGGCCTAGGCCCCGAGGCCATTAAAGCACTATTTCAGCATTATGCTCCTACTAGGCAGCTTAGGTCGGCAAGTAAGAATCTACTAACAGTTCCGAGGTTTAAAAAGGCTAGATGGGGAGGAAGGGCTTTTTCTACCGCCGCTGCTAAGCTGTGGAACTCCCTCCCTGACGATCTCTCTGGTCAGGGGTCACACACTCTCTTCCGTAAGGCCCTGAAGACTTGGCTTTTTACACAGACATCAGTCTGAGCATGTCATTTTATGTCTGTACATCAGTCCTTCTGCAGCGCCTTGACGCCCTTGGGCTAAGTTAGCGCTTTATAAATTTAATATTCATTCAACTACATGCTGCTGTTAAACGTTGCTTAACATGGAATTAACGTGAAAGTGTTTGCGCATGCTGGTGCTTCGCCTGAAGTAATCGTGTGCGTTTTTCTTTTAATTTTTTTTTACATTTATTTATTTTGCTCAGGTGGTCGTCGAAAGGTATCAAAGGGAAAAGTACTTGCCTGTATTGGACAAAACAAAATTTCTTGTTCCCGAGGAACTGACCATGACGAAATTTATCACCATTATTCGGCACGTTGAATGATCTGAGCGCCCTGTTGATATTAAAGTAGGTTATAATTGTTTTGACTGACACGTGTGTTAATATGCATCGTTTAGTCAAGAGAAAGTTAACATCTAGCGGCCGTTTTATCTCTTTGCGCGGGCCAGAGTATAAGAAAGGCGCAGCGGAATTTCCGAACTACCGAGGGGCCTTTTTGGAGCACACAAATTCAAATAGCGTCTTCAGCGCAAAATCCTGTGATTCTGGGAAATCACGTAATCTCTTTCCCTGAAGCAGTTTTGCTGATGCCAATTACCTCCTCCGAGGGACTGCTGGCAAAGAGCTGCTAATTTGTCGGTCATTTTAATAAAGTGGGTGATTGAGTAAACTCATGCTCCTGATTTACGTGTGATCTGCACTTAGACCTTCGAATTCAGGTAAGGCCAACTCGGCCTGTCATCCTTCCGATGTCATTGCGTCGTAGTAACTCCTGCGGTCTGAAACGCTTATATGCGACAAACTGCTGCGTTAATTGGCTTTTGGGCTTCACCCCCCCCCCCCCCCCAACACTAATCTCAACATTGACGTTTCTGCTTTGCTCGTGCTTTGCAACCCTGCCCCCTGTATCCCTGTATCCCTGCCTCCTCACACGGTCTGTTCTGACGCATTTGCAAGGGTTAAACATAGTTGTTCCATCTCCTGTTAGAGCGAGGACGCTACTATTTCCCGCCTAATGATGCTTGAAAGGAGTTGGACAACCAGAGTGTAAAGTTCGTTGACTAGTTTTCTGTGGTGCTGTCTGAAGCCTGGTACGGCCGAGCCACTCTAAACGGGCACCATGTCAACAATAGCCGGTCACATCGCAAAAGGTGACCCGTAATGGCTCAAATACGGCATTTTGTCCCATCTCCAGGCGGCAGGTTGTATGCATATTGCCAATGTGCAACAAGAGGACTTTAGTCTATTAATTATCTTGGCAGTTGTTAGAATTGGTAGGGGTGACCAGGGTTCACACACAATAGGTCATGACCCAAATACCGGTAGTAGCACAAACCAAAACGGTGGTTTCACCCAGATACCACCTGGATCAAAGTATTGAGTTATGCGATTGGTTTTGTGCTTATGTTAAGAGAGGGATTTCAGGGGTACTTGAATCCCCAAATTCAGTCCTAGACGTTATAAATATCGAGAAAATGAATACTCGTTTATATTGTTCTTATCTTCTTTATTTAGAGACCTGTGCAGAAACACAGAAAACAGCCGACACGTGTTTCGCCCAAGGGCCAGAAAGCCAGGGCTTTTTCAAGGCTGAGTATAGTGGTGAGGTTCTGAGGTGATAGAAGATAGGCATATTTAGTATGAGGTGAGTGGAGATAGAGTCAAAACAGGTAGAAGGTTATTAAGTGAGAAAGTGTTAGAAAATGAAAGAGAAGAAGAGAGAAGGGAGAGAAAAAAACATCATGAACGGAGAGAAAGGAAGAAAAGTAGTATACCAGTAAAGAGCGTTGGACAATGTAGAGAAAACGGTTAAGGGTTGGTGAATGACACGCAAAAAAGGCCCAGAGTATATGAGGATATATTGAGAATGAGAGGAATTGTGAATAAAAGTGCAAGAAAAGTGCAAAAAGAATTTGCAAGAATAATTTTTTAGGGGGAAAAAAAGGACAAAATAAATTGGAAATGAAAAATTATACATGACAAATTGAGAAATTATATATACAATAATGATGCCAATGTAGATAATTACGTCATTACAACATTAGTCACAAATGTACACCCTAGAGAGAGTACATAGATCAAGAAGGGATAATTTAGAGCAACTCAAATGTAGTCATTTGATAAACGACAGTATATATAGTCATAAACATACACCCTAAAGAGAGCCTGTAAAGCACGAAGGGAAAGTTGAGCGACGCCAAAATGTAGTCATTAAATAGACAGAAATTCATCCTCAATTACCTGCTAATTAGTACTACATGCTACATATAATGTTTAGCTAACAAGTAATAGGACACGAGAGATAAGGTGTTTTTTCTTTTACATACAGTAAAACAGGAATGCAATAATTGTCATATTATATGCACATGTATGTTAGACTTCTTAATGGAAATATACAGTACAAGGCAAAAATAATTGTTGAAAAGGTGCGGAAATGATTCTCTCTCATAGGGAAAAAACCAATAGAGAACAGTAACAATAGTTTTGCATGGCTCATGTGCAAGGATAGGTTACGCTGAAAAGGTAGAACCAATATATAAATAATTGCAACTGAAATGATTGTGGACTGACTGTCGAGTTCAACTTACCAAGTAAGTCTTGATGATTCTTATGCGGTTGGCATGTAGTATCTGTGAAATGTTAAAATAGAGTTAAGCGAAAGAAGAAGCTAAAATCAGGTGGTGAGAAGAGACGCAAAAACGTGGGAAGTGGTGCATCCCCAAGGGAGAGAGAGAGTTGGGGGGGGGGGGCAGTGATGCCAGAGAAAATCAAGAGCGACCTATGTGAGGAAATCTCCGGTGTATTTAAACATAGAAACATGTCAGTAACATGGATGAGAAACAATGTAGGGGGCCGTGATGCCAGGGAAAGTGAAGAGCGGCCTTGGAAATAAGAGACGCCGGTATGTTAAAAATTTCAGTATGTTAAAAATTGGACACACCCAGGAGGATATGTCAGAATCATGGACCGAAATCGGTGCCAAAGAAAGTCAGAACCGGCCATGTTAATTCAATCGCCGGTATTAAAGAACAAACAGACCCGGGAGGAAAAAAAACATGAAAGAGAGCGATATCGGCGGCAGCGAAGCTAGAGAAAAGTCAAAGGTAAACCCGAGAGGATATGTAAGTAGCATAAACGGGAAGCAGTGTAAGAAAACATAATAAGGGTGTGGGGGAGGCGCAGAGTATGAAGGGTCCAAATACTTACAGTACAAATAGCGCTCTAACAAGCGTGGTCTCCTAAGTCATCCTGCGGTCCAAAAGAGCTGACCGTGGCTGATACCGGTTCCTTAAAAATGAAGGAAGCGCGGGAAAACAATAAATGAGTGACGGCAGAGGGCCGTAAAACTGTCAGGTGACGGGTCCTAATCGGAGGGTTCGAGACTGCAGTCTGTTTGGAGAAAATCCTTTCGATAGCCACAACTGACTATAGATAATGTACAAAGGGAAGAATTGCATATGAAAACATCTAGGTAAAACACACAAGATGATCGAGTTCGTGGCAGCAGGGAAGGCAAAGGAACTCTAGTGAAAGAGTTCTGAGCTGCGATGTGCAGAAAAGGGACGGGGCAGAGACCTTCTCAGACATGGGAAATGGCATAAATTCAAAACTAATCCCAAACATTCTGGCTGAAATGCATCTTAGCAATGGCCCAGAAACTGATAAGAAGTATGATAATAAACAACAGTATGTGAAGAGAGTGGAAAAGGAGCAAATTGTAAGTGACCTAGATATGAATTCAATAAGGCAGGTCTAATGCCAAAAACAGACTCAGGACATTGAACAAAAACTAGGGAGAAAAAGACCTGAAATGGGGGTCCACCCAAGGCGAAGTCAGAAACAATTATAATGTAGGAACGAAAAAGGTCACAGGAGCAGAGTCACACTTATTTCAGGAGTGTGAGGCGGGATCTGTGAAGAGATATAATGATAATATACTAGACTAGGGTAACCAGGGTTTTAAAAACTAGGGTATCAAGGACTCACTTTTGCATCACCATAAACTTGGCGAACACAGTGCCAGATGCAGATTTGAAACAGAAGCAAGAAAATTGCACATTCAGTTAAATGGAGCAAAGTAACATGTAAAATTCTGGCTCAAATTAGTGACTGAAGGTGGTGGGCAAGTTGATGAACATCCGGTGTATGTACAAGACTAGACAGGATTGAGTTAGTTCACTTGTATAACCAGTAATGCATTTCTGCATCCTTGTTGAGCCCAGTATTAACAGTGTCCATGCGTAGAATAATTTCACTTTCTTTTTGCCTCATACGGAGTTCTCGGTTTCCCCCTCTGGGGTGTTGCTTCACCTGTTCCAATCCGAAGAATTTGAAAGTTTTGTTGTGCGGGTGGTATTCCTGAAAGTGTTCCGTTAGTGGTGGGCCCATTTCTGTCTTGTGGATGTTGCGATAATGCCCTAGAATTCTGGTTTTAAGTGGTCTGATGGTACTGCCTATGTAGAGTTTGTTGCAAGGGCAGATAATGATGTAAACTACATAATTTGAGTTGCAATTTATCCACTCTTTGATCTTTACTGTTTGTTTGCCAGGTATGGTAAATTCTTTCTGTTTGTTAATGCCTAATTTGCAGGCATTACAGTTGTGACATGTGTAAAATCCTTGGGGCCTTGACATGAAATGTGCTTCCGGTTGTTTCCTTTTGTCAATTAATTCTGATTGACAGAGCTTTTGTCTCAGGTTTCTTGCTCTCCTGAAACCCATTTGTGGGAAGGTTTGAATCTGGTCTTTAAGAGTCATATTATTAGACAGCAGGTACCAGTGTTTTTGAAGGGTTTTTCTGATATGGTAGTGCCCATTGTGATAGTCCGTGAGAAAACGGATAGTGTTTGACCTCTGAGTACCATTTGCCACAGCCTTGGTTTGCAGGAGTTCCTGGCGTGGTATCCTGGCGCAATCAGATGCCGCCCACAACTGGAAGCAGCTGCATCTGATTGCGCCAGGATACCACGCCAGGAACTCCTGCAAACCAAGGCTGTGGTTCAAAGATCAAAGATCAAAGAATGGATAAATTGCAACTCGAATTATGTAGTTTACATCATTATCTGCCCTTGCAACAAACTCTACATAGGCAGTACCATCAGACCACTTAAAACCAGAATTCTAGAGCATTATCGCAACATCCACAAGACAGAAATGGGCCCACCACTAACGGAACACTTTCAGGAATACCACCCGCACAACAAAACTTTCAAATTCTTCGGATTGGAACAGGTGAAGCAACACCCCAGAGGGGGAAACCGAGAACTCCGTATGAGGCAAAAAGAAAGTGAAATTATTCTACGCATGGACACTGTTAATACTGGGCTCAACAAGGATGCAGAAATGCATTACTGGTTATACAAGTGAACTAACTCAATCCTGTCTAGTCTTGTACATACACCGGATGTTCATCAACTTGCCCACCACCTTCAGTCACTAATTTGAGCCAGAATTTTACATGTTACTTTGCTCCATTTAACTGAATGTGCAATTTTCTTGCTTCTGTTTCAAATCTGCATCTGGCACTGTGTTCGCCAAGTTTATGGTGATGCAAAAGTGAGTCCTTGATACCCTAGTTTTTAAAACCCTGGTTACCCTAGTCTAGTATATTATCATTATATCTCTTCACAGATCCCGCCTCACACTCCTGAAATAAGTGTGACTCTGCTCCTGTGACCTTTTTTGTTCCTACATTATAATTGTTTCTGACTTCTCCTTGGGTGGACCCCCATTTCAGGTCTTTTTCTCCCTAGTTTTTGTTCAATGTCCTGAGTCTGTTTTTGGCATTAGACCTGCCTTATTGAATTCATATCTAGGTCACTTACAATTTGCTCCTTTTCCACGCTCTTCACATACTGTTGTTTATTATCATACTTCTTATCAGTTTCTGGGCCATTGCTAAGATGCATTTCAGCCAGAATGTTTGGGATTAGTTTTGAATTTATGCCATTTCCCATGTCTGAGAAGGTCTCTGCCCCGTCCCTTTTCTGCACATCGCAGCTCAGAACTCTTTCACTAGAGTTCCTTTGCCTTCCCTGCTGCCACGAACTCGATCATCTTGTGTGTTTTACCTAGATGTTTTCATATGCAATTCTTCCCTTTGTACATTATCTATAGTCGGTTGTGGCTATCAGAAGGATTTTCTCCAAACAGACTGCAGTCTCGAACCCTCCGATTAGGACCCGTCACCTGACAGTTTTACGGCCCTCTGCCGTCACTCATTTATTGTTTTCCCGCGCTTCCTTCATTTTTAAGGAACCGGTATCAGCCACGGTCAGCTCTTTTGGACCGCAGGATGACTTAGGAGACCACGCTTGTTAGAGCGCTATTTGTACTGTAAGTATTTGGACCCTTCATACTCTGCGCCTCCCCCACACCCTTATTATGTTTTCTTACACTGCTTCCCGTTTATGCTACTTACATATCCTCTCGGGTTTACCTTTGACTTTTCTCTAGCTTCGCTGCCGCCGATATCGCTCTCTTTCATGTTTTTTTCCTCCCGGGTCTGTTTGTTCTTTAATACCGGCGATTGAATTAACATGGCCGGTTCTGACTTTCTTTGGCACCGATTTCGGTCCATGATTCTGACATATCCTCCTGGGTGTGTCTGTTCAATTTTTAACATACTGAAATTTTTAACATACCGGCGTCTCTTATTTCCAAGGCCGCTCTTCACTTTCCCTGGCATCACGGCCCCCTACATTGTTTCTCATCCATGTTACTGACATGTTTCTATGTTTAAATACACCGGAGATTTCCTCACATAGGTCGCTCTTGATTTTCTCTGGCACCACTGCCCCCCCCCCCCACTCTCTCTCTCTCTCCCTCCCTTGGGGATGCACCACTTCCCACGTTTTTGCGTCTCTTCTCACCACCTGATTTTAGCTTCTTCTTTCGCTTAACTCTATTTTAACATTTCACAGATACTACATGCCAACCGCATAAGAATCATCAAGACTTACTTGGTAAGTTGAACTCGACAGTCAGTCCACAATCATTTCAGTTGCAATTATTTATATATTGGTTCTACCTTTTCAGCGTAACCTATCCTTGCACATGAGCCATGCAAAACTATTGTTACTGTTCTCTATTGGTTTTTTCCCTATGAGAGAGAATCATTTCCGCACTTTTCAACAATTATTTTTGCCTTGTACTGTATATTTCCATTAAGAAGTCTAACATACATGTGCATATAATATGACAATTATTGCATTCCTGTTTTACTGTATGTAAAAGAAAAAACACCTTATCTCTCGTGTCCTATTACATGTTAGCTAAACATTATATGTAGCATGTAGTACTAATTAGCGGGTCATTGAGGATGAATTTCTGTCTATTTAATGACTACATTTTGGCGTCGCTCAACTTTCCCTTCGTGCTTTACAGGCTCTCTTTAGGTGTATGTTTATGACTATATATACTGTCGTTTATCAAATGACTACATTTGAGTTGCTCTAAATTATCCCTTCTTGATCTATATACTCTCTCTAGGGTGTACATTTGTGACTAATGTTGTAATGACGTAATTATCTACATTGGCATCATTATTGTATATATAATTTCTCAATTTGTCATGTATAATTTTTCATTTCCAATTTATTTTGTCCTTTTTCCCCCTAAAAATTATTCTTGCAAATTCTTTTTGCACTTTTCTTGCACTTTTATTCACAATTCCTCTCATTCTCAATATATCCTCATATACTCTGGGCCTTTTTGCGTGTCATTCACCAACCCTTAACCGTTGTCTCTACATTGTCCAACGCTCTTTACTGGTATACTACTTTTCTTCCTTTCTCTCCGTTCATGATGTTTTCTTCTCTCTCTTCTCCTCTTTGAATTTCTTTTTTTCTCTCCCTTCTCTCTTCTTCTCTTTCATTTTCTAACACTTTCTCACTTAATAACCTTCTACCTGTTTTGACTCTATCTCCACTCACCTCATACTAAATATGCCTATCTATCACCTCACAACCTCACCACTATACTCAGCCTTGAAAAAGCCCTGGCTTTCTGGCCCTTGGGCGAAACACGTGTCGGCTGTTTTCTGTGTTTCTGCACAGGTCTCTAAATAAAGAAGATAAGAACAATATAAACGAGTATTCATTTTCTCGATATTTATAACGTCTATTAATTATCTTGATTGGTGTTGCTCCTGGTACCTTCAGCCACCCCTACCCCCTTAAGCTGACTGTCCCTGTTGTAATTGCATTTGTATAGCGCCTAAAACCTCAACAGGTGTCGAGGAGCATCAGCCGAAGACAGCACGGTACGCCATGGGGTAGTGTTTGGTTGAATGCGTGTTGAATTGCGTTCATGTCTACTCTATTTGGGAAGTCTTTTGGAGTCATGCATGTCTAGAAGTGTGCTTTTCAGTGCTTGTCGGTGTGATGGTGCGACGTGGGAGCAAGGAGTTGGCAGTAGCTGAAGCTACTCTGTTGTACAGGCCCCTGCACAATTCGTGGCTGATTATCTCGGGAGGAATGCACCTTCTGACATAGATACACGTTCTGTATAATGTTAGTCGCTGGGGAGGCGCAGGAGGGAGGTGGGAGCTTGCAGAAACGGATGCTGAGCGCTAAGTCAACCATGACGCAGCTTATTATTATGTAGCAAGAGATGATGCACAGCAGCCAAAATGCTCTACAACATAGCCAAAAGTTCTGGCTAAACACATAAATTCCAAAGGCGAGACCTATTGGCTATGCCAATGCTTGTTGATATTTTGGGCCTATTTTTCCCCTGATGTCTAGTGGCCTTCTGTTCCCTTAGGCAGATTTTGGATAAACCCCCTCAATGCACCCCCTGGTTGGGGGGGTGGGGGGGGGGGGGGAGGGTGTTAGCACGACATGATGCCTGGGTGAGCCGTTCACCACACCCTTCCAACAAAAAACACCAAGCACTTGCATGCAAATCGGTCTCGCATTTATGAGAGTTCGAGCTATTGGCGTTGTAAATGACAATGTCTTTTAGCCATGTCTTCTGGTTTGGAGTGGAGTGGATGTATGTGGCTTGGAGTGTAATTATGTGGGTTTAATTGTAATTATTAGTTGTGGAATTGTGTGCGGTGGAATTGTGGGGTATGTAGTGTATTTGTGTAGTGGAATTATGTGGCATGGTAAATAGATAGAAGTGAGAGCTGCACAGAATAGATAGAAATGAAGACAGAGAGGGATAGGTAGTCTGTGCACAAAGTGATGAATGAACTTGAGGTAGAGGAGCAGAAAGTGTGTGAGAAAGAAAGAAGGCCACTGACCCATAAGGAGGGTGCACTTGTGTACGCAGAAGACACCCAAGAAGAGGAGGAGAGCGTGGTTTTGAGGGACGGAAATCTTGAAAAGCATAGTAAAGAAACGGTCCTCGAAGACCTGAAGTGAACCAATATGAGAGAGGCAGAAAGAGTGCGTTAGAGTGCGAGAGAGAGGTGTGAGAGAGAGTACGAAAGAGAGGGACGAGTGGGAGGGGCACCCAGAGGGAGAGGGGGAGGCGAGAGGTGGACCAGTGCACACCCCGAGGATGTACAAGAAGGTAGCAGGTGTGAGCAGGAAGTATAGAGAGGAGATAGGGAGTGTGAGGGTAGGATGGGAGGGGTCAGTAGAATTGCGAGATGAGAGAGGGCAGTGGGAGTTGAGGGAGAGATGAGAGGGGCAGTGGGTGTTTGGGGGAGAAATGACAGGGTTGGTGGACGTGCGATGTAGAGATGGGTTGTATTGGAATGGTTTGTTGTGGAATTGTGCGGTGTGGGATTGTGTGGTGTGGTGTTGTGTAATGTAGTGAAAATATGTGGCATGGTGTGCTGTGGAATTATGTGGATAGTAATTAAATAATACTAACTGTTGCGGAATTATGTAGAGTGAGATTGTGCGTTATGGAGTTATGTTGAATGGTATTGTGTGCTGTGGAGTGGCATGTTTGGGAGTTGAATTATGTGGTGTGCTGTTAAATGTTGTGGCATGATGTTGAAATCTGTGGTTTGTATTGGAGGTGTGTGGTGTGTTGTGTAGTTGAAATATGTAGTTTGGTGTGGGATTATGTGGTGTGTTTTGGAAATGTGTGGAGTTGAATTGTGTGGCATGGAACTGTGTGGCGTTGAGTGAAATTATGCTTATTGGAATTATGTGTTCTGGTGTGTAGTGCATTTATGCGGATTGCTGGTATGTGGCATAGAGGTCTGGCCGCTGCGCCACAGCGGCTGACTCCGGAGCACGGGGCTCACGGTCCGATCGCCGGCTGCAGCTCAGCATCATGAGACTCTAGGCAATAGCTCACTTAATCACCCCGACGGCCCCCACAGCGCCTGGATACCCTTAGAGGTGATAAGTTCGCGCTCTACAAATGTGGATAGCATTTATGTGGGGTGTTTTTATGCTGTATTGAATAGAGTGCAATTATGTGTAATTATGTGCAGTGTAATTAAGTGCAGTGTAATTATACTATGTAGTACGGAATTGTGTGGTGTTGTGTGGAATTATGTCGGATGGTTTGGAGTGGTATTATGTGGCATGGTGTGGAGTAGTATTATATGGTGTGGAATTATGTGGCATTTTGCACATTTTAATTTATTTTGTGGAGTGTATATGTTTTGGAATTTAGTGTAGATATGAGCAGTGTAAAAATGTAGGATGAAATGTAGATTGGAGTGAAATTCGGTGTGGTGGAATTATCTGGTGTTGAATTATGTTGTGTGGAGTGTAATTATATTGTTTGGAGCGGAGTGTAATTATGTAGCATAGTGGTGTTATGTGAAATGGAGTTTAATGGCATGGAGCGGAGCTGAATTATGTGGAGTTTATTTTATTGGTTTGTAATTATGTGGCATGGAGTGGAATGATGTGGAACAGAACTGTGTGTAGTTGATTTGTGGGGCATGTTTTTATGAGGTGTTAAAAAGTGTTGTGTGTAGTGGATTCATGCAGCATAGATTTGTGTGTTGTGGCAGTGTGTGACTCCCTTCAGCCAGTTCTGATGCTTTACCCAACTGCGCTTTGCATTTTGGACCCAACAGGTTTATACTTATAACAGGAAAAGTGAAACTACAGGCTCTGACAATCAAAATGATACTGAACATCTATGTCACTTATCTACATTATCAATACTTTTTAAAGTATTATTTTTGTATGCTTAGCATATTTTTGAAAAATAGGGGAATTCCAAAATTGTATGTGTGCGGCCTATGCCTGACCGCACAAAGAGCACTCAGTGAATAATGCATTGTTTACAGTGTGTCTGGCTGCACTGAGCTCACGATACACTATTTGCAGAGAGTGTTTTGTGTATGCGGTGAGCACATGATACCAATTGCGCAGGATTTAACACTCCTACTGGAAATACAATTCACAGACCACAGCATGTAAATGGCAAAATTGAAGAGCCTGTTTTGCGAAGTCATACTATGCCCATCCCCCAAACGTGAAGTGCTTATAGTGTTTTCCACTGGGGAAACCTATACCTTGGTAAACACAGAAACACATGTCTCAGAAAAAAGCAGTCTATGGTTACATCTTTACAAATCAATTGCCAACCCCCAAAAAAAAAAAAAAGAAAAGAAAAAAAAATCTTAATTACTGAATGCCAATTAGAATGCATTGGGTCAACAATGGAAAACAAATACAGGCTTGCCTACTGATCTGACCCATGGGGAGTGGTCATAAAAGAGCAACAAAGGCTTTTTAAGGATGCATTCCTTGCACAACCCATGAGGCTGTAAATTAAAATGAATGCCCCAAGGGCATAAGCAGAAAGGGGGGGGCGTCATATTTCATGGCTACCATAACAAAACAGCAGTGAACGATTTCCCTGGAACCTTCCAAACCAAACATATTGTAGCAGTTCTTTTGGCCCACAGTGGCATTACAACACAGAAATGCAAAGGGTTTGTGGTGGTACCAAACATATTTAAACGCCAGTCCATCTCCGGCAATTAAAAAAAAATACAATAAATCAAACCACTGGTAAGCAACTGTAGTAAAGACTAAGGGCTTGATTACGAGTCAGACTCATGGCAGCGCAGCAGTTGCCGTATTACGAGGCAGCCATTCGGACCGCCACCGCTGCACCAGAGAAGCGCTGTTCCGTGGCCGCGCAGCGGATGGGGTATACAATATGCACCACCGCGGTCTGCTGAGCATATTATGAGTTTCCCCACCACCAGCCTTTTCATGGCAGTGAGCCCGTCATGAAAAGGCTGGCAGTGGGGAAAAGAGGGGACCTTACAGGGCCCCCATGTCCGCACAACCATGGGGATGCATTCCTGTTTGCATGTACCCCAAGTTCCAGCACGGCATGGACTTTACAGTCCATGCCATGCTGGAACTGATTTTGCGTTCCCATTGCGGTGCCTGTTTTCAGGGCACAGCCGTGGGAACAGCAAAAGAAAAGCCTGGCAGACATGAGTTGAACTCATAATCTGGTGGGCGGGCCATGCACAGCTTTGGCGGTGCTGTGCCCGTGCAAAGACGGCACAGCACTGCCAAAGTCATAAACAGGCCCTTAGTTTTCTACAGATTCCAAGACATTCGAAAGAGGTATGGTGCTTCAGTGCCAAAAGAATACAAACAACATTATTTCAAATCAGTTCAAACTAAACAGTTTGAAATGTATCCACGGTCTTCTCTTCCAAAAACATGGAAGTGACAAAAAACAAGCTAAAGATGGTAATGTGCAGAAAGGCTCTGAACTTCCTACTGTGTCAAGCAAACACAAGTAAAACAATTGTGAAAGAAGAGAACAGTCAGATTTTGGAAGGACGCGGCATCCTCTAGCTGGTTCATCTAGAAGAAATGTGCACTTGCCACGTCAGATTGCAGTACATAGGATTCAAAAACATAATGGATGTTTGAAAACATAGTGAGAATAGCAGACCAAAAAATCTATTACATCAAACCACAGAGCCCACACGTTAGCCTTGTTAAATGTTGTTTGTTATTAAAAATAGAACTCTGGAGTTCATATATTAGTAAGTGCTGACTATGAAATGCCATTGCACCCCAAAAGCAAGCGGTTTGAGTAGTTCTACAAGTTGAGCGCAGATATACAGCCATCAAGCCGGAGTTCAGGCAGTCACACTGGACACTAAGTCAAGAGTTTAATAAAAGGGGGGGAGGGGGTGGAGGCCTACAACAAAAGCACAGCGTAGCACACAGAAGAACGATAGGCACTGTACAGGTAGTGTTGACCCTCTGCACATGGCGGCACTGTTGCCGGTCACGCTCACAAAGGTAAAGAAGTGCTAGTATATCCAAACTGGACTGTGCCAATCCACAGTGAATGGATATGATTTTAGCATATTCAAGTCACTAGTGCCAAACAAATATAGTTGATTTAACGGTGGCATATGAAAGCACGGTGCTTAGTTTAATAGATCATACGGTTACTCTTTAAGATTCTGGGCAACGTACAGGATCCATGTTACATTTGTATTGCCTTGTAGTTCCCCAATGGCACTGTCGCCAGGATGGGGGCGGGGGCAGAATGGTTCTAATTTCATGAGAGAGGGCAGAATGGTTCTAATTTCATATTTAAAAACCATCACTTTTAATAAGTACTTCTCACTGCAGTGCTTTAATGTGACATACTAACGTCAAGGGTTCCACATGTTAAAGAAACACTTTTTTGAATTTTGAAGAGATCCTATTTTACGTGAGGTTTGTTGGGCAATTTACATGGCAATCTTTTTCAAAGCTAATCTCGTGCATGGGCTCTAAAAGCCAAAACAGACCTCTGGGTCGGGTCGCCCTGTTAATTTGCCGGCACGCCCACCTATAATCTGACAACACTTCCCGATGCTCGGCTGCGCCCGTAAATGTGCATGGATATGTTGTTGATGTAATGAAACTATAAAAATATAATAAAAAGTCACTTTTAAAAAGCAGATTTTCAACCTGTCCCTCCCCCTTTTTTTTTTTTTTTTTTTTAAGGTGGCATTAGTTTTGGCACTTAGCTTTGAAGTTGTAATGCTCCCTACCAGCACAGGTCTAAAAAGCCAGCCGTGTTTTGTTGGGTCCATCCCCAATACAGACTGAAAGGAGTCTGCAAGGGATACAATTACAGATATGAAACTGCTCACCCATGTATATATGGATTCCCTAAAAGTCAGTGAGGCCATTAACATCTTGTAAACCTGTAATTTGTTCACAGGCGTGCATAATGTCTCTTGAGTATGAGCGAAAATTAAGGTGTCTTTGAGCTCCGAAACAAAGAGGAAGAACAACACTCTGTACCGTGACCACCATGGCCGCCTCCGTAAGTCTCCGCACCAAACAAACTCGGTAGGAAGAACCTCATTGAAAAACACTACTGAAGCATTCTCTTCCTATATTTATTTATTTTAGCAACTTGTAAAGCGCGCAAATACCCTTAGGTGTCTCGGCGCTGCGGATTAGGCAGAGGGAAGGCCAGGTGGTTATTGGTTGAAAAGCCAGGTCTTTAATTGTTTACAGAATGTAAGCAGGGTGGGACTGGTCTTGATGTGGAGGGGGAGCATGTTCCATAGTTTGGAGGTGGCGACTGTGAATCTTCTGTCGCCCCAAAAAGCTTTCATGGTTCGGGGAACAATTAGCAGGTTCGCTGCTGATGAGCGCAAGGGTCTGCTGGGCTTGTAGGAGCAGAGAGTTTTCCTGAGAAATTCAGGTCCAGTGTCGTGGATTGCCTTGTATGCAGTGCATAGAGCCTTGAACTTGGTTCTGCTCCTGATGGGTAGCCAGTGGAGCTGTCGCACCACCTTGGATATTGGTTTGAATTTGGGGGTGGCTGTCAGAATCCTGGCGGCTACGTTTTGCACCAGTTGTAACTTATTTAGGACTCTTTCTTGAGCATTGATGAGTAGACCATTACAGTAGTCAAATCAAAAAATCAAAGGAGGGCGTGAAGAGGAAAAAGGTAGAATCGTCCTCCTCTTGATACTGTTATCCAACATAGGGATTCTACCATATATTATGTGAATATATATGCACCCATGTGTGTGCTGCTATTTTTATTGTTATTTTTATTTGAAGTGTCTAGTCATACGTGAAAAATGGTGCAAAAGGATCAGAGCTCCATCTCTCAATTTGTGGGAAGGGCAATGTTTAAAAAATTGTAAAATACCCCTCACACACTGAAACCTGATTCAGTGTCATGCTTCATCATTGGGGTCTTCCCGCCCTCTACGGGACGCGGGCGTGCTACGACTTACGTAGACGCAGGAGCACTTTATTCAGTGATTGGTGAGTATGTGTAGTGCGTGGGATCGTGAAAAGAAAATGTGACTTGGTTAAAAATTCTCTGGCTAGTGGAACGAAAATACTTTGTCTTCCCTGGTTGAGAATAGTAAAAGTGGGGAGGTGTAGATGGTGTACTATAATGAGTCACCTCCTACAAGGTCGACATGTTTCAGAAGCCATCCCCTTGGCTTTCTTCCTCAGGACCAAAAAACCGATCCCCGTTACACCTCAATGGGTGATAGAATAAATGTACATATGCCTGATAGTCACAAACACTGTCCTTTGTTCCCTGTTATGGGAGTAGAAAAATATACCACTTGTATATCTTAAGAACCTGAAAAGAAAAATATTTTGGATAAATCATGGCTTTCATCATTTATCTTTATCTATTCACATCACCATCACGTTGAAAGTTTTAAGCTTTTTTGTGATATATTTCTCTTGTTCAACCCTTTTGGAGGTAATTGTACCATTTGGTAAGTATCCTCTACTCATACATCATCTGAAAGAACACTCCTTGTGATTTCTAGTGCCCAGTATCACATTTATTCAACATTCTTTCATACATATGTATCTCCTTGCAAGATACATTTTATGTTACAATACATTCATACATAAAGGAAATATTTGTACACTCCTATTGTGCCCCTAAAAGGTTACAGATTGATGTTCACAGCAACTGAGCACTCGCATTCATACTCCCTTGATGAGCCTTGGAAAAAATGGGAGATGTTTGGCAAAAGTCTGTGCACTCGTCCTTTTTAACTGTGATCTCATGGTGTGTCTTTTTATATAAAAATGGTATTCATGCTCTCAAAAGGACGTGCCATAATAATACATGCTGTGAACATCAATCTGTAACCTTTTAGGGGCAGAAACGACTGCGTTGGCATGGTGTATGAATGACAGCTTGTCGTCGAACATAACACCCAGATTTCTGACCTTTGTGACGGGGACGGCGGTGAGCCTAACTTAGCCGGCCACCAAGTGGGGGACCAGCTAGGGGAGAGATTGCCAAAGATCATCACCTATAGACAGGAAACCTATATCAACTGCTCAAACACTCAGAAAAAAAGGGATACTGATGGGAGTTAAGCACCCTTGTTCCCCATGGAAAGATATTCTCAGCCTTCAGGTCCTTAATTGTAGCTTCGCACTGCTGCACCCGCTCTCGCAGCCCCTCCGACTACTCCAAGCTGCCGTCCAGCTCGTTGAAGCGGATGTGTGCCGGCTTCGGCGGCTTGTGATATCCTAGCTATGATGCTTCCAGTTACCATGACACTGGAAGCATACTACATAGTGGGATTCTAGAAGTGTAGTGTGAGAGCAGTTGGAGTGGAGCTGTTGTTGGAGAGAGACGTACCTGCTTGCTCTTGAATAAAGATATTAATACTTAACTTCCTGGCGTTGTATCATCTTTACAAATTGGCAACGATTGATGGTGAGAATATGGAGCAAGCAGAGTAAAACATTCATCGAACCCACGGAGTTTTACTGACTTTCTTCTACTTTACGGAAACGGATTATATTCAAAGAAGTAACCGAAGACTACCTGCCTTCTACAAGCATTGAATCTGGCATCAATAACCTGTCTGCAAAATTACTTCTTTACTTCTCAAATCTACAAGATTGATACTTCAAGTGCTGGATTGTTGTGACTGATTCCTACTCATCCAGACACTCATCAGACGAGTCTGGTACGTTACAATACATTTACTACCTTCCTGATTGAATTTGCGTGTTTGGGCATCCTTCAGGAGTGTTTAACTTCAAGTTGGTGACTCGCGCCGTTTTGAGGCCGTTGGTGAAATCCCCTCTTCGGCCGCATTATTCGAGCGGCAGTGGGATTCCATTCTTCGCGAGCGTCTCAGCTGCATCTGGTGAGTCGTCCAAGAATTTCCTGTGACGCTCATCCACACCGAATGTCTCCCTCCTTGTGACGTTCCGAGGAGAACCGCAAGAAGGAAGACACCACGTCATCACGTAAGGTCACGCAGCGTGACCTTGCGTAGCGGCCATCTTTTGTTTGTTTGGTTTCCCAGCAACCAGTCGTCGGACCTTCACGAAGAACTTCAAGAAGTTTTTGTTTTATTTCACATGGAACTTCACCGGTAATGTGGAGAAAGCGTCTACTGTCTTCAAGCAACACAGTATTTATCTTTACAATTTCTTCGGTGATATGCACACCGCATATCTTATTTACTCACCACTTCAATCGTAAACTGTTGTTGCACACGGTGATGTGCACATCTTTTACTTTCTTCAAACGACACAGTATTTATTTTACAGATTTCTTCGGTGATATGCACACCGCATATTTTGTTTACTCACCACTCCAACTGTAAACTGTAGTTGCACATGGTGATGTGCACATCCATTACCTAATTGCTTAAAATTCATGCTGTATTAAGTATTCAATTTGAGATATATTTACCACACAAATTCACTAATTTTACTTAC
This sequence comes from Calotriton arnoldi, assembly GCA_963921515.1. NCBI lineage: Eukaryota > Metazoa > Chordata > Amphibia > Caudata > Salamandridae > Calotriton > Calotriton arnoldi. The sequence goes on from CAWUFW010004002.1 coordinate 1,439,496, forward strand.
AGGTTAAAATGAGACAGAAAATTTTAACTTGCATAATATTCATCACAAAGCTGTGGGTTAGTTCCACCAGTACCATTTTTACCTCGTCCAGGAGAACAGATAATAAAATGGTCCGACTGGAAAGATTATTTTTTAAACTATATAGCTGCACTAGAAGAGGAAAATGATGAAGAATTTACTCCATCAAGAAAGAAAAAAATGCCATTACATAGTTTAGGACCAGAGGGTAATAGAGTATTTAATCAGATGGAAAAGAAAATAAGATCTTCTGAAAATGCCAACTTTTTCCTAGAAGCCCTTGAAGATTTAGATTCTCACTATCATCCTACTGTATGTGTTGGTATCAATAGGTATGAATTCTTTCAAAGGAAACAAAAAAAAAATCGGAGTCTGTTGAAGATTATGTCTCCTCCTTAAAAAAATTAGCCATAAACTGCGAGTTTGGCACTTTACACCTTTAAATGAAATCATTGCCATAGTAAACAAGCATTGGCATAGCCAATAGGTCTCGCCTTTGGGACCTTATAAGTGTTTAGCCATGCAACAGTTAATGTTGTTGCAGTAAGGATATTGTGCTGCATAACTAAATACTTATAAGGTCCCAAAGGCGAGACCTATTGGCTATGCCAATGCTTGTTTTAATTCGCATAGATTGTTAGTGTATTTACAAAGCACCTGGCAACGGCAGGGCTCCTCCTATACCCCACACAAGTGTGGAGTACCTGTTCAAGCCCCAGGGCTCATCAGAATAGGACTGAAAGAACCATAAAGACAAATGGCACTGCCTTCTGGCATTTCACAAGCTATTGAAGAAGGTTTTCTGGATTTAGTCTGCCGTCCTCAAAGAGTCTGCCATGAGCAGTATCCATCAGAAAGGCATGAAAAGTGTAACCTAAATACATACTCATAGCATTTACTCATCTGTTCACAAAAGATGAAGAGATTGACATCGAAAGTACACACAATTCATGAACCAGTGCACTGAAAACAAAAGAACTGGATGTAAAACAAGAATTGTCAAAGCAAACGGGATTCAAACTCCACACTGGGGCAAGGACATGATTACCGTGCCAATAGTTTTTCCTAAAGCTTAAGAATAAGTGTTCCAAGATCTCCAGGATGTGTGGGTGCAGCAGCTATCTGTGTGCTTTGTCTCTTGCTTTAAGAAAAACTATTCCACGATGGTGACTGGGCTTGCGCATGGCGGGGACAGTCTTGGAATCATTTTTCTTAAAGCAAAAACATTCCAAAATTGCAGCTAGGCACGCACACGTGCACACATGGGCAGCACCTTGGAAAGGATTTAAAACCTTTCAAAGAAGGCTGCCCATCAATATATATATATATATATATATATATATATATATATATATATATATATATAGTCGAGGAGCTGGTGTGAGAAGGATGGGGGATGTGGGGGCCGGGGGTCATTAAGCGGGAGTGGGGAGAGAAAAGCTCATCATGCTGCACAGCCAGGACCGTAAACCCTTTAATGCCGTCTAATGGCTTCTACCGTCGGCTAGGCGAGAGAGAGAGAAAGAGAGAGCGGGAGAAACTGAGAGAAAGCGAGAGAGAGAAAGCGAGAGGAGAGGGAGAGAGAGCGCGAGCGAGCCCGGGAGTGCTGATTGCGTGCGCGTGCAGTCTGCTCATTTTCAAGCACTGCACTCGTGCTTATGGCGCGCCCCTGCTCGCTCCCGCAAGGTGGATGCCGCCACAAGCACAAGTGTGTGCCTGAAAATGACCAGAGCGACGGCTAAAGGTCCTCCTATGTAGCGCATGCGCGCTGCGTAGGCGAGACCTAAAAAGGCAGAAATGTCAAAAAGATGTGCCAAAGTAGCATTGAAAAACAATGAAGATGGATTGGTTGTCAGTAAGGTTTCTCACACAAAAAATGACGCAAAAAGAAATGAAAAACGTCCCGTCACAGACATGAGTAAAAAATATACATCATATAACAAAGGTGAGGTAGAGTACAAAAATGCTATTGGTTATAGATGTGGATATAATGGCCATATAGCAAATGACAAAAAGTGTCCTGCGTTAAAATCAAAATGCACATATTGTGGCAAAGTAGGCCATTTTGGTAAAGTTTGCAGAAGAAGGTTAAGTAGAAATAACAAAAGAGTTGTTGGAAGTGTTGAAGATAAAAATATAGAGTGTGGAAATAACTCTGATTCTTCAAGTGATGATGAAATATTGTGCATAGATGATGTGTACGACTCGGAAAATGTGGTTTTAAACGTGAATGTTAAGTAAAAAAAAAAACCTGTGTGTGACATAATAATAGGTGGCATACAACTACAAATTCTACCTGATTCAGGTTCTCCCTATACCATTATTCAACGTAGTGTATGGGAAGACGTATTTGCAAAAACACTAAATAAGAAATTAGAACCACCTGACATAGAGCCTGTGACATTTACAGGAGAAAAAATTCCCATGGTAGGATTCATTGAAGAAATCTTCCAATTCAAGAACAGAAGTGCAATTGGTAAGCTATATGTAGCTGAAAAGGGACCCTCGGTCTTAGGTTGGGTAGACCAGGGAGCACTGGGCATCATTCTCAATCCCAAAACTGAAAATCAAGTAATGCTTTTAGAGGATGGTGACTCACATTTTGTTGACAACATTGTCAAACAATTCCCTACAGTATTCTCAGGAGAAGTGGGGAAATTAGTTGGGTTCACACATAAAATAGTATTAAAAGACAATGCAATTCCTATATGTCACAAGCCTAGGAACATTCCCATTAGCGTGAGGGAAGGAGTCATGTCAGAGATAGATGCGCTAGAGAAGAAAGGCATAATTGAACCCGTAGAGTGTGCAGAATGGTTGGCCCCATTGGTCGTAGCACGCAAACCGGATGGTCGTTTGCGTCTATGCATTGATTTAAGAGACCTAAATAAGAATATTTTAATTGACAAATTCCCCTTACCAAGAATAGACGAATTATTAGCCCAATCTAAAGGTATCAAATGGTTCTCGACCATAGACTTAACCTCAGCATACCACCAGATTCAATTACATGACAGCAGCAAAAATCTGACAGCATTTATAACACCTTTTGGATGCTACCGCTTTGTGAGAATGCCGTTTGGCTTAGCCTCGGCAGCAGCGGTTTTCCAAAGGCTAATGCACAAACTGTTTAAGAACCAAAAAGGGGTGATTTATTTCCAAGACGATATTTTGATCATGGGACATGACGACAAAAAAAACTAAAACAGAACATGACGAACGTCTCTCCATGGTATTAAGCACACTTGCAAAAAAAAGGACTTACCGCAGAGTTAAAAAAAATGTAAATTTGGAATGAAATCAGTTACCTACCTAGGGTATGAAGTGGGCGGTGATGGTATTTCACCCAAAAAGAAATTGATCACAGCAATCAGCAATGCCCCCGTACCAAAATCAAAACTTAGACTTGTAAGATGTAAGATCCTTCCTTGGCCTTGCAGAGTTTTATTCAAAGTATGTACAGAATTTTGCCACCAAAACATATAACCTTAGACAACTTCTCAAAATAAGACAAGAATTTTACTGGAACGCAGAACTTCAAAAAGATTTTGATAAAATAAGACACGACTTAGTCTCAGCTTTTCCATTACAAGCATTCGACAGCTTTGCCCATAGCATCATCACTACTGATGCTAGTGACAAAGGGCTTGGTGCAGTTCTGTCTCAAGTCAATGAGGAAGGCGTAGAAGTAACGATTGCTTTTGCATCTCGTTCTCTATCTCCTGCTGAGGAGAAATTCTCTGTAATAGAGAAAGAGATGTTGGCCACTGTTTGGGCAATGGAGAAATTCAGACAGTTTGTTTGGGTCACAAGATTTACATTGCGTACGGATCACAAACCCTTGCTCAAAATATTGACATCTGAAGGCATACTTAAAGCTACACCCAGACTGGCTAAGATGAGTTTAAATTTGTTGGAGTTCACTTACGATGTTGAATATTTACCAGGGAAAAGAAACCAAGTAGCTGATTATCTTCGCAGATACCCATTACCGCTACAAGATAATGTATGAGCTGACTGGGATGATTTTAATGTAGCTATTGTTCATGATTCTGTTAACGATTTTGCAAATGCTATTTCAAAAAAAGAATGGGACACTGAATTTATGCAGGATAAAACCTTAAGTGATGCTGCTAAATATGTTGTTAATGGCTGGCCCAACAAAATTGATTTACAGGGTGACCTAAGAGCTATGTGGGAAATCAAAGAGGAATTATCCATTATCCATAGCAACTACTTATGTAGGGGTGAAAGAGTTGTGGTGCCTTCGAAATTATGCTCAAGAATATTAGATATCAACCATGAAGGCCATCTAGGGATTGTAAAACTTAAAAACAAAATAAAGATGTCCTACTGGTGGCCCGGGATTGACAGATACTGAAAACTTTGTGAAGCAATGTTCTATTTGCAAAAACTCTGACAAAGTTCAACGTGTATTTAAACCTTCCCTTGGCACCAGACATATTCCGGATCACCCCTGGGAGGATTTAAGTGTTGATTGGTTGGGTCCTATCGAGGACGATAAATGTATTATGAAGCATATCCTGTTTGTCATAGACAACTATTCAAAGTGGCCTGAAATTGAAATTACGGAGAAATATGACTCCAAAGTCATAACATTTTTGGAAAAACTATTCATACGAGAAGGCATACCTAAAAGCATCCTTAGTGATTATGGTCCACAATTTACATCAGACAATTTTTTACAGTTTCTGAAAAGGAATGGTATTAGTGAAAAGAAAACTCCTGTCTACCACCCAGCTGGAAACGGTATAGTTGAGCGCTTCAACAGAGTGGTTATGGGTAGCATACCAGCAGCGCTGGGATGCTTCCGGGTAGCCATGCGCTTTATAAAAATTTCTTTCATTTCTTTCATTTCATTTCTCTTAGTGCAAGAAAAAAGTGGGAGAAAGAATTATTTAGTACAATATGGGCATACAGAATCACTCCCACTTGTACCAGCTACAGTCCTTTTAGGATTTTAAGAGGTAGAGAACCATTCACGAAGGACAATGTGGCTTGGAACAGTAAAAAAGTGTGTGGGAAATGGTCACCTGCTGTTGTTTGCTCTAATTTACGTAAAATACATGAATCTTATATAGCTAATTTTGACATTGCACTAAGGAAGCTGATTTACAGGTTGGAGATTGGGTCAAAATAAAACTTGGTACAAAAGGTAAGAAAAAGGGGAAAGCAAATTCTCTGCACCTTTGCAAGTTTTAGATACTTATTCAAAATCTGCAAAATTAAGTGACAATAAAGTTTGGCACCACAGCCGGATGGCTAAATGTAGGGAAGATTGCATAGAAACAAATTGTAACAAAGAAGAAATCATCACCCATGAACTGGATGTGGGATGATGTTATTGAGATAGGGAAAGATCACTCTCTTTTTCAACATTCTAATACCTACAGCGGAAATATTATTGTAAATGCAGCACAATCTGTTGAACAACCTTCTTGCAGTGGCATTAAAGCGACGCGCACTGGGAGACCAGGGAAATTACCAGTAAAATATAGAAGTTATGTCATGTGATTTAAAAAATGTACAAAAGGGAGGAATGGTGACATTATCGTATATGTATATTTTGCAACTGCGTAATTATACAACATGTCACTATTTCCTTGCGTTTAACCTCGCATATTTTTCTCCTTGTTAACACAATGTATTTAATTAATAACACTGTCTTGTATTCTTTTGGTTCAATGTAAAGGGAGGAGATGTGATATCCTAGCTATGATGCTTCCAGTTACCATGACACTGGAAGCATACTACATAGTGGGATTCTAGAAGTGTAGTGTGAGAGCAGTTGGAGTGGAGCTGTTGTTGGAGTGAGACGTACCTGCTTGCTCCTGAATAAAGATATTAATACTTAACTTCCTGGCGTTGTATCATCTTTACACGGCTCATCGTCTAACTGTTCAAACAGCTTGCTGTCTCCGAAATCCACCTCTGTCATCTTCTGCTTGCAGCTTCCGCTGACGCTCTGTGATTGGACCATGAGCTTGGACCAAAGTTTATGCATAACGTTGTGTGTGCAAGCGGGAAAGAAATACTGAAAATGCAATGCAAGATTGTCTAAGTGTAGTTATAAGAGAAATACTGCTATGCTGCGAGTTAGAGGGACTGGCCATCAACTGAGTAGAACAAGTGCGGCTTCGTCCTTTCCTAGGGCAAGGCACAGAGTTAGCAGTTACCCACATGTCCATGACTATCACATACTTGAAGGCCTGTATGGTGGCTGCGACGGCCCTGCTGTCGAGGACGGTGCAGATAGTGCTGTTGAGGGATTTAGCAAGCCTTGATGATCCCCAAACAGCAAGTGATATCACTGCCAGAAAATGTTGGGAGGGGTGAGTGACGGGAACACCAGGAAGTGGGAGGGGCAGGAATGTAAGTTTCAGGTTTCTGAACTTTTTTTATATTATGCATGACGGCAGAACAGCATTTCAAATAAATAAACCTTATGAACGTAGCCTGGACAGAAAGCAGCAGTCGGGCATCATATAAAAAAAAAAATGATCCAAAATGCTCGATGTGCGGGAGGTAGTGGTGATGGTGGGGACTGATGGGAGCCGAAGCTAAAAGAGCGAGCGGGAGCCCAAGGAGAGGAAGCCAGCGTGGGCATGGGCGAGTTCTTGAGCCTAAACAAGCAATAATAAAAAAGGAGCGCTTGTAAAGTAATAAATAACATGAGGGAGTAAGAGGAAATGTAACAGGGGCAGTCCTCATGGGAGGTTACAAAAATAGAAGGACACTACTGAGCATATTACCCAAAGAAAAGCAGCCACTAACGAAGGACAGTAAAAGGAGCCAATTAGAAAGATGGGCGGTGCTTAAAGCCCCTATTCTATATACAGCATGTATCGAAGAGACTGCACATGCGTTGCCTAGGCGAGACCTAAAAAAGGAGTGGGGGGGGAGGAGAGAGGGGGGGGAAGAGGGCGGTACACCAAGGGATCACGATGTGCTCCCACCACAGAATAGGTGAATAGGTGGGTAACAGCACAGAAAAAGAACAGATATAGCCAGAGCAAAAAACAGAAGCTATGGTTAGTTCAAAGTAGAAACAAAAATGCATCTCTGCCCAAGTTAGTATTCATGTTAACCAGCATAAAAGAGTCACTCGCTGTTTTAATAAAACATGTACAGCTTTTTATGTGATGTGGCTGTCCCCTTAGTGGTTCTTGCAGTTGATGATAGTAAACTATCTTAATTTCCTCCAGGACAACTCTACAGAGGCCCTACTGGAAAAAATTCACATCATGGGTACAGTTTATTTTTTTATTTGGCAGATCATCATTTATATGTTTCCTGACTTTGTTCTATTTTGTCTCCATCTGCCAGTGCACAATAGTTACCAGCTAAATATATTTTGTGTGTGTGTGTATTATACTTCATATATTACATTACACTACATATATTATAAATATATATATGGGCCTTGATAACCCTTGAGTTCTGCAGCATCGGTGCACATCCAGGGGAGGCTTCCCTGCACCAGATCAAAAGCACAACATTTTGCTCAGCAGAGTAAAAAAATGATGATGTGCACTCACAACAGGTTTGCAAATGAGCAAAGGTTTACTCCAAAACCACTGAAGCAAGGCTTGTGTTAACACCGAAACTAGTTGGGTGATTAATTCCAAGTTGTATGCAGAGTCGGAGACTATGAGCTAATTTGAATTAAAAGCTTTGCTTATTCACAAACCCATTGTGAGTGCACATCACTTTTTGACTCAGCTGACCCAAAAGTTGTAAAATTGTTAAAATAAATCTTCATTCAAAATAAATTCCTCAAAAATATTATTATAAACTTATATTCTCAGAACTATGGGGGTGATTAGGATGGCGGGCGGACTTTAATCCGCCCGCCTTCCTCGCGGTGCTGGGACCGGCCGCCAGACGTGTTGCGGTCCTGCACCTCTAATTAGGATGCGACCGCCACCCTGGCGGTCGCATTCCGCATCTTTGACATTGCGGCGGGTGCTGCTTACAGCAGCACCCGCCGCAATGCCAAATTGCCATGTTGTGCATTCCCATGCACAAGGTGGCAAGCACAGCGGGGCCTGCCACCTTGTGCATGGGAATGGAGGGGGGTACCATGGGTACCCCCCAAGTGCACCCCCCACCCCTCCAACCCCCCGGGGGCCCGCAACGGGCCCCCATTGCAAATCTCTGCCAGCCTTTCCATGGCGGCTTCGGCCTTTAAAACCCAGCAGCCTAATATGGATGGCGGTGCCTGCTAGGCATCGCCACCATATTGAGGCCCAAGTCCGCCCGGCTGGCAATCAGAACGATTGCCGACCGGCGGAAAAGCGGCGGTCGCACTTTGCGTCCGCCGCGATACCCCCCACCATTATAATATGGCGGGGGTAATTCGGGTTGGGATTGCGGGCGGATCGCCACCGCCGGGCCGGCGGTGGCGATCCGCCATCCTAATCACCCCCTATGACTACATAATATGGTTAAGGCTGCAAATCAGTGCCAGGAAAATGCCAACCCGAAGCAATAATAAATGAGAAACATCCTGTATGATACAGTCTCTACCACGCAATTCCTTTACCACGCATCCTTTACTGCACAGATGCCTTTACCATGCAAGGCAAGTATATTTAAGGTAAGGGTATATATAAATTTAGCCTTACCGTTAATTGATATAGTAAAGAGTAGGTAGTGGCAAACAGTGGAAAGGCTAGTTTTAGGGTTTAGGGGTGGCTAGTGGCAAAGGATGATAAGGATAATTTTAGGGTTTAGGGATGAATAGAGGTAAAGGCAGGTTAGGAGTTCAATGTTATCAAAAGTGGGAAGGTTTGGGAGAGGGGGTTCCCCCAAATAAAAAAGTAAGAATAAACACACACCCCACCCTCACCCTAAATATATTTACCTTGGTGAAGGCAAGGGTGGTCAAGGCATGTGTGGTGAAGTCATACAACGAATAAACAGAGGAAGGAGGCAGATGTAATTCTTGAGCTGCCCTTTATTGCAGGCTCCATCGCCAGCAGCTACAACATGTACTAATTTATTTAATGTTCCTAATAAACCAATTCATGGGGTTTTATTAAGAAGAACAGGGGCGATTATTGTTTTAAATGCAGAAGGGCAACACTCAGAATATTCAATTGCCATGCAACAAATTAAATTAACTGAGTTATCAAAGTAATGCTGAAGTGTTGTACAAAGTGGAAAGCACATTCAAAGAGAAAAAACAGGAGTGTTTGTACACAGTACAGAAGCATCTAACATCCCTGTGAAAAGTGACCTCTAAACAAAACATATACTTTCATGCATAAAATGTGCCTCAAAAACCAAAATAGCTTCTGGTAAAAGAGACTTCAGAATTTGCGTGGATGGAGAAGCGTGCAAGGAGAGACAGCTTTAAAACATGCATGAAGTGCTTCACAAAAAGGGGAAAAAAAGTTCCCAAAAGCCAGTGAACAGAAAGCATGCGAGTGACAAGAGGCAAAGCCAATAGTAAGCAATTGGTGGCATGCATTACTCGGTCAGTTCCAACATTTCCCTAATAGGTCTTTGCAACCAGACAGCTGCATTGTCTGGTAGGCTTCGACCTAAAAAAGGGGGTGGGGCGGCTCACCCAGGCATCATGCTGTGTTCCCACCTCAAATCATGTGCATTAGTCTTTCTGCCCCCTGGTGGACCACAATTTGCCACAGGAGACAAAAAGGCCACTAGACACCAGGGGAGAAATAGGTCCAAAAAAGGCCACTAGATAGCAGTGATTTCGACATGGCACGAAAACAAACAAAAGGATGGGGTAGCCTACTCTGGCATTGAGCCAATACTCCTACCTCAGAATGGGCAATAGAGTCTTTCTGCCCCCCCCCCTATCCCCCAGGGGACTAAAGCAACCCTATCCCTATGACAAGAGGGAACATTTTGCTTCTTTTTGGATGGGTAGCAGAGTGGTGCTAAGTCCCAATATTGTCCTACTTCTATGCTGAATGGCTACACTTTTTGGGCTCAAGACACCTGCGGATACCTACCAAACCAGGCATTTCGTACAACTAATCACCTGGGGCTCCCCATGCAGGTGTGCCCTGCGTGGATTTACACAACAGTTTCATTCCCGCAATGTCTGGCAAATCTCAAACTTTGACTACAATCGCATATTTTCCTTGCATTTCTGGTACGTAAACTTCCAGAAACCACAGGGATCCACAAAGAGGCTACCAGCCACCATTCCCCCACTTGTACCAATAAAAAACGCTACCCCCACTTTTGTGGCTGCGCCTAGCATCTATAATACAAAAGGCCCCAAAACGCAATGTGAAGAAATCGGAAATTGGGGCAGCTCTGAAATTTGGGCCTGGGCTCGGTGGCCACAAAGGAAACCTACTAAACCCAGAAATTTCTGAAAACTAGACATCCAGTCCAGGGAGGTGAGGTGTGCCTTGTGTGGATTCCACATCATTTACTTACCCTCTTGCCTGGTGGTAGATTTACTTAACTTTTTTTAAATTGACCCTCCCCTTTTTACCAGAATCCCATGACTTATCTCAGATACTTCAGCCATCTAACTCCCTCTCTCCAAGCACTACTCCCCAATTAGGCTTTTCTTAAAAAACAGAAACAAGTCAAAAAGGCCAATACCTCATGATTGTTGAATTTAACATGTACTTTGCGAGTTCTTAAACACTAACAGAATGAGCTGTAAGGCGAGTGTCTGGCCAGCTGTGTAAGGCAGCTTGACAATGAATGTAAAGCTTGTTGTTAAACTGCACTAAATCAAAGCAACATATGCGAACCAGAAGGAATCAAGCACAGACTGAATTGAAGACAGAATCATGCAAAATTGTAGCTAAAAGACACTCGAAGCAGAACTTTGTTAGACCACGAATAATGCTGACATCCAGAAGAGAAAACAGGCTACTAGAAGTTAGCTGGACACTTGTTGATACGGATGGACAAAAGGTCCGCGCATTTTTACACTAGTTTTGCATCCCATTTTTCCATTTCTACTTTTCTAAATTTCCGGTTTTATAATTCTTTAAACTCCGGCTACACACATTCGACTTTGTTTCAGAAAAAACACGCATCTCTTTCAGGCTCAATTTTAGACGGTTTACAAGCCCTTACCAGTCTTTGCTGCTGCTAAAATTAATTTAGTCATTTTCCAATATTTTCAATTGTACCTTCGTTCAGCACTGGAGCTTCACTTATTTATTTTATTTTTTTGTGTCCTCATTTATTTTCAATATGCTTGAATTCAAGAATGGAAATCTTCCTCCCAGCATGGATAGCCTGATATTTATGGGAGTTTCCGGTCACTCCACACGGAGAGATAGGAGGCTTAGATCTCCGGAAAAACAGAACCCTTACGGCTTTATCACAGTGGGTCAATTCCCGATCTTGATTCCTTACATGGAAATATTCCATTTATATCCCCAAACCATTGGGGACTGATTATAGCATATTTGTTTAATCATTGGACCCAGCAGCATAAAAAAGAAAAAAAAAAAAATACCTATACCCATGCACCATCATGTATCCCATATTAAAACCATATATGAAACACTTCATTCTTCTTGGTTCTATATCCCAATATTTAATTCTAACCGTCGAAGTTCCTCTCCACCCAATTATCCCAGATTTCCCCAAATTTGTTTTTTTTTGGTTTAATACCGGATTGATTTAAGTTTGATACCCTCTGAATGGAGTGAATCCACTCATCTTCTGTAGGGGGGCAGGCTAAAATCCATTTAATGCACAGTTGTCTTCGAACCAACAAAATCATGGTGAAAAACAGTGCTCTATGTTGTTTTGTTAAAAAACCACCCTCTAGAACCGTCGGTAATATCCCAAATATTATAGCGGTAGTTGTTAATGTTATATCAAACCCCATAACATTTGAGATGGTCTTACCTATTTTCTGCCAGAAAGGGTTTATTACCGGGCACCTCCAGAACATATGCACTTCATTTGCTTTATCCTCTCCACATTTCGGACACTTTTTAATTTCTTGCCTTCCCATTTTCGATAACTTCTGAGGTGTCCAGTAGGCTTTGTGTACTGTGAAGAGGTGATTTTTTTTTTAGCGGTGCAGCATTTACGTAAGACCATAAAAAAAGACACGGATACTTGCCCGATTTTTTCGAGGTCTTCATCCGGCAGGTCCTTCTTCCAAATTTCATTGAATGAGGCCTGCATATCTTCTCCCTTTTGGACTAATAGCCAGTACCACTCTGATATTTCTTTGGGCTTTGTTTTGTAAGAGCAGATGTTCAAAGCCAGTCCCCAGTTCCCTTTTAGCTCTTTACCTACAGATCTTGCCCAACTACTCAGTTGATAGTATTTAAACTTAGATACTGAATTCGCACAAACCGCCAAAAAATGGGGCCAGGAAATCAATTCCGCTTCAGCAATCAACTGCCCCCAAGTAGTAATACCGCACTCGCGAAGAGGGGTTGCAAGGGCATCTTCCAGACACACAGGCGTTCCCGGGGAATCCCAGACTGGTGCTACTTCGTTGTAGTAAGGTATCTTAAGCAGACACCTGACCTGAGCCCAAAGCTTCATGGCTGCAATCAGTACCTTTAATTTCACCCTCTTAAAATATTTTGGATGGCCAAATTTTAACAAAAAACACCCAGCTTGTTGAGAGAGCTCAGATGTAAGGGCTTTGAAGAGTGGAGAGAAAAATTCGCTTTCCAATAATAGTTGTCGAAAATTTTTTAAATGAAAAGCGCAAAAGTATAAGAGGTCGGAGCTTCACTTATTACTGTACTACCTAACAACAACTTTTTCCCTCTATCTTAGGGTCATTGTCTTGTTCATTAGCAAACCTGGGAAAATGCGTGCACCGTTTTCATACGTGCACATTTGTTCCTCTCTTGCATATTTAAAAAAACAGTTAAACTGGGTTCAGCCATTTTAGAAAATCTGGTTTTGTGATTGTGACCAAGTCAGCATTATTTCAGTCGTGCAGTAAAATGGTCGTTTTGAGGAACTATTCATGAATATATGACAAAGGAACACTCCCTGAGAGCACAGATGCATACAACCCACACATAGTATTACTTCAATGTCTAGGTTAGTGTAGGTGACCACCATTAAACTGAATTTCGGTTCCTAATCCTCTTTCTTATTATTGGAAAACCCCTTTCTCTTATGCCCAGGCTTCTCAAACAAGCAGCTCTCCAGCTACTTTTTAAGCAGCTCTCCTGTGAGCAGGCCAGACTACTAACTTAAAAGCTTTTGCTTGTTTGAATAAATATATGTACACTAAAATTGAGAATGTGTATTCGAGACGAAAATGTGTATATTTTCAAAACTTGAATGTACATGTATGCATAAAAAGGCTGAATTTTTTAAATATGATTTAATCACTCAAATATGAACTTTAAATATGTGTTAGACCTTAAACTAGTATATATTACTAATATAATTACATTGATATTGTGGGTAATGCAGCTATGCCAGTTTTGTATTACCCATGTAGAAGCTTTCAAAATTGGCAAAGTCTTTATTACATGTTTGTGGCAACCCTGCCAGATGCACCAAGCGATCACTGCTTGTAATCTTATATATATATATATATATATATATAAAATGTATTCTTGTTTGACATGGCCAATCCTACAACATTAATATAATTAGTAGCTGGGGATGATTTTCATTAAACTTATGTAGCTCCTATTTCAGAAAAGGTTGCAGACCCTGACCTTGCCCCTAGTTGGGCTATGTAATGGGGCTCTTCCCTTAGCACATTTTGTACCATGTCCACCTACCATATTGTGGTACACCTTTCCTCACTGGGACGGAGGGCAAGTATTAAGGAAGACGATGAAGAGCAGGCACTCAAAGTGATGAGGCTTACCCCAAATAATTTAGACATTACTCCCTTGTTTCAGTTCCTCATCACCACCTGACATTTTGCTACATGGTCAGAAATGTAACATAGGACAAGGACAACATTATATTCAAAACTGATAGGTGAACTCAAATCACAGCAGACCTGAGGGCTTATCAGCCACTATAACAGGCACTTTGTACCCCAACATATGCCTATAACAAGGAGTGAACATCAATGGAGAAGCTGAGGTGGCTACTCAACACTCGTCAATCAAGGGGACCTCTGCTTACAACGCATAACATTCCTCTTCATTTGTCTACAGGAATCCTTTACCAGCACATCTGTCTGCCCAGATGTGTTATATAGGAGACCAAACTTCTAGGGCCCATGAGAAGTTAGAGTCAATTGGTGGGCTCCTTGCAAAGGGAGTAATGTTTACGGGTGGAAGACCTCTGTCTCCTGAGAGTATCTGTCATGACTTAGGCAGATGTCAGTAATAAGGAAAGAGACAAAGAAAAACCTCAAATAAGAGAGAAATCTTTGTTTGCTGGCATAAGGAACCACATGTACAGAAAACAAGCACTGACAAAGCCTATAGGTCTCGCTTGTGTGACCTAATGGCTTTGCCAATGGTTTTAGCCATTTGCCACAGCATCCCGAATGCCAGGGCAAAATTTGTAGGTGCTTCCACCAAGCATGTGCATACCTTTGGGCCAGTAACTAAAAATAAGATAACATGCAAAAGCATTTTTTCATTTTTAACTAGGGTGAGGGGAAGCGAAATGGAGGGAAAATAACATGGGTGGTGTGTGTGTTGGGGCAACAACTCGGGGGCACAGGTGGAGGAGCAACACAGGCAAAAGACAGCAACTGGGAGCAAGCGGGAAGAAAGCACATGAATGAGAAGTCTATGTGCAGAGAGTGGGGGAGAGGCAAACAGGTGTGAGAGAGGAACACAGCATGCAATGAGAAGGAGAGAAGAATACAAGGGAGACAGGGGAAACACATACATTCTCTTAGAATGCTTAAACAAAAAAAATAAAGTAGGGCCTGAAAAATGGAGCAGTGTAAGTCTACATTAATGCATGCCTGCTTTTGGTGCGGGACCAACACAGCAAGCAAATGAGTGATAATGAAACCAAGCAATGCTAAGGCTGTATGCCCACTGCAAGTTAAGAATGTTTCTCACAACAAAGGTTGGATGTTCCATTTTTTTACATGCAAATGCTCACAAACATTTAAAAAAATATTGTTAGTGAATAATCAAACCAAATACGTATCAGCCGACTTGAACACAAAAGTTTGCAGCTTAATATGATACCTTCGGGTCAAGTTCGCGCTATGCAAAACTCGATAAATAAATAAATACATCGTTTTATCTCCTGATTTAAATGGTTGCTTTGTGGCTCAACCTGAAAAACAATGGCAGATACTGTTAGCAGAAAAAGTTTGATAATTATACCACACATATACTCAAGGGCATTTTTCGGTCACAAAGACTTTTCATTCATTTTTTAAAAATGGTGACATTTTAGAAACAAAAAACAAATAGAATTGCAAGATCAAACGGGGTATTGACAATAATGGCACACATCGTTTTAAAGTAAGATAAATGCCCAAATATACCAATGAATAAGGTGCCCAATTAGTATTATGAAGTAGATTTTGAAAACCACACATCTCACACTACAAAATTCATTGTCTCTTGCCACACAAACTAACAAAACTGACAGCCGATTAGCATGACATTGGTAGAAGGAGTGTAGATCTGTCAAACGGATAGACTTGTTATAAGCATTTGATAATTGTCAACAATGTGGAAGATGCGAATGGAAAAGGTGAGGACATATTCCAGAGAGGTACTTGGATAGAAATACTTTGGGCACTTCTGTACTTGAAGTAGGAGAAATCTTGTTTTCTTTATCCAAGATACACCCAAGCTTTCAAGGTGAAATATTCTACGGTTAATAGATTAAGAAAAGTCTTTAAAAAAAATAATAAAAAAATAAGAGAGACAAGTGATGGCCAGGCACTAAGACAGTATGACGGATTAAAGAGTTTAATCCAATCTTAAGTACCACAAGATGCAATTTATTAATTTGGTGTGCTGGGAGTCCTGCGTGCATAGCATTGTGCAAACCACAACTCAGTGTATTGAGTAACAAAGTCTTCATTAAGGGAAGATCACTTCGTGTGAAATTAAATTAAAACAATATCGCAAACCCAAACTGGCATTTTGAAGAAATAGACCATAGCCTTACGTTAGTCATTTGGGATAAACAGTTGAGTGTGTTGCATGTGACCTGGTAAAAAGAAAAACAGAATTCTCCAGTTTGAAAATTTAACTTCAGTTCCTCATAACACATGACCGCCAAGTTTTTTTGTGCTTATTTGACAGAGGAGATTTTTGGGGTTAAAGGAAGTTGGGGTACACAATTAGAGTCAGTTTTGGCTTACAGCGTTAGAAGATGATAGGGTCTTTGCAACAGAATCTTAGTTTCTGATGCATTCAACTTGCCATTGACTGGATGTCTTGATGAGAAAGTAAAGTCTTCCTGTGACCCATGATGGGCACATAGAGCTACATATTAACTGAGTAAGATTTATTTTTGACAACCAATTTTATTGAGTTTTGCATGAGAACATACTCAGAGTGCACATATCAAAAAATCGATAGCCTGTAACACTTAGCACATACAACAATAGATCCTTTGAAAGCGCACATACGGGTTACAAGAGTTGTGGTGCAGTATATGCAGAAAGCGAGGGGGCTACTCCAGTTGGCCCAACCATTTCCCCCCCCCTATCTTTCTGTGCTTCGTGGGGCACCCTCTAGCTTCATACACAGGCTCCTCCTGCTGGGCGCACCAGTCCACTCCCCACCTCCATTGCACCAACGTGGGGAGGAGAGGGGTTATTCCACCGTGAAGCTATATCACGTTTGGCCACCATGATGGCTGTTCCCAGGAACGCGAGTTCTGCCGTAGAGTTTCCGAGGCCCTCCAAGACCCCCAATAGCAGCTTTTTTGACGATAGGGGGACCTCCCAACCCAGGACCTCTGTCAATTCGCCCACCACAGCACACCAGTATCGCCAAATCTCTGTACACCTCCACACCATATCGTAGCAGACTGGACACATCGGGAACAAGCGGGGCATTCAAGAAGACCTGCCCAGTGGAGCCTGGTCGGGGTCAGATAGGCACAGTACAACAGAGTAGGAATTTAACTAGTTGTGGAATGTAACTGCTGAATGATGAGATTTGTTCACGTTTGAAATACAATATAAGCATTTCCACGAGGGTCCTAGTAAAGAAGTTATACAGTAAGGGGAATTAATGTGGAGCCCTAAAGAGCAAAACAATTCACCTCAACTAGAGTTAAAAGAAAAGTTTGCAGTAGAATGGGCTAGACCAGTAGTTAATTTGTGCGGGTGGGTGCCTGAAGGGACTTATTGTTGGGGACAGGGACTCTTTAGGTACCTCCTGCAGGTAGCAGGTTCCAGCAGCTCCGGTTTCACTAATGGGCCATGACAGAGCAACTCTCTCTCCCAGCCTTGCTGCAGAACATGGACATATTTGCAGACTGCCTGTTAGGAGCTCTGGTCTGCAAAATAGGGTTGGTCGAGTGCTCCTCTCTGGCCATGCACCCATGCAAATATGTTCAAGCACCTTAGAGTAGAGTTCGTGCTGGTGTCCCTTTGTTGCACGTCACAATGCAGAATAGGAGAAGAGGTAGACAGAGGAAGACTCAATAACTAATGCACTCCACCACACACAGCCAGCATGGCCTTCTGGGTGAGATGATTCACCCATAGTAGCTGTGTCAGGAGGAGCCGGAGCATTACTAAATCATGCCCTGCTAAAGGTAAAACGACCTGGGAGCTGTCTTCAATCATGGTCACAGTGAAGCACAGCAATAAGCACTTCTTCAGCCACGACCTTGGAAACTCTAGTATATCTCACAGAAAACTGCTTTTCAAATAAACAATATTTACAACATAATAAAAATAAATGCTCTGTCAGGGTTCAAATCTTGTAAACACAGTATGTTAGGTTTCTAGGCACGTAAACGCGGGCTGAGCTATCGCATTAACACAGGAAAGAGTTGGAGTGTTTGAGGGTAAGTTGTGTCAAGACACACCCACAGATGCTCTTTTTGTAAAATCATTAACTGCATAGCTGCCCAGTAGTAGGTCTTTGTCATGTGTGAACCAATAACATAAAATGAATTTAAGGAGCAACACTTTGAATTGTGGGAGTTATGGACCTGTACATAAAATGGTGGGAAAGTTCCAGAATGAAAATTACTGATGACTGGTTGAAGGTGTCACACACAACATGGTACCACTGTGTTGCTTTATCCTTGTAAAGCACCACTCTATAAATGAAAACATATGTAGCAGGGACAGCGCTATCATTAGTGCAACAGGAGCTGTGGTGTAAGGGCCCAGAGATCCGACAACCTATCACACCTAAATTATTTTTGCCTGGCGGCAGCTACGCCGCCTTTTCTTTGTTGCATTAAGGCCCTTGCTATGCCACTGGTATGCGGGTATGTATTTCCTATATAATCCATATCCTTATGTCCATTTGTATGTTCAGTCTTTGTCCCTTACTGCTTATCCGGCATCTCCCAGATCAGAATCCTATGGACCACATGTGCAAATGTTCCTAGTATTGTAAAGATAGTTTGAGTTTAAAAAAAAAAAAAAAAGTGCCCAATGTGAAGACTAGTTTGTCTACAAGCTTTCTGGGCCAGAAAGTTCCTATCACTAGTTATTTAAAGATAGACAAAAAATGTGTCTTTAAGAACCAAAGTCTGCTGTGAGTACAGGTGGCCACATATCACGTTGACACATTCCACCCGTCCTGATATTTTCCAACAATGCTTTGCACTGAAAGACAAAATGTAATCTTTTTCTGTTGTAAGTGGGAGCAAAAGTGGTGGAAGTGGGCGGCGCCAAGGATGGAAGTGGTGTGGAAATGGACTATCTCCTCTTAAGAAATGATTTGAGCAACTGCGCCTATAAAAAAAACCACTAATTAAGCACTGGATTAGGCCTGGAGGACTATATCAAAAGATGCCTCCGACACAATCCTACCAAATGGTCCAACACAGTGAAATAGCCCATGGCATCAAATGAAAAAGTGAAGTCTAGTAAGATGTCAATAATTATGGCTACCATGGTGCAGACTGTCCACCACAGAAGCCAAACCGTGATATGCAGTGGTCTAACCTCCCTTTTCTCCAAAAAGCTAGGAAGCTGGTTGTTGTATCTTGTATCTTATGTTTCCACTGTTCATGTTTAAGCCTATATGGTTGTTCACCTTTAAACCTGTGATGATTACTATGCTCTAGAATGTGTGGTCTCCTAGCAACTGTGTGAAGCTTGGAAGATTCCTGTTGGAGCTGTTGGCAGAGCTGGTCCTCCTGACTCTGCTACCCATGTAGCCAATAAATAACCAACTTACAACCTCTTGTGTCAACTTGGTTACTACAAAATTTTGGCGACGATCTTTGGCTACATGGAGGAACCCACGCAGCTGAGCTAACGATTGCTGATCGTATTCCTGTTTCGAAGATTGTGTTATGCGTAATATTTTTATACCGAGATATCACCGCTGGACTCCTGCCTCTAAGGTATTTCTGCGCCAATTTATGCTGTGCTCCCTGCGCTATCGAATACTTTTAAGATCTTCAATCTGTACCCAGGAGGAAAAGTGTTTACCTTTAAACCTCCGGCAGCCGTTATTTGCCCCGCACAGCCTGCTCGCGTTTCCAGCCTCGCTCAAGCCTGCTTCCAGCTTTCCTGTCCCCCGGCCTGCTCGTGCATCCATTGTCTCGCACCAGCATCGCTCCAGCCTGCGCCTCGCTCCTCTTCACAAGCCGTGAGCTATTTCCTCACCGCGTCACGTCACGCCGCAGTGGCCATTTTGAGAGGTTGGGAAGCCGCCTTTCAATTACAGTTTCTTTACCAAGCTGCGCGTAACGTCGCAGCCATCTTGTAAAGTCGGGAAACCTTTCATTTGTTTTCTTTACTATTCCATGTTTGTACAACGTTTCCCGGACAACATATTTGCCGTGCATCTCAACTACATCGGTGATGCACACACCTACTACTACATCTAAAAGTTGCCAGAGGTTCAAGTGTATCTACCACAACATACAGTGATACACCCACCCTTCAAGGCATTCTATTTGAATAGTGCAACAGTGTTTCTTTTACGCTACAACTACTACTTCATTTGTGTATTCACGGTGATACACACACCTACAGTCATTGCATCTAGTTTGACATTTCACTGTCACCTTTCTACAGTGTGTTTCTACGGTGCATCTACGGTGATGCACACACCTCAACAAAGTGACAATTTTTCTAGATGCGCATAACTCATTAATACTGAGAGGCACTCGCAACTATCCACTCACGGTTGTTCATTTACATTGTGTATTGTTTGTGTTATTGTAGTTACCATATTGCTGCACCAATTACTTTTCAAATTTGACAACTTTAGTAGAATTGTGTACTATGCAGTCTGTCAATCCACCACCTTCTTTTCTTGACTCTCCCGGTGATCCTCCAGTCAGGTGGGAAATCTGGTATGACGCCTTCGAAACGTATCTGGGTGCCATTGGCACACTACGTGTTGGTGCAGAGAGAAAAAAATGCCTTCTTCTCCACTCCTTAGGATTTGAAGGAAAGTCTATTTACAAACATCTACCACCTCTTTCTCAAGAACAACTTAACGGCATTGATGAATATGATGAAACTATCATTAAATTGAAAACCCGATTTGATAAACAACCGAGCCTTATGGTCTTAAGGCACACATTTTTTAAAAGGAAACAAGCTGAAGGAGAAGATGTGGACACTCATATTTCTTCTTTGCGCAGACTAGCTGCTGACTGAATATTTGAAAACTTTACGGATCAACTCATTAGAGACCAGTTCGTTTGCCAGTGCAAAGATAAGAACATACAACAAAAACTTTGGAGTTTGGGTGATCCATCCCTAGATGAGACTATCAATATCGCTAAAAGCATAGAAATATCCATAGTCTCACTGAAGGAACTGGACGACAAACCCCTAGATGCTGTTAATGTGGTCAATGTGAATAATCCTCTTAAGTATCGTGCTAAGGCTAATCAATCAGTTAGTCAATCTTCTAAGCCGAAGTCCGATCTAGCCAATCCCACCAGGGCTAATGGTAATAATATGTGCATCAGGTGTGGAAATCCGCCACACATCAAGGGTTCCCGTTGTCCTGCTAGCAATGTCATGTGCAATTATTGCAAAAGGATGGGTCACTTTGCTAAGGTTTGTTTAAAAAAAAAGGAATGTCAGAAAACCAACTATCTGTACCGTTGAATCGGATTATGAGTCAGACCCTGAAGTGATCTCTGTTGTCAGAAGCTCTGATGATGTGGATTCATGCAAACCTGTTTCCTGTCAAGATGTTGTTATAGGGGATCCTGCTTCGTGTCGATCCCATTGTGGATATTGGTATTGGGGATCAAACTGTGAAATTGTTAGTTGATTCAGGGGCACAGATAACAATGATCACTCAAAAATTGTTTGAGGAAACTTGGAATGGTTTTCAAGCCCTTTCTCCACCTGATTGCTCTTCTGTCTCATATGAGGGGCGGAAAATAGATCGGATGGGTTTCTTTGAAGATGAAATGTCATTTAAAGGCAGGAGAATCAAGGGAAAAATATATGTTGCAGTGAAGGGACTTAACATATTGGGGTGGTTTCACCAGGGCCTGTTCGGCATGATACTTAAACCTGGGGCCAAGGAGCAGGTGTTAGTTGTTGGTTGCGAAGATGAAGGTCTTGTGTGGAAAAAAAAAATATCCTGAAGTTTTTTGTAATAATCTGGGAAAAATCAAAGGATTTAGGCACAGGATTATAGTTAAAGATGGTGCTCTTCCCATCAAACACAAACTTAGAGGAGTGCCGTTCAGTGTGAGGGAAGATCTGGAAAAAGAATTGAAGAGTCTTTGTACTAAAGGGATTATTGAACCCACAGACTTCACTGTGGCTTTCTTCCTTGGTGGTAGCCAGAAAGAGGGGAGGAGATCTTCGAGTGTCGACTTGAGATCCCTCAACAGAGAGATATGGGTGGATTCCCATCCTCTACCAAAAATTAATGACCTATTCTCTTCCACCAAGGGAGCACATTTTTTTTTACTAAACTTGACTTAGCCAGCGCATATCACCAGGTGGAACTGGATCCTGAATCTCGTCATCTAACCGCATTTGTGTCACCTCTGGGAACATTTCGCTGTCGGATGTCCTTTGGGCTTGCGTCAGCGGCTTGTTTTTCAGAGGATAAGGAGCAATATACTCAGAGATGTTGATGGTGTCCTGGTGTTTCAGGATGATGTTCTCATTTTTGGTAAGGATGTTTCATCTCATGACAGTCCTGGAAAAAGTTTTAACACTGTTCAAAAAACGTGGTGTTGTGTTAAAGGAGGAGAAGTGTCAATTTCTGTGCTCTAAAGTTGAATACTTAGAACATGTGATTTCTCACGACGGGGTCAGTCCTAGACCAGGGTTACTTCAGGCCATCGTTGATGCCCCCGAACCAGAAGACAAAGCGGGTGTCAAGTCGTTACTGGGGCCATGCGAGTACTACTCACGGTTTATTCCTAATTTTGCATCCATTGTACGTCCCATAAGTAATCTTCTCAAGAAAGGAGTCAAGTTTGAATGGTGCAATGAATGTGTGGTGGCTCTCAAGTTTGTGAAATCTGCCTTAAGTGACAGTGCCGCTTTGAAACCTTTCGACCCGAGTTTACCATGTTGCGTCACGGTCAACGCCAGCCAAGTAGGAATTGGTGCCACTTTAACACAGTTAGACAACAATTGTGAGAACACGGTGAGCTTTGCCTCCAGGGTGTTGAGAACTCCCGAGCTCCAGCACTCAGTCATTGAAAAGGAGCTGTTGGCCTGTGCCTGGGCCATGGAAAAGTTTCGACCTTTTATCATCTGGGGTAAGCGGTTCCTGCTTTTGACTGACCATAAACCCTTAGTAAACATTCTGGGTGGTAGTATGAGTAAGTGCCGTTCGCCTAGAATTATGCGTATGGTAACGAGGCTCCTTCAATATCAGTTTGAGGTGAAACATACTTCCGGTGGCAAAAATGGGAGGGCGGATTTTTTATCCCGTTTCCCCATCACGTCGAGCGAACATGATGATGTCAATTTGGACGAGTTTACTAGTGAGGATTGTGATGACTGTCTAGTTGCTGTTATGGACCTACTTGACTTGAATCTGGGCTCTGAGACAGATTGGGTACAGGCGATAGAATCTGATTGTGTGATACGTGAAGTCTGTACTTTCGTTAGAAGAGGGTGGCCCAGAGAAAAGGTTCTTCCAGCCCCCCTTCAACCTTTCTGGAAGGTTGAAGGTGAGCTCTCCATTGAAGATGGTTTGCTGCTCAGGGCGGACAAGTTCGTACCGCCTGATGTTTTCCGCAAAACCATCATTGAGAGCGCTCATGAGAGTCATCTTGGTTCCACACTCACCAAGCGGTGCATCCGGGACACCTGTTGGTGGCCAGGGATGGATACTGAAATGGATTGTGTGGTTTCCAATTGTTGTATCTGCGGTGCGGCTGACAAGAGTTTGAAAGTGTCGGTGCCGCCGTTGATGCCTATTGAATACCCTAAAGGTCCGTGGTTGAAACGAGGTACATATGTCATGGGGCCGTATGAAGTCCTTCCAGGTGGATTCCGTTTCATTTTGGTCCTCATGGACTATACGTCAAAATGGCCAGAGGTCAAGATGGTAAGGGTAGCCAATACCAAAACTATTGTGGAATTTCTGAAAGGCATGTGGCTAAGAGGGTTTTCCTGAGACTTTGGTCTCGGACAATGGGAAACAGTTCATCAGTACAGAATTCGAGTCCTTCCTCCTTGAGTCTGGTGTAAAACACCACAAGAGCTCCCTATACCACCCACAAACTAATGGTTTAGTTGAAAGAATGAATCGGGTGGTGGGGGAGTGTATTAAGTGGGCAAGAGCAGGGAGTCATGATGTTTGCAGAGCACTAGATGCCATGGTTTGGTTCTATAGAACTACACCTCATTCTTCCACTAAGATTTCTCCCTTCGAACTTTTGAGGGGACGGAAGCCCAACTCTAGTTTCAGGCCTGCATGGATGAGCAAATGGGTCAGGTCTGAATCGGACGTTGCCCAGCTAATGTCTTTGGCGAGTGAAGATATGACTACCACACAAACTAAACAAAAACAATGGTTTGACTCCAGAAGGTGTGTTAAAGTAGCTCCGCTTAAAGTGGGGGACACTATTAAGATCAAAACTGCTGTTCATACTAAGAAGGGCGACAGTAAGTTCAGTGAACCAGTCAAAGTTCTCAAGATTGTTGGAAATGCGGTAAAGGCTGAGGGAGGTCATTGGTGGAACCTCAACAGGGTGGTGAAGGTTCAGGTAAGAGATGCCACTGCATGTTCAGAGAAATTGGTTCCTCCTTCTATCAACCAAACCATTTCCAGGAAAAGTTCCAGAAACATTGTTAGACCTGCAAGGTACAGGTCGTAATTTGGTTTTCTTGTTTGTTTTCTCCTTTTGTTTTTTTTTGTTTGTTGCGTTTTTGTTTTGGAAGAAGAGAAGATATGTTGTATCTTGTATCTTATGTTTCCACTGTTCATGTTTAAGCCTATATGGTTGTTCACCTTTAAACCTGTGATGATTACTATGCTCTAGAATGTGTGGTCTCCTAGCAACTGAGTGAAGCTTGGAAGATTCCTGTTGGAGCTGTTGGCAGAGCTGGTCCTCCTGACTCTGCTACCCATGTAGCCAATAAATAACCAACTTACAACCTCTTGTGTCAACTTGGTTACTACACTGGTCTAACACTACCTTCTTCATACAACTGAAATTCACTCAAATTATTTAGGTATACTGATGGCATTTCTGTTAGAGGTTTGAAAGCAAAACAATTTTTTCCCCGAAGTTTTATATAGCGCGAACTTGACCCGAAATCAGGTATCAAAGCGATTTACATGAGCACCAGTTGCATGAGGACATATTCATTTTTGTTAGGCACGGGGAGATTAAGTGATTTGCCTAGAATCACAGGATGTTGAGCGTCGTTGCCCAGTGATTTGCCTAGAATCACAGGATGTTGAGCGTCGTTGCCCAGACTCGAACCCGGTTCCCCAGATTTGAAGTCGACCGCCCTAACCGTTAGGCTACATACTCTCCCCTATTCTGAGACAATGGCACCATCCTGGTTTGTAATTACACATTAAAACATTTTTGTTTAGGTATGGGCCAGAAACTTTGTGCATATTGAGTCCACAGTGATGGAAGCACCTCAGTACTAAAGCAATGGGTTGAAGACTCTTGAGACAAAAATGAAAATTTGGACCGCTGTATACAAGAAAGAACCTTCTCTCTCAATTAGTTGCTGGTGTTCACTAAAGGGCTTAAAAAAATAACCCATTAAAGAAAAATTTATTTTGAAATCTTAGCTCTGTGGTGCAGCTAGGACAACTAGGTTACAGAGTAAAATGGGCCACTTGAAAATATTATCTTGTTTGACTGATGACAGATTAAAACTGATGTGATAGGAAACCTTTTTCAGCTACAAAAATGGTTTTGGGCAGATGGTATGAGAGTCTGTTAATAAAGAATATTTATTTCTGAAGCATTCATTTCATAAAGCCAACACATGTAGACTCAAAGCAAATTGATGAGTTTAATGAGTCAATCATGGATCTAACTTTCCTTATTTGGAGACAGCAACATGTTATCCTCTGACGTACATGGGAGGCATTTAATCAGCGAGTCACCTGCATTTTGTTCAAAGTGTCTCAAACTATGCAAATCTATTACAAACATCAGGAGAAAGCTTATTGTATTTTAAAGAGCTCCTCACAATAAATGAGTTAACCTACCATTTTATATATATTTTACGCTTATTTATTCTATTTTTTTAAAGGACACATTTTGGACAGAACTGCATCTTGGCTCAAAAAGTACTTGAGAGTTCTAGGAGCCAAGTGTGGTTCTAATATCGCTGGAGGGCTTGCTTTTAACAGCTTTCCCAAAGGATAAAAGAGCCTCCTTCTGTATGCCTAGTGGCAATTGATTTCATAGTTTGAAACCTAACACGGAAAATCTAGGGCCACCCTGTGTTTACATTTGGTTTGGAGAACCTTGAGAAGATAACAGTGGTTACCAGAGAGTAATGTGCTTCAGGGCGGGCCAGGAGACCCTGAAAAACAGGGGTTGGAGTGTTGCAGAGCAGACCTGGGGTACTAGGCCCCAACTGTAGTCTTTGGTGTCCACTGTACCGCGGACCTCCGCTGATAACCAAATACCCCTTTTAGTGGACTCGAATGGTAGCAAGATAGTAAAGTCTACAGCTTATTCATGGGAGGGGCAGCAGGCCAGAGGCTCAGAACTCAGCAACGCAACAAACAACTTATCACTTAATAAATAGTTATCCGATCACTGCCTTTTCCTATGAAAAGTACCTTACGGTACACTCAATCAATCAGGGAATTGTAAGCGCGCTACTCACCCGTGAGGGTCTCAAGGCGCTGAGGGGGGGGTCCGCAGATCTGTTTAGCCGAAGAGCCAGGTCTTGAAGGTCTTCCTGAAGGTGTTCAGGGAGGGGGCGCGTCTGATGTCTGCCGGTAGCTTGTTCCAGGTCTTGGCTGCAATGTGAGAGAAGGATCTTCCGCCTGCTCTGGCTCTGTGGATGCGCGGGGTTTCGGCCAGTGCGAGGTTGGAAGATCGGAGGTTTCTTTTGGGTACGTGGAAGTTGATTCTGTCGTTGAGGTATTTGGGTCCGTTGTTGTGTAGGCATTTGTAGGCGTGCGTGAGGATTTTGAAAGTGACTCTTTTCTCCACGGGGAGCCAGTGGAGACTTCGTAGGTGTTGGCTGATGTGTTCGTGTCGGGGGATGCCGAGGACGAGTCTGGCGGCGGTGTTCTGTACTGTCTGGAGTTTGCGGAGTAGGGACTTGTTGATGCCGGCGTAGAGTGCGTTTCCATAGTCCAGTCTGCTGGTGATGAGTGCGTGGGTGACTGTCTTCCTTGACTCAGGGGGATCCACTTGAAGGTCTTGCGGAGGATGCGGAGGGTGTTGAAGCAGCTGGAGGTGACGGCATTGACCTGTCGGTTCATGGTGAGTGATGAGTCGAGTACGATGCCGAGGTTCTTGGCGTGGTCTGAGGGGGTAGGTGGGCTTCCGAGGGCGGTCGGCCACCAGGTGCTGTCCCATACAGAAGGGGTGGTACCGAGGATGAGGACTTCTGTCTTCTCAACGTTGAGCTTCAGGCAGCGGTTGGTCATCCAGACTGCGACGTCTTGCATTCCTTTCTGGAAGTTGAGTTTGGCAGTGGTGGGGTCTTTGGTGAGGGAGAGGATGAGTTGGGTGTCATCGGCGTAGGATACGATATTGAGGCCGTGTTGTCGGACGATGGCTGCGAGAGGGGCCATGTAAATGTTGAAGAGGGTGGGGCTCAGTGATGAACCCTGTGGGACTC
The DNA here is from genome assembly GCA_963921515.1 of Calotriton arnoldi. Taxonomy (NCBI): domain Eukaryota; kingdom Metazoa; phylum Chordata; class Amphibia; order Caudata; family Salamandridae; genus Calotriton; species Calotriton arnoldi. The sequence continues at coordinate 1,466,854 of CAWUFW010004002.1, forward strand.
CGCAGGTGATTTTCGTGGGGTCGGAGAGGAAGTGTGGGAGTCTGATCCTTTGGCTTCTTCCGGTGAGGAATGATCGGATCCAGTCCAGGGCTGTTCCTTGTATGCCTGCGTCGTGTAGTCTGGCGACTAGTGTGCGATGGGAGACGGTGTCAAAGGCCGCTGATAGGTCGAGTAGGATGAGGGCTGCGGAGTGGCCTTGGTCCAGGAGGGTGCGGATGTCGTCTGTGGCGGCGAGTAGGGCGGTCTCTGTGCTGTGGTTGCTTCGGAATCCGGATTGGGACGGGTCGAGGATGGCGTTTTCTTCAATGAATCGTGTCAGTTTCCTGCTGACTATTTTCTCTGCAACTTTGGCTGCGAAGGGGAGGAGCGAGATAGGCAGATAGTTCTTGAGGTCGGTGGGGTCAGCTGGGGGATTCTTGAGCAGGGGTCTGACTTCTGCGCGCTTCCAGTCGTCTGGGAAGGTGCCTATTTTGAAGGTGGTGTTGATGGTGCGTTGTAGTTCGGGTGCGATGGCGGCCACGGCTCTGTGGTAGTACACAGACTACTAAATACTACCCATGATTTACAAATATTGTCAAAATGGCAGGTTGAATTACCAATTAGGATAGACAGGTGACACAGGTGTCGTAATACCCTAAATGTACCGTAGCATCCTCCCCACTACCTTCAACTGGAATCACCTTTAGCAGCCTTCGCACCAGCAAGCCCCAACTCTTAGAAAAACAATACCCTTTCCTGTGGCTAACAACGTGAATGTCAAGACTACTGGCTATGTCAGAGGTTCTTCGGAACAATCATAAGCCAAAATATAAAATTTAACACATTGTAAGACTTTTAGACCGGTGGGAGCATTCGCCTTTACATTGCAAGCATGTGTGAAAAGACAACTATGGGTCAAATGTTTGCTGCACAGTTACATATATAGCACACTATGAGCAAAATTCATACAACAATTCTAGCCTGGCAAAGGCAAAACAGTTTCCTCTAGGAATGCGCTCACCAATCTTTCAAGAAAGATCGACGTATGTGTGACCAGCACAAGTCTGTCGAATAATCGAATGTTGTAAAATGATGATGCTAAGATGCCAAGTTAACAATAAGAGTAGGAGGAGAACACGACGCAATTCGACAAAATACCCACATGAAGGCAACCTTACCTCATAATTTGCATGTAATTTAAACACATTACAACAATGTGGTTTAAATTATTAAGGAAGGGCTGAAGTCATGTTTTAAGTATTTATTTAATGGAGGGGTTTGTCTACAGGAACAATACAGCAGTATGTGTGGCTCCCTCAAGCTGCTAATTTGATGCCTACTCACTAGATGGATGGTCTATCTGCAACTTTAAATGGTTTTTAAATAGTTAGTACCGTAATTGCATTTTATACAGCAGTTATAAAAAAAATCTACACCGATTCAAATTTCCACTTTCGACCAACTTATAAACTGGAATTAAAGTATATTAAAATAGCCCACCCCTAGATATTTCCATACATAATCAACTTAAAGTATTCTGTAAAGTTTCTGGAAATTAACTGAAAATTTAAATATATTGTTCGGATGTGTCCAAGAGCCTCATAAACACTTTCCTAAATTACTTTAGTGGTAAGTAAATACTTTGAAAATGGCATTGGAAGGTATTAGGATTTCAACTCTGTTAAACTGTAGTGATTCACATGATTTCTGGATAACAGTTCCTGTAGTTTCACTCTGCAGAGTGAGGCATTTCAAAGCAAAGACAACAAGCATTTACAATGCAATAGGTCTCGCAATGACATTATTTTGAGCTAGTGACATTGTAAAAGGCAATGTCTTTAAAAAAATTAAAAGGCATTGTTATTTACAATACCAAAAGCAACACCTATTGCATTGCATAGCGCAGTGTCCGTGAAGACAACGCCGCGCTTATTAAAGTAAAAAAAAAAAAAAGTGTGCTGGAAACCAGGGTACGAGCCTCTGGGTCGCGTCCACATCCTGTGATTCTGGGCAAATCACTTAATCTCCCCGTGCCTGAATGTGTCCTTGTGTAACGTAACCGGTGCTCATGTAAAGCGCTCCAATACCTTCGGGTCGAGTTCGCGCTATATAAATGTGCATTAAAAAAAAAAAAATGAGACATGCAGGTTACTGGCAGTGCTCTGCAGAAGGAGCATTAATCCCCTAGGCTATTTGATGAAAAACACATCTGACGCAGATCTCTGCAGCAAGCACGTTCACCAGCCGAGTTATCGTGCTTATTTTAGCCCACGAGTTGCTGGTTACATGTAGATCTCCGCAGCGCCTTAACACTCGTAGGTATCTTAAAATGAGGCAATTAAGTAAGGCAGGACAGTGTTGCTCCGAATTTATCCTGTTGTCATTTATTGGGGGGAAATGAATGCATCTGTTCTGGCATTAGGCTGACTGTCTGGTACTGACGGCATCTCTCAAAGTGTCCCTTCTGTTCGCCCGTCCTCTCTGTCCCCCACTAAAACGCCTTCATTTTCCGAATTTCCATCACTAACAGCCCTGCTTACTTGTTCCCAATCCATGCAAATACTGTGAGTCATCTAAGATATAAAAATAAACATACTTGCCTGTACAATTTCCTTCACCGATGCACATGTAGCCGTGCAATGTGAACAGAGCGCCGTGCGCCTGGAAGTGATTAAACGGCATAAAGAGCTATGTAAAAATACAGACCACTCGCGTCTCGCTTCTTTAACCGATGCGACGGTAAACACCGATCGTGTTTTTAAAAAAATATTTTAGAAAGTTGCTAAATAACAGCTGTTGAATGCTGCTGTTAAGCAGAAGCTGCGATCACGTAGAGGCATTGCGAGTTTAAAGGTGACTAGAACAGCACTAACGAATACAAAACAGCTACAAGTAAAACAGAAAAGCAAACTGTAAAAGAGAAGACAGCGCCAACCACCGCCTCAAAACAAGCATCGCAGTAAGACATGTAGGCTCTGAAGCAGGACGTTTGGATACTCACAGGACGGACGAGAACTGCACTGATGGCCGTGGAGATAAAACAGCCCTCGTGATCCTGCGAGCGTGCACATTGGCTGTCCAGACGCAAGCTGAAAGACACGCCGTGCGCGTGCCCATGTGCTGTCCCGGCCCAAGCTGAAAGACACGCCGTGCGCGTGCCCATGTGCTGTCCGGGCCCAAGCTGATGCAGACGGCGTGAGCATGCACATCGGCTGTCCGGGCGCGCACATGTTTTGTCTCCCTTCGTGCACCAAACCGACAACAATAGTCTCGCCAAGGCGAAGCAGCGCATGCGCTGCGTTCGCTAGGCGAGACCTAAAAACATAAGCACCAGAAACCTTCCATACGAACTCAATGACAAAGATGTGGAAAGTCACGGATCATGGGACATGCCAAAAATCTTGAATACCGATGGGTCAAGACAGTTATTAATAAATGCAAGGTCTCTGGCCTCACCTTTACCCTAGCTAGACCACGTGGTTTCTCAAACCTTGACGACCTTGAAAGAAGGCAGATAAGTGAACCTTCCAAGAGACCAACAGCAACTTTGACGGTGGATTTAATGGCCGAGATTGCTGACATGTTTCAAGTAACGACTGTTTCCCATCAACTGAACAAATATGGCCTCTATAATAGGTCATAGGAAGGAAACCATTACTCTAGAAAGCCCACCATGAGTGGCGTTTGGAATTTGAAAAATGAACACATTAATTTCAATTGCAGTTTTAACAAAACAATAATAAAGATTTTAAATATAAAACAATTTTAGTTAATCTTTTCGACTTTGCTAAACATAGCTAGAGTACATTTTGAACACTTTATATTTATTTCAGCAACTTCGGTCTATCTAATGACACCTCATAATATTAATCTGGGTCATTCTTGGTAGCAGACATTTTGAATCATGACTCTTCAAATCACTTGGATGGCGCGTTTTGACAAGGAGTTTTTTTTAGGATACCTTTTGATAGAATGTTTACTGGCTGAAAAAGTATTGCTGATGTTGGGAATTAATGACTTAGCGGATGGCTGGAAAAAATGTGGTTCCAGCACCGCTGAATTCATCATAAAAAATAAGGACACAGTGCACTTTGCAAAAAAAACAATGAGCCCCGCAGAGGATGGACGGGATGTACTAAAACTAATGTGCCATAACTTACCATAGTGTCTCCGCTGTCACTTGCCAGCTGGTATCTTTTCAGCTGAACAGTGGAAAACTACTCGACTGAAATTACGTTCAGATGCAGCTCTATGGCTGTGTAGTCTAAAGACTCCTTCCGGTTTAGTGGCAGCAAACAGTGTTGAAACAATCGATAGAGAAAAGCCATGGGCCAGATGTTCGAGGCATTTAGTGGTTGCAAACCCTGTGATTTGCTAAAACACCAGGACCAGGGCCACTACATGGTTTTTTGGAACATACCAAATCACAAAATGGGTAACATGTTACAGAATCGTTAGAAGGACTATTTCGAAAGGGCGTGTTTAGGGCATCCCTTCCAAATAGCGATTCATTGCAGTATAGATATCAATGTACTACAAATGAAATTTGGTTGCAAAGCATTGAAATTTTACCGACTTCCAACATAGGGTAGTAAGTCATTCGCAACAGGGAAGGATTCCTAGGAACTTTGCTCCCCTTGGTAAATGTAAAAATAAATACATGAATAAATAAATAGTGGTCCAGGGAACCACTGTACTTTCAAACAAGCAAAAAGTTTAAAAAAACAACTTTAAAACACAGAAAATGCAGCTGCATTTTATGGAAAACAGGCTTAGCAAAAATGATTAAAGAACACAATCACAGAGGTGGTGGTCTGCTGACCCCAGAAGGCCACCATCGCCATCATGGCCATCAATAATAATTTGTCACAGTTTGTGACCTGCCTCATGAATATTGATGACGCAAGTCAGATTGAGACCCACTACAATCTGGAACTTTGTGAACTGATTTTTTAGGTCTCGCCTAGCGACGCAGCGCATGCGCTGCTCGCTTGCGAGATCTATTGTCGTCGCTTTAGCTTCCGAAGCGGGGGTGGAAGCTCCACCCATGCTTCTGATTGGCGCGGCTCCCAAATGCGTGCTTTTCATTGGGAGGGAGGCATGTTTTGTTCCCTCCCGGTCTCCTGCTCGCCGTGCCTGCCCGGACAGGAGCTGTGCACGCGCACGGCGTGTATTTTGCTTGCGGCGTCACTTTCACTGTCTGCTTGCTTCCATCTTCATCTCGCTCCCTTTACTCGACTCAGTTACAGCAGCGCAGAGCTGCTCAACCCATTAGACGAGTCCGCCCTGTTCTCACCATCTGACCATGGGGCAGAGAGGAGCGGCGACGACCGATGTGACAAGACTGTGCAGCCAGGAGCCACTGTGCCCTACCGGTCCTTGTTGCTGCCCGGGAGCGTCTCCTCTCTCACACACACAGCAACCGCCGTCAACGCAGCCTTAATCCGCCGCAGTGTGCACCTTCCCCGCATCCAAACGGTAACAAAAATTCAATTTTCCTTAAAGTCCGCTATCTACCCTGTGTATGTGCCGGCCGAACGGTCGCGTTAACTGTCTAGTAGGTAACGGGGCGTCCTCGGTGTTCGTGGGTGTGTCAGTAACATCGTGGCATTCATATGCCTCCCTGTGGGGCCTACATTGATGTCATTTTGTTATTCCTCACTCGGGTGTCTCAAATAATTAGTAATTATGGCTGTCATGTAGCTTTCTACAATTAAAATCTTGGTTGGGAATGGATGGCGGGTGACGCAGAAGCAGCAGCAGGAAGAGCCAACCATCAATCGCCAGTGCCATTCCACACGTGGATACTTAATAATATCCAGTGCACTGAGTGGTGCATATTTTTATCGCTCACAGAAGGATGAAATGATGAACTTATGCTGTCAAGACTAAAGTCTGTCACAGCTAGGTTAGACTTAGCCGCAGATTTACAGCGGGCACCCGACTCACCGACCTGTCGTAGTGGCCTGTCAGTTTGTGGATCACAGGATGCTTATTTCAGAGAGAGGTACAATATCTTGCGACGGGCAATGAGGCGGGCGATAGGTTAACAATTTCCGTGCGGATATGCGTACAAATATGTCAGATTGGGGAAAAAAAACCTTAGTTTAGAATTGCTGTCGAATTTAAATAAAATAGGAGGCAAGGCTCCGTGAAAAGGAACTCAAGGGACACATCATATCTCATTGGTGATTTAGTCCTTACGCCCAAAGGATGAAATCATTCTTTTTATTTATAAGGTAGATTATGCGTCTGCAATATCAGTTTGGGGAAACTGAGACTGGCTGTAACGAGAGAAGCTAGAATAGTGTGGGTAGTGGACGTCGTGTATGTTTACTTACCTGAAAACACTTTAGCAACCTATTTCTTTTGTTAGTATGTGACATAGTTAGCGAGTATTTGTATTTAGGAACTGCAGGGAATAGTTACGTATAAGTGTTAGACACGGCCTCTTCCACATTGGTGTTTTTGTCCCTTGGCCATTGTAAAAACCTTTATTTCGTTGCTAGTCGAGCTATTGAACAGTGGTCCCTCCCCCAATTATCTCTAAACAACCTGTGGTTTCATTGTATATGAACATTAGCCCTTCTGCCTCAGGCTATACCGGTTGTTAAAGTCCCTCTCTCTCATTATAGGCTCGAGCCGGGGTTCAGGGCCTTTAACATCAGTTTTAGCCCTCGCCAGCAGGCTATAATACATGGTCACACAGCGGGGTTGCGTGAACCAAAAGTAATTGCTGATCATTGAAATCTTTGAAGGGCTAGCACATTGGAATATATTTGCCCTCTTGCAAACCTTTTATTTCTACACATTGTAAGGACACTTATGTTTTGTATGGATAAGCACCAACAGAACGTTAATAGCAACCTTCGTCAGAACGTTTTTCACACTAGCATTTTTAGCAATGCTCGTTGTTAAATTCTGTGTGATTAATGTACAAGCAGGGGTAGAGACTGATTTATAGGAGTTGAGGTTGACCCCTGCTCAAACTATCAGCTACATCAGATTTAAAGTAAGAGTGCCTGCCAAATGTTAGGATAGGTTATACTCGTATATTAACACATGCCAAGTTGGGACTTTTAAAAGTTAACCGCCCTATGTATTAATGATCATGCTAGCTATATAGTAGGTAACGGTGTGTCCACGGTGTTCGTGGGTGGGTCTGTAATATTGTGGCATGCAGATGCCTCTCATGTGGGTCTACAGTGATGTCATTTTGCTTCTCCTCACTCGGGGTCTCTAATATTCATGATGATAGTGTAAAAGCACAATATTCCTAAATTGTGCACTTTGATGCCAAGTGATTACTTGCTCTCGTTATTGAAGTGGAGGTTTACCGTGACCTGTAGTGTTCAGCAGCCGTGGCCCGTGCAGGTAAGAGCGGTGGGGCCAGATGAGGGGGGGGGGGGGGATGAAGGGGGGCGGATTTTGACAGACGAGGACAGGGGAAAATTATTTATTTCATTTTCCCTCATTGTCTGTCAAAGTCCCCCCCCCCCCACCTCACCACTATCTGCACGGGCCGCGACTGGTGTTCAGCATTGACCCTCATCAGAGGGTTTCAGATAGATGCTGCTGCTCCGTTAGCCATCTCAGACAAGGGAGGAATAACAGCACGCAGCGTCTTATTGATTGTGGATTACAAATGCCTTTGACTGGCATTGGAATGCTAACAGCAAAGCAGCCCAAAACTTTGGAAGTCCAGATCTGCAACTAGTGGCAAGAAACGTTGCTGTTCATGTGGCAGGCATGCCATCAATTTGACAGGCAGTACATCACTGTGGTTTCACCATGCCAAGAAAAAACACCCCTCACACCCTCAACCCCATTTTAGCCAAATGGAAATCCAGGAATCTAGGGACCTAGCTAGTTGCACCACTTACAAAGCGGGATGTGGTGAGTATGCGATATTTAAATCCTGAGCTGCTACACAGGAATGGCAGGGTAACTTAAGGGCAAGGGTAAGCTCTAGGTACAATCTTCTCCTACCACAGGTTATTCTCATAATAAATTAGGGTAGCCATTTGACTTCTGTGGACCCCTACTGGGTCATTACTAGAATGTGCGGACCCCCACTGAGTCATTTTTGGAAGCTGGGGATTTCTATGATTTAGACCTCAACATGTATACACTAAACAAATCCTCAAATATTGAAATATTTTGCGAAATTCAAAGTAAAACATTGAACATTTAAAACCTTTTTCTATTTCGCTTCTATATTTGTATGTACTATATTAATTGATTAATATTATTTAATTTTGTAACACGGTTGAGCACCCCCTGAGTAAGCCTCGCGAACCCCCAAGGGTCCTTGGACCACAGGTTAAGAACCATTGAATTAGTGTCCAGGTAACCAGTCCTAAATGAAATACTTCAGAGGGAAAGGTAATAATGTGGTGAAGCAATTACATGAGCTGCAGATGCAGGTAGATCTCATTCACTGCACTTTAAAAACTGCAGTGGAATGGATTGAGCACCAATGCAAAAGGAATTTTAGGGGGCTTTAAAACCTACAGTTGCCACACCCCAAGACTTGGTGGAGTTACAGGACGACACAAAGAACTTCAAGGCAGAAAGCACTCACATTAAACAGCTCAAAGGAGACTTTAAGTCAATACCAAGTAGTCGTTATGGCAGGCAGGCCCTTGAATGGAGGCAACAGCACTCAGTTATTCCTAAGGGCAGCTGGAATCCTAATCAACTGTGGGTGGGCTGACATTGCTTCGCTGTGTACAGGAGTCACATTTAGCCAGCCTACAGGTTTCAGAAGTGGGCAAACCGCCAAGATTTTTCGACATCAGATACTGGCAATTCCTGGTGAATGCTGGTAAATCAGACAGGCAGTCAGCTGAGGTCATTTCATTGGCTACTCTTGGATGTCTTGTAAGTTAACCTATTACCTTATTGAATAAACCTCCAATATAATTGTCTGCATTGGAAATTGGGGTGGTTTCAATTATTTCATTGTTTTGTCATTAATTCTTGACTGCATGTATATCTGCTGAATTGGCTACTGGATTTCTACACTTTGCATCCTGCAAACTTGTATTTATGTTATACACCACATTAAGGCAGAGGCATACACAGCGTTTCAAAGCAAGTTATATGCCAGTAGGCAAAGGTGAACAGAGCACACACTGCAAGAACACAGAACAGGCAGGGAAGCGAAGACACAAATAGGCACCTCCCCCAGCAGCAAAGGGGGTACAAGAGGCAAAAAGAGGCACAGCCAGAAAAGCACAGCCAAGTCACGGAGGCACAGAAAAAAAATTAGCAAGCAAATGGGCTAATAAGGCGCATCGTATTAGCTTTGCCAATGCTTGCTTACTTCTTGAAGAGTTATATGGAGTGCTGTGTCAAGGTCGGGAGCCATTACAGGGAGTTTCCATACCTTGGAAAAGTTCTAAAGTGTTAGTTGTAAAATGTGGACAAAAGGAGCTCAGACTTCAAAACCCGGTTCACAAAATCAACAAATTGGTCCGGACCAAAAACCACCTGTCCCTTAGTTTTCTTCTTTGCCTACAAAACATATTGTGCGGACCTGTCTATGTTCTGGGATGGAGTGTTCCTTGTGAGTATTCCCTGCGTGGAATACGGAACGTGGGGAGGTTGGCAGTTGCTGCCTGGGAGCTGGAGAGTGAAGACAATAAATGAAGTACCTACCGTTGCCTCCGTTGCACTTCCTTTCATTGGCGACGATTTGGGATTCGACTGGAGTCTTCTGTTCTTGGGGATCGGCGCCGTTTTATCTCCTGCTCCCTGATCTCGAGGCTGTGACGGCGCTTCACGACTGTTTCCCAGAGCGGCACCCAAGTTGCTGAGCCGTTTTCTCCACTTCGTGGGAGTCTGTGTGGCCTCTTCGTGGTGCTTTGCAGTTGCCTTTCAAGTTTGGCAGGTATTTCTCTTTGTACAGTGTCGGCCGAGCTCGCGCGATATGGAAATCGCCTAAGCTCGTGACGTCGTTCTACGCAGACGCGCTGTGCGTCATCCTGCTGCCTGTTTGCCTGACCTCCTGATCACACTCGCAACGTAGCTACGTTGCGTGCGGCCATCTTTAAATTTCCCCGTGTGCCGTGCCCTGCAACTTTTCAAGCTTCATACGCTGATGCGCACAGCATTTACTCCGCGCATCAGTAACCATAGTTACGCTGATGCGCTCAGCTCTTTCAACACTTCCAGTTCTACGCTGATGCGCACAGCATTTAATCCGGCGCATCAGTCACTGTAGTCACGCTGATGCGCTCAGCCTCATGCATTACTACTGCGTGTCATTAACCCTTCATCTCGCTGATACGCACAGCTGTTTGCATAAGTCACCGAGCTACTGTCACTTGTTACAGTGTGTGCACATTCTTCACTGATGTGCACAGGTCTTTTGCTAATAGTACTTCTCTCAATTTAGTTGTAAGGCAAATCAAGATACATTCACTAGCAGAGTGTGTGGGCAGCAACTCACCCACGTATAGTGCAGGCATGGATCACGTTATTGCTCCGCCGTCATTTTTGCAATCTCCTGGTTCTCCTGCCATGCCATGGCACCAGTGGAAGGATACTTTTGAAACTTAGAGGCTATTGATGGTGACACCTTCACAACTAAAAAGAAAAAGGCCCTACTAATGTATAATTTGGATGCGGAAGGTAGAAGCATTGTTAAAACCTTGACTCTCGAGGTTGTCACCACTCGTGTGAGTGGTGGTGAAGATGGAGACTCCTTATTAGTTGATGACTATGCATCGTTAATCAAAACTTTAGACAAGCGTTTTAATCCTAAAAAGAATGTGGTACTCGAGCGTCACAAATTTCTACAACGGGCTCAGATTCCTGGGGAATCCATTGATGATTTTGTTTCTGCACTCAGAACTCTGTCTATCTTGTGCAACTACAGGGAGTTCAGAGACGAAATCATACGTGATCAGTTGATCGAACGCACTTGTGACAAAAAGATTCAGGAAAAGTTACTATCTTCTGATGATCCTGCTCTAGAAACAGCCATCACGCTCGCTAAAAGCATTGAAAACTCTCAAATTTGTATGAAGGAAATGAGCAACCCTTCTCACTCTTCCGAAGTCAAGTCAATGTCGTTAAAACACATGACCAAGTCGACTACGGTTCCTAATGAGAGTGCGACGCGGGATTCCTCTCCACGATTTGCATCCAAAACTAAGTCTGAGAATGCTCAACCATTTTGCTTCCGCTGCGGGAGCAAGAATCATTTAGGGAACGCCAAGTACTGCTTTGCCTTGAATCAAACTTGCTTTAAGTGCGGCAAAAAGGGTCATCTAGCTCGTTTTTGTAAAGCTGTAGGGTCCAACAAGCGTAATGTTCAAATTGTAAAATCTATTGTACAGGACCTGGGTGACTCTGGTGAAGAGAGTGATTATATGTCTCTGATGCTATCGTCGTCATCGGTCGAGTCGGAGGGTGTAATTGAAATTGCATCCATGGGAAGTACATGCAGATGGAAATCTCCTGCATGCGTTGTTATAGTGAATTGAAGGAGTGTAAATTTTCTAGCTGATTCTGGGTCTCCCTTCACCCTTATTAACGTGAAAGACCTTGGGGAGTTAGATAGTATTCAAATACATCAGTCGAATATCAGAATTTTTGCCTATGGTGGCAAAAGAGTGGAAGTCTTGGGGAGTTTTGATGCAGAAATGGAATTTGATGGAGATCAGGCTTCGGGGCCTGTATTCGTTGTCAAGGATGGTGCGAATTTGTTAGGGTGGCAAGACCAAGGGGAACTAGGCATCATTCTTGACCCCAATCATCCCAACATGGTTTTATCCAAACGAGAAGCTTGTAAGTTCTACACTTCTTCTACTTCCGTAGATTCTTCAAATGCTGTGAGTGTGAAACACTTGTCAGGTGATGAGTGGATTCAAAAATACCCTGAAGTATTCTGCGACAATCTTGGGAAGCTTAAAGGCTTCCAGCATCGCATTGTTCTGAAAAATGGAGCGATAGCGGTTGCACATAAAGTGCGTAAAGTACCTTTGAGCTTGCGTGCAGAATTAAAGCAAGAATTGGAACGTTTGTGTCGCATGGATGTGATTGAAGCAATTGAAGGATCTGAATGGTTGGCCCCCATAGTTCTCGCACGTAAGGCAGATAAATCCCTGAGAATGTGTGTTGACTTGCGCGATCTGAATAAGAACATCTGGATCGATCGCCAACCGTTGCCCAACATTAATGAAATGCTGGCGACGCTTAACGGGGCTAAGTATTTCTCGTCATTTGATATTTCCTCAGCCTACCACCAAATTGAGTTATGTAAGGAGTCCAGGCATCTCACCTCCTTCGTAACACCTGAAGGAGCTTTTCGCTATAAGCGCATGCCATTTGGTCTAGCATCGGCCTCCGCTGTGTTTCAACGTCTCATGGGGAATTTGTTTAAAGATACGGCGGGGTGGTGTTCTTCCAGGATGACATTCTGGTGTATGCACAATCTGAAGTAGAGCATGATTGTAGAGTCAAGCATGTACTAGATACGGTGAAACTCCATGGGCTTACCTTAAGAAAAGACAAGTGCAAGTTTTTCAGGGATGGTGTGGACTATTTGGGTCACCACATTTCTGGTAAGGGAATCGAACCCAAGATAAAAATCTTAGATGCCATTCAGAATGCACCTGCACCCAACAATAAGGACCAGTTACGCTCATTCTTAGGGCTCGTAGAATACTATGCAAAATTTGTAGGGAATTTTGCTGATAAAACTTCCAATTTACGAGAATTGTTGAAAAAGAATGTGAAATTTGTGTGGTGCGGAAAATGTGACAGTCAATTCGAAAGTTTGAAAAAGGAGATTGTACAAGCTCGTCCCTTAAAAATGTTTAACATCAATGACAAGTGCATAGTTTCCTCTGACGCTAGCAACATCAGTCTGGGTGCTGTTCTGTTGCAGAAGAGGAGTAATGGTTATGAAGAAATCATTGCATTTGCCTCTAGGACTCTTCGTGGTGCTGAAAGCTCATATTCCACCATTGAAAAGGAGGCATTAGCACTATGGTGGGGTGTCCAGTACTTTCGAAACTTCCTATGGGGAAAGGAGTTTACTCTCAGGACTGACCACAAACCTTTGGTTGATCTATTTACCACAAGGGGGGGTGGTCGTGCCACGCCACGTATCGCCAAGTGGCAGTACAGACTTCAGGAGTTCAACTATCATTTGGAATATGTACCAGGAGTCAAAAACAATGTTGCCGATTGTCTTTCCCGTCTGCCCCTTGTTAATGACAATTGTATACCCGCTGAAAATGATCTTGATGTTGTGTGTGCTGTTGGGACGGTAGAAGATGTGGCGAGGGGTGCACTCTCTGAGCGTGAGTGGTTGGAAGCTTTATCTGAAGACAAGGATATCTGTGTGGTTACTAAATTCTTGGTTCAGGGCTGGCCCGTAAAGAAGGATTTACCCTCCGTCTTGGTCCCTTTTAGAAGGGTTTGTGAGGAGTTGTCTGTAGTAGACGGGGTCTTACGTAGAGGTGGGTTATTAGTTGTTCCCACAAGTTTGCGGAAAAAAGTTTTGGATCTTGCCCATGAGGGTCACCAAGGTATCCGTGCCATGAAACGCAGAATTCGTGAGGATTTTTGGTGGCCTGGTGTTGATCGATCTATCGAACATTTTGTCATAGATTGCTGTGCATGTGTCCTCAGTGACAAGTCCCAAGTGACCCATCCTAGTCCAGTTGATCCTGTGGTTGTGGAAAACGCACCTTGGAGCAAATTGGCTTTTGATGTGGCTGGTCCATTTGGTTTTTCTGGAAATTCACCGATGTATGCTTTAGTTTTAATAGACTATATGTCAAAATGGCCGGAAATCAAATTTGTTGAGTGTGCTAATACCTGGGCTGTCATCAATTTCTTTAAAGAAGTATTTCTCCGAGAAGGATTTCCTGAGGTATTAGTGACGGACAATGGTACGCAATTGGTGTCTTTAGAGATGGAGAATTTCCTCAAGGAGCATGGTATCAAACATGTTTTAACATCATTATATCACCCCCGCAGTAATGGTTTGGTGGAACGCCTTAATCGTGTCATTAAGGACTAGATACAGTTGGCTCTAGTTAATGGGTTGTCGTGGCGTTCTGTCATTGCAGACATGTTGTGGGCCATCAGAACCACGCCCCATGTAAGTACAGGGATATCTCCTTTCACGTTACTTAGAGGGAGAGTTGCTGGTTCTAAGTTGAACAAGAACTGGATGTTCAGAAAGGAGATTGATCAATCCAAACTTAGCAGGGTAGCGGATGTGAGGACTGCTGTTCAGTCTAAGTACACTACGGTTTCTGAGAGAGTTTCTCCTGTGTGCGTGGGTGATTGGGTGAGAATTAAGAAACCTGGATTCGTCCGCAAGGGGGTGTCTCGGTTTTCTCCTCCGGTTAAGGTGAGGGAAGTGAAAGACCGTGTTGTTGTGCTAGAAAATGGCAAAGTTTGGAACAAGTGTGCCATTTCTGTTGTTCCTCGGTCTAAAATGGAGTATGTGGGAGGGAAGATGGGTGTCCATTTGGACTCCTCTCAGACTATTCCTGTTCATATTGGTTCCCCCAACACTACTCCTGCTCTTCCAAGTTCACTTCCTACCAATAGATGCAATTATCCGAGCTCTTTTCCTAATAGAAGGTCTTCCAGAGTAAGATCCACACCTGTAAAGTTTCGAGATTATAAAATGCAGTGACTTTTGGTATGTGTGTTCTTTTAATCGTGCTTCCAGTTGTCATTGGAAGGTGTTATAACATTGCCATTTATTTTTAGTTGTTAATCTTGTTTTATTGTTTTTAGGTTAATTTCCTCTCATTTTCTTGTACATTTGTTTTCTTGTTAGGTTCTTCATTTATAGGAAGGGAGGTGTGTGGGGACCTGTCTATGTTCTGGGATGGAGTGTTCCTTGTGAGTATTCCCTGCGTGGAATACGGAACGTGGGGAGGTTGGCAGTTGCTGCCTGGGAGCTGGAGAGTGAAGACAATAAATGAAGTACCTACCGTTGCCTCCGTTGCACTTCCTTTCACATATGTCTTCCCTGCTATCGTGTGATGTCCACTCCCCACCGGGTGACCATGTGAAAGGAGCCAAAATCGTGTGACACACGGTGGCACCGTGGGAGGTGGCAGGTCTGCTGTCATTGGGTGTGCAGATCTCACACTGAGGGTACCTAATGTGCCCAAGTTGGGGATTCTTGGTGAAGTCCACCCTAATCACATCTAGTACCCTTAAGCTTTCATGCTGTTCTTCTTTGGAAGCCATGCACTCATGTTTCGAAAAGAAGTTACCGGTTCTGTCGACTGTGACTGTGGCTAGTCCCCATCAGCCCCCTCTAAACCAGGGTTATCATAACAGAGGTACCTCAGCAGGACAAAATGTGATCATGCGTGTGTGGCTCCTGACATGTCAGAACATAGTGAATAGCCCAACCAACTGGCCAGTATCACATCACTGGTTACTTGACACAAGGGGGTCTACCAGAGGCTCAGGGTCTCTTGAAAACAAAATGACAACTGTGTGCTTATTTCCTCCTTGGTCTTGCTTTAAAATCTCTTCAGCATTTTTCACTCCGTCGGGAGTTGCCCCCTCTGCCAGAACTGTCCATTTTGGGCCATCCTGGTCAGTTTAGTTCCATTCCATTATCACATTGTTTATTAGTGTGCTTACCAGTATCAAAGACAGTGGCGGCCGACATAGATAAAGACCGATGGGGTGGGTGGAGTGGGTGCGGGGGGAGAGCGTGGCGGGTTGAATACAAAAAAAGAAAATCTAACCAAAAAAAAAAAAAAAAAGGATTTAGCTGATGCTGCCGGCAGCCTCATGCTCCTCTGTTCCTGGTCCCAGCAGTCCCGGGGCCAGCATCGGACTTCCCATCCAATCACCACGCTGCTCTCAAGAATGAGAGCAACGTGGGGATTGACCTGAGCGAGCTAGATGAACGCTCGCTCAGGCACACAGAGTCTGTGCTGTTTCTCCAACCCGGCTGAGCAATACAGCTAGGTTGGAGAGTTGTAAGTGCGCATGTCAGTTTGACCGGCCAAAGACAGCCGGCCAAACTGACATGCGCACTTAAAAGTCCAAATCTACCACTCCTCCTCCTCCCCCCTCCCATGGCCCGGCCCCACCCCTCCCTGCACACACTGGCTCATCCAACAGCTGATCAAAGAGCTACGACAGAAGTCGCTTGTCCATTCAAAAGTTTACTAGAATTTAAATGCAGAATTACTATTTCTTAAGTGGATGTGAGGATTTGGGGGAAGGATATTCCAGACTGTGCTAGAGCTTTTGAAAGTGGTGCTATGCACACACTAATTGACACCAATGACAGAACGTTGTAAACTGAAGGGATATTTTTCTGAATATAAATAATGTCATAATTGGAGGCATAATACAGTTATCAGTATTTAGTAGGCAGATTTCCTGACCCTCTAAATCTGAAATATCGTGCACGATGGCCAGTTTGGTGAAGAGGTGAAAGACCTAGTCACAAGTAGCATTCAATATGCGTCATATATATTGCCAGTGGCACAGGGAAGTGCATGACCAAAGCACATGCACCCTCGTTAAAGGTGCAAGGTATTGGGTGGTAACACGTTCAAGGAATTGGGTGCCCATCCAATGCCTTGCACTTCTAACAAAGATCGTCCATACTTAATTTTGACTTCCATAAGCTCAACAGAGGCCAAATATGTAATGTTTTAAAGTAAGTGAATTAAAGTCTGGCTTTTCTTAGTTCTCCATCACGGTTACAAAGCAGAGAGGCCCATTCCTTTTTGGTGTAGAGAAGCGTTTCCTGTTCCACTTTCTTAGGTATTTGTTTTGAGATCAAAGTACTGTATATATGTGTTATTACCCCATTCCACGACATAGGGAAGTATAGGAGAGCCTAGTGGCAAAGTTGGTCTGGATCAAACCTGCCACTAACCCAGTCTGTGAGTTGTGGGTGCCTCTACTCTTGGGAAAGTGGTAAATGAAACTCAGAACATAAGACATCAAAGGTATAAAGGTAAAGGTCAGGGAATAAGCTGTTCTCTAGCAATGGCAAGGTCAGCCATTTATACATAGCACACAATTACAAATACTGCCTTATGCAACAGAGATACCTCAGTTTGGGTATATCTACACATTTTAAGCTTTCGGTCTTCAATTACAAGAAAAGCAAGACAAAAAAGAAGAAAAAAAAATTCCACTGCCTGAATGTGGAGGTTATGTTATTGGACAAAATGGTCACATTTTAAATAATTCATCATTGCAGATAATTTTAGTAGACCAGTACAGGTGCTTTGTAGCCCCCAGGTATGCTTTGAAACCATTTCTTCTTGTCAAAAAGAAAATGTAACCTGCAGACATAGCTAAAACACACAAGAAGGACTACAAAATGATATGGACTGGAAAAAAGCATTGGGAACGTAAAGGATTAGTTCCCTGTTGGGACAGGATATCTCCCTGTCCACTGGAATGTACCCCCTCCCCCCCCCCCCACCCCCGAGTGCAAGGCAACACAATACATACAGGGGTAAACGCAGAAGCCTAGACTGACATCTGCAACTAAGACTGTTCCAGAGCACGTCAACCTGATTTGACCCGGCAGCTTATTGTGGGCTGAGTGACTGATGCTGCTGCCGACAAAAAGAAGATTGAATCAATGTCAAAGAGGGAAGCCCCAAACTAGCCTGCTGGCTTACACTGCCTGCAGGCCAGAAGAGCACTCTGCCTGGAGGAAGCGACTACAGGCCGTTGAAGTGCCAGTTCAGTCGGCCAGAGGGTCACCGCTGCCGAAGGCTTGTGTCATCCCACTGGTACTGTGGAGATCATCCTGCATGCAGCAATCGCAGCAGTCAACAGCCCCCAAGGATTCCATCTCATACCAGTCTGAATGACTCTTCTATTCACACCCCAAAGCCCAGACAGCCGCTGAGCAACTCCAGGTACCCGCGGGGCATGACTGCACCTGGAAGTGACAGAGAAGCTGAGACACACATGGGAGTTGCTTCTGTGCTCTCTTGAGACTGTGCGGCACAAAAGCCATCCTAAGAATTTAAACGGAGGTGCATACTGAATTCATGAGAACTAAGAGCAGTCTGCTCCTGGACCTAATCCTTGCCTACACCCGACCCTGGCATGGGATGGGAATAGCGGTGTCCCGGCCCCAGAAGGAGTCAAAAAAGTTCCTGGGAAAGGAAGGGGAGTGAAATACCCCATGACTGTTAAGGCAACTTATGACAACCGTGTATAGTGGCTCAATTGATTTGTGTCATACTTAGTTTTACTGTGAGAGTAAAAGTACTTTATTTTACTAAAACATATTCATAGGGCTGGACATTATCTTATAGTGTCTGTTGTTTATTATGGAGTTCTGAACTCTGGCACCTTACACGATCTCACTGAAAAGTCTGCAACTGCTCACCCTCTCTACCATGAGAGTCAAGAACAGAACAGACTGCATTGGACCCGGTTTGAGAAACCATAAGTAGGTGGAACCCCAGAATCCACTGACCAGCAACCTCAACCACCACAGCAGGGGCCATCAATCATGGCCCAAAAGAGCCAATGAGTGAAGTGGAATGACCCACTGCCCTCGTCTGTTTACTGACGTAGACATAAGAACAATGTGAATGACAGCTGAACAGACCAATGGACGAAGAGGCTGACCCAAAGCCCCTGTATGTATTGTGTTGTGTTAATTACATGAGGCTGTCATTAATACCAATCCTGTTTCTAGGCCAGACCTAAATATATATTTTAATACAAAACACACAATTGGGGAGTGGACAATTTAACTGAACTCTACTGACAGAATTACTGAACGCTTATTATAGAGAATCAGGCCATACGAGTCCACTCTAAATAAGTTTCCCATAAACCAGGGAGCACTGCTCAGAGCTGCATGTACTAAGATTGCCAGTCCATGGCAGAATTCAAAGAAGTGCATGAGGAGAGGCAGCATGAGGAGGACACAAAGGTATGGGGGAAAGCTATGTTAATACTTCATTCTATCCTGAGACCAGCTCTGACAGAGAACAGCCTATTGCAGTGGCGGCTGCTGCAATACTAAAGTGGAGTGGGGGGGGCTGGATGGGATGGAGGATTAGGGGGAATAATATATTTTTTTTTAAATTACCCGACGACACACCCGCCTTGGTCCTCTTCTCCGGCTCTCCTACCAGCATGCACTGGGGCACAGGCTCCCCACCCAATCCCGGCGCTGTTCTCATGCTATACCTAGAATGAGAGCAGCAGCAGGATTGGTCTGAGCAGCGTGGTTTGCCACTCAGACAGTGCCTAGGACCCTGCGACGTTTCACCAACCCAGCTGTGCAATACAGCTGGGTTGGAGAAACCTATGTACGCATGTCTGTTTGGCCAGCCTAAGACGGACGGCCAAACAGACATTACAGTGCGCCTACCACTCCCCTCTGCTATGCCTGGCCCGCCCCTCCCAACACTGCTGGCATCGGCTCAGTCCGTCAGTGGTCATTTTATTTTTCGCTTGACGGCCAACTGACTGACCAGTGGGGAGACGCTCCTCCGCCATTACGGAGGAGCCGCCCCTAGCCTATCGGTGCACCCTGACACTGATGCCACTCAAATAGCCAGTAGCTTCCACAGCCGCCCAATGCTAACATGTATCAACTACTGCATAGACATTATGGTGTTTTTTTTTGTAGCTATAAACACAACTACAAGTCCCAGAATGTGAACCATAAAACCAAAACTGAATAAGCTAATCACCCTTGACTAGAACAAGTTGAGAGCTGTGTTAATATAAATTACTGAAATGCACATTCAGACAAGTCTTACCTAAAAACGTGCATGCTTAGCATGTGCTAGCCTTTAGTACTGTGTCCATTTTCAGTTGACAACCACCTCTGGGTGTCCTCAGTCATCTCACATTGGGTTCCTGCTCACAATGTCTCTGCAGTAGCATGAGTAACGCCTCGCTTGGGCGAGCCAGACCTTTAACAGCACCGCATGCTTAAACAATTTGTACGATGACCCAAACTTTTACCTAAGGGCCTGCGGCAAGTTACCTTGTCTTGATTTTACCTCATTTCTCCACTCTCTGTGTTTTCCTATCTCCCTCCTCCTGCTGCTTTCTTCCTTTTCTGCCTTCTTCTCACTTGTTCTGGATCAATATCGAATGATGAAAAATAAGTTCATGGTCCCCAAAAATGAATGTTGGTGCCCATCACTGGCATAAATTAAGCACCAATACCACACCTAAGGCAGACTCAAAGATGTTTCAGGCACAGCTAAATGGCCCACCCATGGCACCTTTCTCTGGAATACTTTGTTTGGTGCAAACAAATGGGTCAGTTTGGCTCATTAATTTATATGTGGCTATATGTGAATCAATTCTATCATAAATTGTGATTTAATATGAATTAGTCTATTTCCCAAGAACCAGCAGACAAAGGGGGGGGGGAAGGAAAATGGGCAAAAGAGAAAAGAAAAAAAATCAAAAAAAAAAAATCAAAAAACACTTGGCTTAGCTGGTAAACAAAGCACACCGACATATTGTCTCCTTATGTTTCACCAATTAATAGTTCTTGTGAGAAGCACATGCCGCTCATGGAACAAAACGTAGACAGGTGCCAGTTTACAAATATTTGCAAACAGGATAGCCTAGAAAGCACAACAATGACAATACCAATACACACTCAACTTCCTTTGCAGTGCAAGGCTTTCCACGATGGCTTGGCCTGGCTTCTGAGTTTAGATGTTAACGTTCTATTACAAGGGTGATCATGGAAGGAGCGACTGTGGAGTCAAATGAGAACATCTGTCATCCCACACAAGGTCTACGTAAGAAGAAACAACACTACAAATAAGTCACAGGCCAAACAAATGCATGATGTCTGGCCTCCTCACTCATCTTTATTGTTACAGGAAGTATCAGTTAACATAACATAACATGTGTATTTGTAAAGCGCACGTTCACCCCAACGAGGTCTCTTGGCGCTGAATAACAGATGTTTATTGTTACCCAACTCAATGGTACTCATTTTAATCGACCTCAGATGGATTAAAGGCTGAGTGGACCCGCCGGGATTTGAACCTGTGACCATGAGGTCGAACACAGGCCCCTGCAGTGGATGCATTAGTCCACTGAGCCACCAGACCCGGCCTATTTCAAGATGGTGACGAAACAATTTGTATAAAGAGAATCAATGAGCTACTATTACACCAAATAGACATTTTACCAGGCATGCAGAGCAATGGAAGTATTAGTAAAGCAAGGATATGAAAGCATTCCTTTACTTCCTGCCTTGCAAATCCATTCCATAACAAAATACTTTCCCACACATGGCCCTAGAACTAAATGCAATAAATCCATCGTAACCATCTCGATTGGAGTGCGTTTGTACTTAAGGACATCATGAGTGCATTTCTAGGTTTTACTTGATTGCTTTTGATTTTTAGATCTTCCTCGCAGGTATTCCGCATTGGCACTTTTTGACAAGTTTCACCATGAAGAAAACATTTTCGTAGTAGAGAAGCATAAGATGTACATAGTTTCAGTTCCTCTGAATTACCGAGTGATACAGAAGGTGGTCTGCCAGCGAGTGTTTTTTTTGTGTTGATCAATTTGGAAATCCAATTTATTATCATTTTATTTTTCCCTCTTCCCTCAGCTGTCTCTCAGCAGGGAGGGCGCCACTCCTCTGCCATAGCGGAGGAGCCGCCGCTGGTCGGAGGAATGAGAGAAAAAGTATAGGCAGCCTACGTTTGCGTCCTCCCTACCACAAACTTTAGCACACTGTTACAAACGTGGTATAGTGTGACACTATAATTGGATGCCCGCCTGGGAAATTACCCTTCTGCTGGGCCCTTTGTGTCCAATTATGTCTCAATAAAAGGACCAGGGAATTACAAAAATTAGTAAGACAATCCCACCTGCCCCCAACAGATCCCAGTGCTTCTCACAGACTCCCCAGAAAGTCCCATGTGGAAAAAGCCCCGGATCACATTGGCGAAATGCTTATGGATGTCTGTGAATGTATACCTTTGCTTCCATTTATATTAAAATTGCAACCACAATCAGGGTAGCTGGAGAGAGAGAGGTCGAAGGGTTGCTGAACATTGTGCTCAGCCAGTCAGCCCATTGGCACCGCCAAGTACGAACCATTTGGTGGGTGGTACCTTGGTGGGTGGTACCTACACTCCAGTGCTCTCATACACTAGGGTAAATGATGTAAATTTTGCAAAATTCGTACAATTCTTGCTTTCGTGCCATATTCAACAAGACGCATTTCCACATTTCATTCTTTAAAAAGAGCCAATACTGTATCAGGACACTCTGTGGACACTCCTTCTCCTGAGGCTTCACCACCCTTGCACGTCAAAGTGGTGGTCGCAACCATTGCCATGGATGCTCCACACTCCACCCAAAACATCTTTTCTAGTTCACCTTGTCATGGGTACTTCTTGTCACATCTCAGTCTACACGCCCCAATAGGGTGGCTCACAGCGGTGTTTAGCCCGCACAAACACCAAAGTAAATAAATATGAAAACACTGCAATATTCTATCTGCAACCCTACAGTTTGAGTGAATGCTAGCCAATAGTACCAGCAAAGCGAGTATTCCACATCTTGGCAGTGGCGGCTCCTCCGTTATGGCAGAGGAGCATTGCCCCACCTGCTGCGAGAGCAGCAGGCACACTCATTAATAAAATGGTAATAAATACCATTTTATTATAATGTGTCGCAGGCTTGCGCCGTTACAGCGCGAGGGCGGATCAGATTAGTGCAATTGCAGTATTACTTCAACCCCTGCCAGTGCGCATGGAAGATTGGCCGGCTGTCTAGAGCCGGCCAATCTGACATGCGCACTTAGAACTAGCAATCCCTGGACTGAGAAACAGCAGAGGGATTGCAGCCACAGGCTCCCAGCCTCAAAATGGGCACTGGTTTAGCCTGCTCCGACCAATTTTAATGTTGCTGGCCGTCACTGTATCTTGGAGATGCAAGTTACACGGTTTGATGCACGTAGTAATGCTGACATATTCTGCAAATGTGCCGAGCTACTGTACACACAACTCTAAACAAGGCTGCGGATTGAGGATGTGGTACGGAATCTGAATTCAACAATGCATGCTAACTCGGATGAATGGAACAACCAGCATTTCTTGGGGGCATTTGGCACAGCACAAAAATGTCCCCACATTAACCGCATGCCACTCTAGATGAATACCGTTCACTGCTTTACATGCCTCAACTGCTGGTTTCCAAGCTGGAAAATAAAAGGACTTCGGAAAACATTCCTTGTTATAGGCAAAGTGATTCACTTAGTTTACATTTGTTAAATCATTTCCAGCTGAGGCTACTTTCCTCAGACACTGTCCCCTGCACAGTTTGGGTGGATTACTTTATGCTGCGCAGTTGCAAATTCAACTAATCTTTGCAGGGGGAAAAACAAAAATATATTAAAAAACAATGGCATGCGAAGTAGGTCTCGATATATTATACAAATGTAATAAAGCAATTAAAAAAACAGAGCGAAAGATATGCACTCAGATGATAATCAGCCTAACTGGTTGAACATGCGATTTTAACTCCAAACTTGCTCGCCTTCTCCGGGACTTTTGTTTATTCTTAAAGGAAACACCCTAATAGCAATCAAGGATAAGAATCCAAAGGATCTGAAATAATTTCAATTAGGGTCGTTTAAAAAGAAAAAAATAAATAAATAACTTGCCTTCTGGTTTTAGGCGACATATATACATCTGTGCCGCAGAGGTCATTACATTAGGATTTTTCCGTTTATACAATTAATATTGCTATTTTCTTGAAAGAATAACAATGAGAAAAATATTTAAGAGGAAAAAGGATTACTTAGCATGGCGGGCACATTTTTCCACTGAGAATCCACAATCCAAATAAATAAATACATACAGAAAAGCTAACTCTAGTATAATTTATAGGAATCTGCCATTTTTAGACCTGCTAAGACCTACATCAGATAACCAAAACAAATATTGCTGCACTATTTCGTAGATTCAGTTCAGTTTCTTATACTCAGACGACTCTATCTTTTTTTCAGCGTCTCCAATGATACAATATCAAAAACATTTGCATTGCAATGGCAAAACTGGAAGTATCCAAGTCCTTAAAATACCACAAAAAAGGAGAAAAACAGATCATGGGTGTGAGAAATTGGGTTGTTGGTTGACAATCCCTGTCAGAGTGAATCACAAAAAGTCACTAAACTAACCTGTGCTTAAACTTCCGGTAACTTAGCACAAAAGCAGTCAGGCTTAACTTGGAGGCAATGTGCAAGGTATTTATGCAGCCCTTAAACAGTAATAAAGTAAAACCACAACACAAGACAAATCCCACACCAATTTAGAAAACTAGAGTAAAATGTAATAAATTATTTGACACCAAAAATACATAAATCCAATCAGTAGAACCGGAGATGTGAAATATTAAAGATTTATGGTAAGTATAGAGCCTAAAAGCACAAACTGCCACTCATGGTTATCTGGTCATGCAAGACTGGGTGAAAGTCACAAGTTCAGGCCAGCCACGATGGAGTGCAGGACAGATACAGGGAACAGGTTAGCCCCACTGAAAAAGTTACCTTGTCAAAGTCCGGCACGAAGAGACAATTCGTGGTGGAGGCCGCAAGGAGCAGGGAGAGCACTGCAGATGTTCGTCGCTGTAGCGCGACGAGCAGGTCGTGCATCGCGGATGATTATCACTCGAGATTTAGTTGCAGGCACTGCAGACTGTCGCTGTTGTAGCGGGAAGTGCAGATCTTGGCTGCCGGTCGTTGATGGCAGTCTGCAGCACGAAGAGTCGGGTTCACCTGAGCTTTGCATTGCTGGTCAGCATGGACTGCAAGATTTTAGCACAAGCTGGCTCGTTTGCGGACGCGAATAGCTCAAAACTTCAGGATTACTTCTTTTCTTCCAGGAGGAGCTCAACTGATGCCACACCAAGGGACCAGGACCTGCGAGGCATCTCTTGGGAATCAGGCAGTCAGTCCAGCAGAGCTCAGGCAGGTCCTGTTGCAGGTCCAGGCAGCGGTCAGCTGGGCAGATGCAGGGAGGCCTCTGGAGCTTGTAATGTTCCTGTAGCTCTAACAGGAGGCCCGACAGCTGACCTTTGGAGTCACTCCAGCCTGGGATGAAAGGTGCAGGTCCAGTCTTCATTCTCAGCAAGCAGGGCAGGCTACAAGCAGCAGGAAAGCAGGGCATCCATCTGTAGCACCCACAGGTGCAGGAATGTAATGACGAGTGGGTGTGAGAGCCCAATATTTATAGCTGGTGCCAGCTTTGAAGTGGGACTTTGCCCAACCAAAACATGTACTCCTGTTTGCCAACATGTGGGCGGAGCCAAAGTCTCTAGGGATGATTACATAATTGTCTGGCGACCACTGAGCTTTCAAGATACACCATAAAAAGGAAGGTTTAGGTCAGGTGAAAGGTAGATTTTGCCAGTTCGAAATGACAGTTTAAAACTGCCTAAAGCCGCAATGGCATGCCTGAGACATGCTTAAAAGGCTACTTAAGTGGGTGCCACAAAAAGTGCTGCAGGTCCACTAGCAGTATTTAATTTACAGTCCCTGGGTACATGTAGTACCACTTTACTAAGGACTTGTAAATAAGTTAAATAGGCCAATTGGGTGTAAGCCAATTTTACCAAGTTTAAAGGAGAGAGCACAAGCACTTTAGCACAGGTTTGCAGTGGTAAAGTGCACAAAGTCCTAAAAGCCAACAAAAATAGGTTAAAAAAACTGGAGGGTGAAGGCTAAAATTTGGGGAGAGGCCCAAGTCCAACAATGGGTATAGGGGTGAGGTGAAAGTCAGGAATACTTGTTTTAGGATCCTGGGTTGGATATGTGCAATTTCTGACTACTGTTACTATTCATAAATGGGAGGTTGGAATCCCAGAAGATATTAGGCATCTAACTTTGTTGTTATTAAACATGTTTTTCAAAGCTGTGGAGACGAAGGTATGTCTATCTTAGTCAGAAGATGGCTTGAGCCATGAATCAGGAGGCCTCTTTTTGATGTGTTAATATAGATAAAGTTTGGCAAACAGCAAAACCTGCTCTTTTTTCTTCTAATCCACTTGCAGAGCGAAATTGGGCTTTTTATAGTGCCTAAAGACATTCCACAAGTGAACCAGAGAAATGAGCAGATATCAGGAGTTTTGTATTTTTTGTGTCCTTCACCCTGGCAAAACATGGTTCATGAATAATCACACAAACCACCAAACTGTTCTCGAAGTGGGCAGTTTGTCTTATGGCATTATCAGTTGCCTTCTCCTAGTTAGGTCTCGCCTACGCAGCGCGCATGCGTTGCGTAGGAGGAGACCTTTAGGAATCGATTCACTTTTTGGGCCAAAAACGTGCACGCTTTGCATTGCTTTAAATGGCAACGCGTGCACGTTTGGCGATTCCCTTGCGGGAGCGAGCTTTGAAACCATCTGTTTGTAATTAACTTGCAACCAGATGGTGCCCCTGTCCGCTCCCACAAGGGAAACGCTTTGTGTGCTCTCGGCCGCACTCCCCCCACCCATCCCCCCTCAGCTGCATTCCTCGCATCCCACGGCGTTTTGCCTGCAGGTGCGAGCAGTGCCTCCTTGTTTACATAGAAAGGGTCAGCTTGCCTGCATTACTGAGTATATCGTATGTGTTTTAATTAATCGCCCAATAAAGTATTAAACATGAACCCTCAGTTTTGTTGCCTAAAAACTTATCCTGGCACCTGAGCATTTTGATGAACTGCTCTACCTCTCCACCTCTCTACCTACACCTCTCTACCTACACCTCCACCTCTCTACACCTCTCTCCACCTCTCTCTCTCTCCACCCCTCTCTACACCCCACTCCTCAGCATAATCAATTAAATAAGCCTTAATAAAGTTTGAATCCAGGAAGTTTAGACAGCATGCAGGTTTATTAAATATTAAAAAATACAGAAGGCAAAAACAATAGTAACAAGCATTGGCATAGCCAATAGGTCTCGCCTTTGGGACCTTATAAGTGCTTAGCCATGCAACAGTTGATGTTGTTGCACCAAGGATATTGTGCTGCATAACTAAATACTTATAAGGTCCCAAAAGCGAGACCTATTGGGTATGCCAATGCTTGTTTTTAATCTGTGGCTGGTATTTTATTTATTTTATTTTATTTTTATTTATTTATAAAGCGCCCGAATCACCCCATCAGGGTATCTCCGCGCTTGAACTGCTATAGAACTCCAAGGGGATGCTAAATTAGAATAAAGTCGACTTTAACAACTTTCTGAACTTAAGATAGTCCGTGCATAGTCGTAAATGGATAGGAAGTTGATTCCAGTAGCGTGGGGCCAAGTGGTAGAAGGCTTTACCGCCCTGTCGCGCTCTATGGAAGCGGGGGACAAGGAGCAGGGCTTTAGATTCGGAGCGGAGAGATCTGGAGGGCAGGTACCTGACTAATTTGTCCTTTAGATAACTGGGGCCTAAGTTGTTTAAAGATTTAAAGGCCATACAGCAAATCTTAAATTTAACCCTCTTCCGCACTGGGAGCCAGTGTAATTCCCTTTGTATCTGCTTCCAAATACAGCGGAATGACACAATAATAATTTGTCCACCTCTTGCTGATCAGCTTAAGATTGTTCTGGCCCATACAAGCCAGAAAGACTTTCAGAAATTTCCTAATAGTGAGAAACAATCACTAGTGACACAGGCACACATGAAAAATGTGCATGTCATTGTGTAGGAATGGAGGCTGGGCTTTAATTTCATACGAGGTCCATGATCAACTTTATGCCGATGTTGAAAAGTGGTTTGAGCAAAGTAGGTCTTCATATGAGACCCATCTCACTGATAACAATGTTTTACAATCTCATCCTCTGTTGTCTCACTGCTAACATTACCAGAATCCTAACCCAAAATCAAATTGTAACCCAGCATCCCAGTCTAGCCTTAATTGTAACCCCAAATCAACTCAGACTCCAATTCTAGGTTTTTTGTTAAATCCCTCTCGGACTTAAACCTAATCCTAACTCCGATTTTCCTTTTTGCTTTTTATGTGTAGATCTCATTTTATAACGTTTTCATGGGGAAAGATGAGGCTAGATGGCAGGATAACATTCAGACTTTCTTTCATCACCACACAAAGAAATTACCCATGTCCGGCAACCAATAATGTATATACATATTTTGGTATTAAGATGTTCTTATTCTGCGAACAAGCTATTCACACATCAAATCACTATGTGCGCGGAGTATTAAATTGATCTCCAAAGTCAATGGATTCAAGGTTAAAGGATCATGTATGATGAAGAGCTTACCCTATGAGCTACATAAATATGGATACATCTAGAAAGAATGAACTGAGTCAAATTAAGTTATGTTCTGGCTGGTGTACACAGACTTGCTTCCTTCTTTCAATGACGTTAGCGCATTAATTCAACTACAAGAGAAGGGTACAAATTCTTAATGTTATTCTAAAATTAACAGCTAATCTGTAAAAATAAGCAGTTTGTTCTACTGTTTTCCTTCCGGTGTTGCTAATGTTCAATTCAGTGGAGTTGTGTCAGGTGTTTTTCGAAGATAGATTTTCTTTTTCTTAAAGATAGAACCAGGTGCAGGAAAGCAACATGTTTTTCTTGTTTTTTGGGGAAAAGCATGGCAGGGTGTACATGGTTGCCCAAAGATCTTACAGTTTTTTCTTTAAAGTATTCAAAAATTACCCGAGTAATTTGAATCCCTTAAATCTCCTTAAATTATCATCTGATAACTATTGATAAAGCAATTGCAATGAAGTGCTGGGAGACTGGGTCTGACTTTTATGGCATTATTGATCAGCTTTATTTTGTACATCACAGGATTTTCTTTGGAAGAAGAAAGGCAACAAAGGTCAATATTAGTGAATGTTGATTAATGCAACTACTTTCTGAAAAGGAAACAGAGGATGTGATCTATTAATGTACTACATATGCCAGATGTACAATGCATTACTGGAAAAATGCATTTAGTTACGACACCATTGGTGACAGTCTGTGTTTTGTTTTATGCATTTGAGAGCTCAAAGAAATCTTTCCTGTTGGTGCTGAGCATACAAAAAGTTTAGTTTTCTATTCTTTGAATTGGCAAGATCTTAGGAAAAATGTTTGTACAATGTTAATTCGTACAAATAGCACCACATTTATCCTTTGATCATTTTATTGCTCGTAACCAAAATTATACACTAGTTTTTATGATCTTCATCTGTACCCTCAATGATATATACTCAGATATTTTTCCAAAAACTGACCTCGTTTGGACATGTGAGGGGAACGTATTTGTCTATCAACTATTTGACACAGTGGATGGCCGCTTTGGGATTTTCTAATATATTCACTCACACTGGAGTGTAACAAATATTGCATACTGTATAATATAGTTGATCCTTTCATTGTGACAAACCTTTTCAGTCCTACAAAATTCTTCTCTTCCTATACAGCCACAATTAAGTCAAGGTCGAGATGCTTGACCTCTTCACTACACCCAAGGGGTAAGTAAAAATCTTTGCCAGTTAAAATGTCTCTGATTTTCTAGAAACTCTGCAAGTATGGAGCCCTTGGGTGAACTGTTGTCACTGACCTGGTTCTGACCTCTTCTGTGTTTAATGTACTTGTGCGTAAAAGGAACTAAAATCAGTCCATGGGCGAAAAGCAAAGAAATGAAATGTTCAAAAGCGGACATTGGTGTTTTATGTTAGTAATCCAAGCATTTACTTGGGCAATACTTGAATTTTTTGTATTTGTATTTTGAATTTGAAATGTAGTGCCTGTGAGACAGTTTCTCCCTGATCGGCCTCTGAAAAGTTGGTGGGGCAGGGGAACAGTCAGTGAATCTGTAAAGGGGATCCATGCCAAGCGCAAAAATCACAGCAAGTTCTGGCTTACCAGCCAACAGCATTACACATGCAGAGATTGTAGACCCAATTTCTAATGGAATAAGCATTTGACAATGCAAATAGGTCTGGCTTTGAAGGACTGATGTATGGTAATGTGAAGCATTATAAGTAAATAGCATATCTATTTGTGGGGAAGCAAAGAACTGTAGAATAATATTACTGTAGGTTAAAAGGTCAGGAGACAGTTGCACTGTCAAGCTGGACCTAAAAATCCATGTGGTTTGATGACTGCCGTCCTCCCATTTGAGCTGCTGCCTGAGAAAGACAAACACCATAAATTATCTAGTTACCTAAGATGGTATTACAAAGTCATGAGCGTGCCCCTTAAAAGTTAAAGCTCAGCCAGCTGTATAAATAAACAAAATGATCACAGCTGGTTGGGGGCACTTTTTTGTGTGGAAGCACACAACTTTTCCCCAATCAAAACATGTAGTCCTGGCTCCCAATATGTAGGTGGAGTCAAAGTGCCTCTGCCACGGCGATGCTCACATCATTGTCTGGCAACAGCTGTGCTATTAAGCCACACCATAAAAAGAACATGCATTGGCATTGCCAACAGGTCTTGCCTTTGGGACCTTGTAATTATTTAGCCATGCAGCACATTATCCTGGTTGCTACAACATCTACTGTTATTTCACGTACCACTAGTGAATGGCCACACGCACCCAAGGATTGGTTTCTGTGCTATTTAATTAAAATATGATAAAGTCTCTTCAAAGTGCAAAAAGGTGTATATCTTTAACAAAGAAGCTATGACACTAATAGACACAGCGATACCTACTGATATGCATTGTTCGTCGCTGTCATATTTAGAGAAAAAGCAATATATATTATCATACACTGGAAAGTGTTCATCTGAAGGAAAAATCGAGGTACGATATCATGAACTGAAATATAATAAAATGTATAGATAGACCAGCGTTTTTGATCTGTATGTTTTTGGCCTTTAAGAACCTATGCCGGTGTTAAATATGATGTTTTAATGATTGTATTGAATTAATACAACATGTAACTGGGAATGTGAATACATTTTGGCGTTTGTATGCTTTAGGTTAGAATATTCGTGGAAAGTCACAAGTCAATATGGTTTGCATCTGGAGGAGGGTCTGTGCATTTATGTCCCCTTTCACTGGGGTTAAACGCCTCACTGGTCGAGGGAAGTGGGAACCGATATTTGATTTATCCTTGCCTCACAATTAAGTGCATCAATCACAGTGGCAGACGTTGAGGACGCTTTAGCACCGGTAATCAGCATGAAAGCCCCAGGCCCTGATGGGGTTCCCTTGGATTTGTTTAAAAGAAACCCCAAACTATGGGCCCCCTTGCTCACTAATGTCTTTAAAGCTGTGGTGATCGGCCCCATTCCATTAACCTGGAAGGAGGCCACTGTGGTTCCAGTGTATAAGAAAGGCAACAGGAGTGACCCTGCCTGTTATAGTTCAATTTCACTAATCGATGCCACAGTTTAGGTACTGGGGAGGGTCATCCTTGCGCGCATTGAGACCTGGGCGAACAGTACAGGGACTGTGTCCAGACTGCAATATGGTTTTAGAAGGGGGATGGGTACCAGAGAACAGTGCCTCAATTTGTCTCTGATCATGGGCAAGTACATGAAGGCCAGGAGGGGTTCCATCCATCTGGCCTTCATGGACTTGTCTAGTGCTTTCGACACCGTCATTCGGGAGAAATTGTGGGGACTGATGGAGCAAATGGGCTTTGAAGAAGCCCTCATATCCCTGCTACGTAGGCTCCATAATTCTACAACGGTTGCCGTACGATACGGCTCTTGGGGGGAAAAGACAGGGCCCATTGTCTCCACAGAAGGTGTTCGGCAGGGTTGCATTTTAGCTCCATTTCTCTTATTGTATACAAATGGTTTAGAGGCATTTTTAATAGAGAAGGAATTTGATTTTCCTAAAATTGGAGGCAACTCGATCCCACTGTTATCTTATGTGGACGATACTGTTTTAATGGCTCTGACAGCCAATAGCCTCCAAAAGTCACTTAATGCTTTTACTGATTTTATGGCAGCACTGGATTTAAAGGGTAATTTTATTAAATCATACGTTATGGTGTGTGGCCCTAAATCAACCAAAACAAGAAAATTTGATGTAAGGGGTAAGATCATTGATAAGCTGCCAATTTTTACATATTTAGGGAATATTTTTAATAACACTATGAATTGGGACCACCTAATCACAGCAAGGGTACAACAAACTAGTTGGGTTGTGGAGGGGTTATTTTGCTTTGCCCGCAAGCTAGGCCACAAACCGGTGACAGAATTGGTTACCCTCTACAAAGCTAAATGTTTGCCTGTGGCATTCTATGGGGCAGGAGTCTGGGGCTACCATAAAAGCCGACAATTGCAGGTCCTGGAAAATAAATTTATAACAAGCATTGGCATAGCCAATAGGTCTCGCCTTTGGGACCTTATAAGTGTTTAGCCATGCAACAGTTGATGTTGTTGCACCAAGGATATTGTGCTGGATAACTAAACACTTATAAGGTCCAAAAGGCGAGACCTATTGGCTATACCAATGCTTGTTTTTACAGATATTTCGGTTCCTCGTGCCCTGGCTGTCTCTCCCTGCTGCTTTTCTCTCCGGTTTTCCCCCACACTAAAGTAAACTGTTCCAGTAGAGGTGTCTGATGTCAGCGATAGAGAGCCAAGAAGCTTCCAACAGATGGCATGCAGCGCTATAGAAAACCAACAAGTATACACATTGAATGCGCTGCACACAAGCCACCCTTACAAACAACCTCTAGAGAAGCTCGGAGTCTCACAGAACCATACATCGATGCAGCCACACACAGGTCGCCACACAGATCCCCCTACACACCACAGAAGCTCAAAGTCTCAGATACCCACCACACACTCCAGCACACACACAAAGCATTCAGGACAACACAATTCTCTCAGACCAGCTAAATACTAACACAGTCACACACAGCACGCACACGTACACAAATACGCAGAGATCTGCTTACATACTCACGCATGAATCCCCCTCACAAACACTTGTCGACAACAGCCTCCACACAGACAAATCGCCCCCACACACTTGAAGTTAGAAACGGAAAGATCTTTATCCCTGTTTAAATAGCCCAGACGTGCCAGGGGCCTTGCTCTAAATGGGACAGAACCAATAAGATGGTCATTAACAACTGCATCAGAGGTAGAGCCAGGAGACCAGAATTCTAATCCCAGCTCCTCCTCC
Source organism: Calotriton arnoldi (assembly GCA_963921515.1). Lineage (NCBI taxonomy): Eukaryota > Metazoa > Chordata > Amphibia > Caudata > Salamandridae > Calotriton > Calotriton arnoldi. Next base: position 1,499,922 of record CAWUFW010004002.1, read on the forward strand.
GAAGTGTGTGATCCTGGGAACACGGTGTAATCACCTAGAGTTTGAATACACTTGTCAAAGGTAGGAGCAATTCGAAATATGTTATACAGGTAATTTACATGGTTACACTGCTTGTACAGACTACGCACAGAAGTTGCCACATCTCAAAGGAAGGCGCTACACGAAATCATGATGGGTGATCATGCACACATCTCCCAGGCAGAGCAGAGACTGAGACCGGGTTTGTTCAGGGACATACCTGAAAGGTAGAGTCTCCCGAGAGCTCCTCCCGACCAGCTTCCTCGGAGCTGCAAGCGTCGGCTGTAGGGATATCGAGTTTGCATGCCTGGTCTGTCGCTGTGCTGTCCCTGTGGCGACTGCGGCCAGGCACAGCATCATTAGCAGCAGCGCCGCAATGCACGGACAGCGGAGTGCGGGCGGGGAGAGGGGGTGCGAAAATACACGGAGTGCTCACAGAGGCCACCCGAGGTGAACTTGTTAACCGGCAGCGGGGATGGGTGGAGAATTAAACAGGCAGCCTGTTTTTTTGTGGTGGGAGGGAGGGCCCACCACGGGGAGATCGCGTTTTGAACATGAAAGCACGGCGCTCATGAAATGGGCGCCGCGCTGAATAGGGAGATCGCGTTTTGAAGATGAAAGCACGGCGCCCATGGCCGCCGCGCTGAATAGTTTAAATGAAACGGGCGCTGCGATAAAAAACAAGCGCGCGCACGTTAATTAAACCCAGCTGGCCCATGCGCGCGCTGTAAGAATGCGGCTGCGAAAGTGAAAGCAACTAAAAAAAGCTTTGAAGAGAGGAGCGGGGGCGAGCGAGCGCGGCAGCCTGCTGAGCTGACCACACGCTCGTGCACCATGGCCTTTTGCTTGCGCGTAACCGCAGGGAAAAGGCCACGACGCACGAGCGTGTGGTCAGCTTTTGAAACATAGGAGTGTGCTGAAGTGGCTGCTTCAGTACCTTCACTCGGGGTATTTGTAAACTACATTTCCCAGAGTCCATGGGGTGGTCAGGATAGAACCTGTTATGACCGCGGAAGTAGGCGCGGCCATCAGAGCGTTCCTTTAAGAAACAGCTAGTGTAGGTTCCCGGTTGCCACAAGCCGCTGGGACCCACACCGAACAGGTCACACTACGGGGCAGGACCCTTGATGACGTGAGTAAAATGAATGAAAGAACGCCGGAAACAGGTATGAGTGCATGCATCTCCAACACGGAGGTTCCGTCTTCCGCATTTATTGACGCATGTTTTTTGGTTTTTGTTTATTTCATTTCATCTCCTACCTTTAATCACATCATTTGGATAAATCTGACCGTGGACTTTTTCGATCCTTTTTCACGGCACCAGTGTCTGACTACAGGGCTACCCCATTTCTAAGGGAGGTCCCACGAGGAGTTTAACCTCTCCCTATATGGGGTAAGACTCTGTATTTTATGTGTCCTGTATGTATTTTTACGGCAATTTTAATAGCGGTATGAATGAGAGTGTATGATTCGTTTTTTCACAATTTTTCACAAACATTCAATGCACGCAAATTGGTTTAGAGATTGTTAGTATGCGACTATTGGCCGCTACACCACAATTATGCGCACGTTCTAGAGTGTGATATAGACCTACGAATGAGCATACGTTACGCATACTGTGTTAGCATGCTTGTTGCTGTGCTTTATCACCCTCGGGCATAATTGGCACAGAGGGTGACGTCAATCTTCACTACTTGTGATTTCAGATACTGTATACATGCCTATAACAATGATGTGTTGTTTGTTTTGTCGTTATCTTTGTCTTTTTACAGATTGAGTGATCTAAAAATCTCCAAGATTGTGTCAAACAAAGGAGCAGCTTTCTGCCCTTTAATAAAATTAGTATAGGGAACTTCCTTATTACTACCCTTCCAGGGGGGACAACGTTATCGCCCTGAAGAAAGTCCTGCACCATATTTTGGGCTTGAATTGGACTGAAACATGTTGGCTTTAGGGTCTTAGGACCATAATATCCCAATGACCTTATTCTTTTTTATTTTAATATCCTTGACAGATCCAAAAATAAAGGGAAACCAGGGATCTGCCAGTGGATTTTTAATCTTTAACCCCCTGGCCAAACATTTCTTTAAGAGCTCCCTACAATACGGTTGAGCCCACCCCGACTTATAGGCGTCGGGGTGTCCCGATGATGAAGCATGACACCACTAGGGTGTGTGAGGGAATATAAAACAAAAGGAGTTGCCTCCTTCGCCATTTTAGAGTGGTGTATAATCATCAGCTTCATTTAAGGACGTTCCACCATTGATCAACCAGTATCTGTTTGTATTCTAATAACCGAACTACACGGTTAGGGTATAAGGGGAGTATTTATTGTGGATCAGCTTTTGAAACCCCCTTACATAAAGTCTTCGCCTAGCAGCGCTTGCGCGCTACTCGAGGCTCGACCTAAAAAGGTTATTGTTGGCCCCAAATAGTGCCTCCAGACTTTTTTGTCACCAGGAGCTGGACTATCTCGAAGATCGAATAGATATCGCCCATTTGCTTTTATGGGCTAAGATCTGGCTATCTGAGGACTTAATGTTCTCAAGGGATGTCATTAACGACTGTACCAACCTAGATAGCGCATGGTCTATCCCTTGGCTCCGTTTTGTAAAGGACAAACTTCATGAGCTAGGTTTGGGGCACAATTATGACAATCCTGCAAGTATCCATACAAATCCAAAAGCTATTATAAAAGAGGCGTTTTACTCAGGGGCACAATTGCGCCACGCACAAAATGGTAGTATCAGGCCCCCCACGTTTGATTCCCGTAGAACAGCAATTTTATCTAACTTTTACCACAAACGTTCAAGTAAGATTTTTCTTGACTAGATTTCGATTAAGGACCTTGCACTTTTTAGTGGCATTTCCTAAACAATCAGGATGGGTTGATAGGTTACCACCTTGTCCGTGTGACAATTTGGCGGCTCAGAGCACTTTGCACCTTATTTTGTTCCATCCACTTTATAAAGAGCCAAGGGGAAAATTTTTAACCCCACTCGAGGGAACTTCAGCCATGTTCCTACATTGGCGGTTTTAATTTCTTGTATTCTTTGTCCACTTTACCCATTTGCACTGCAGTTTCGAATTTTATTAGAGTTGCATTGTCTATAAGAAAACACTGAGTTAATATAGCCGAATAAAATCTGTGTAACCCTTTTATAATAATTATTTATATTTATGAAATTTTATGGTTGATACCAGAGATCGATGCACAGGGTATTTGGCGTCGGGGGTTTATATTCCCTCCCAAAACTTTTTCAATGCTGTCTCCTGTCTGCTTTTTTATAGTTTATTTTTATTTAGGCCTCTATAACCATATGTTATGAAAATTTTATCTTAGAAAGTACGTGTACGAAACTTTTATGGTCTCTGGAACTGAATAAAGTTATTTTGACTTGACTTGTATTGAATGAATACAACAACATGTAACGGGGACTGGGAATGTAAATACATTTTGGTGTTTGTAAGCTTTAGGTTAGAATATTCGTGGAAAGTCACAAGTCACTATGGTTTGCATCTGGAGGAGGGTCTGTGCATTTATGTCCCCTTTCACTGGGGTTAAGGAAACTCAAGAGCATTATTTTACAATGATTCCTAGATAGCTATTTTAAACTTATTTTACACAAACAATTTCAATGCCTGGCACATTCTGTAGAATCAGAGGCACTTATGGTGACTTGGGGAGAAGGTGAAGGGTAGGCCTGTGCAGAGCCCCCATACTACCAGATAGGGAGCCCCAAAGCAAACTAGTAATTGCACGTGTGTGGGGTCTCTGAAAGCAGCGACTACACCAGTCCCATGAGCTACACTCCTGTGTAACAACCTCCCAGGGCAGGGGAGCTACTCAGATCTAGTTTCCCGCTGCTTTCCGCCGTATACTGGACAGAGGATGAGAATGATCACCCCTGCCTCATCAGTGAGAGATGCCCGGGGTGTGACCACCTGAAGCGGTGAGTGGCCATCACTGAGATCCGCAAGGGGGAATCAAACAGGCACTTGGCAGAGGTAGCGATCTGAACACTCAATGTAGATATACGAGCTCTACCGAGGGCGGCACAGACTCCCATCATCCTGCTGAGAAACAGTGCAGAGGCTCGCCCGTAAACAGGTAGAATCTTGTCCCAGAGCGGAAGGAACGTTACTTAATATTAATTATGCAACGTGACCAGTCTGCGAGTAGCGTCTGCAAGGACAGGTGGAGTCACAGCTATGAGCAATTGTGATGGAGGGTGATGCATCGCCTGTCAATGAAGACGCTAATCACACCCTCCATGGTAGGAAGCTTGAACATAAAAGAGGGACTACACCAAAGTCTGTCCATCTGGAACTGTTGAGCATGTAAAGAACGTCTAGTTCTATTTCAACAGGAGACAAGTCACAAATTTGGATTATAGTGGGACTGACTCAGCCTTAGTAATGGAGGGAGATACAGCCGAGCTCCTACTGACTATGTTAAGGTCCAGTTTGCCAACGCTGGGACAAATACTGCAGTACCCGCATTTTCAGTGCACTCTGCTTTCGAGCAGCAGGTTCCTGCATGTGACGAGGTACTGCATGTCCCGGCAGGCATTGCACACAGCACTTAACACGGCAGCAGGGGCAGCTCGGGTGCTTGGAGGTAACACCGGCGGAAAAAGGTGGCCTCAGAAAACAGCCTCTAACATTTGACCTCTGTCTTCGAATGCACTGCGACGTAAGGAGATAAGAACATAATTTAGAGCCCCGTTTACAGAAAGGGACCTCGGAGTGACTGAAAACATCCAGCACTTGTGTCAAATGCTCTTAGAGAAAGAGAAAAGTAGTCCCTAAACAGATGCTACAATGGGACAAGTGGAAGGGTACAAGTACTGGGGCACTGCTCTGTGGGAGTGAGTAACTGAAGAAAAGGAGGGACAAATAGGAAGGATTGACAACTAGCAAGCAAGGATTTTTAAAGGGCACAAACAAACAAAAAGCAGTAAGCCTAGAGATGGGTGGAGGATTGTGCCTTCCAAAATTTGTATAAGTTTCGGCTGAATAATTTCCAATCGTTCATTCATAGATTTTCAAGTGCGTAGTGTTTAATCATATTCTCATTGTACAGGGAAAAATCAAATACAAGAGACAGCCGACACGTGTTTTGCCAATGTGGCCCATCGACCGTGGGCTTTCTCAAGGCAAGAATCTTGGTCTGACGATCGTGTTCCTTAATGAAGATGTGAATAAGTCTCTGCGGTCTATCGGAACAAACGTTGTTAGACTTACCCTATAATGGCTCTTGGGTGTAGCCATTTGTGAGGAACGTGCCACCACCAAGATTGGGCCCTGACAACTATAGCACAAAAGTCCAGATTTCTCCACCCATTAGAGCAAACCAAAAAGCAGTAAGCCCACAAAGAAGTATATACTAAAGCATATACAAAAGGTCTCAAAAGTTCGACCTAAAAACGATCAGCTCCATCAGCCAAAGAGCTGCTGACTAAAATGAATGGGTCACGTGACACAGGACAACTTGGCAGCATTGCTACCTGGTCAGGATCCATTAAAAGATAAACAGACCAGGAGCAGGGTATATCTAATGTCTTATTAACACAGGGAACATTTTAAAGGATTTTCATAAGTAGCCTACGTGTACAGAATGACAGATAAGTGTATTTAACATCGTAGTCCATCTCTTTTTTATACGGCTAAATTAACCTCTTATCCCAAAATTAATAGACAAAGGCAGTAGTTTTGGTAGCGACTGTCAGCCTTAAAGCTACGTTAATGTGTGTTTTGTCATGGTTTTTGTAAAAAGTTATTGTTGTGGGAGTTGTTGGACAAACGCCAAAATATAAAAGAAAAATAGCTAAAAGCGAAAATATGTTTTGGTCTCAAAAAACAAACATTGTCATGGTAGTCTCTAGGATTAAAGGGAACTACTTTGTGTGAGGATGTACTCCTTGCGAAAGAGCAGAATGCCATCAGTCAAAGTGGAGTTAGCCACTAGCTGAAGTAGGCTGACTCATTGCTCCGAGCTCTATGTTGATGTTGGCAGAACAGCACGAACGAAACAGGCCAAAAGGAATAAGAGGGCTGGCTGAAAGCCTAATATTATATATTTCTAGTAACATCAAATAGGTATGGCTTACGCCAGGCCTACAAAATATGTTGTGTGGGTTGCTTTTGATCCTCAATAAATGAACAGTATGTGGTGAACCTTCTTGCAATGATATTTATGAATATTTCTGGCGGTACATGCTGGTTTACCACAGCTGATACATGTGCCTTTTTAAGGCTAAATTTGCCACTCACGCAAAAACAAAGTGTCCCAACAACAGCCTCCTATACACGGGATTAATGGAAGGCAAGTCATAAAACACACCACAATGATACATAAATGCTTTAAATAAAAACTAAAAATTGATTTCATCCCGAGTGAGCAACAGCAATTCAAAAGTTCACAGGCCAGGAACATAAATTTCTTTTCAAATGCACCCCCTGTACTCAAAGACATAAGCAAAACTTCAAATATATACATCCCAACTTCTAATGCACAAGTGTAATGACAGGAACCGCAAACACTAGCGTTAACACAAACTGACAACGCACAGCCTTCTTGGCCTCCTGTGATAAGTAATTAAGGGGTGCATACCCGTCCATCTCCCAAGGTGTACATATACAATTTGAATAACCAGTACGACCACGGACATGTTACTGAACTAAGAGTAGAGATTGTACAACAACATTAAATTATAATAAGCAGCAGTTATAAAAGGAGAGGCGTACCTCAATGGAGGACTTACAGTGAAACGAAGAAAGGTAAATTATGCTGATTTCTTGAGGAATAATACAGAGTGAACTTGGTCTGAAAGCAGGGTTAGCCCCTTCACTCAATAGCGTAGTTTTTGTTTCTAAATAATATACTTCTCTTTCGTATAATGAGAAACATTAACTATGTTCCATTCAGTCCATACGTGGCTAGATCACCCTATTAGACAAAACCCGACGCATAATCGGGTAGATATTTCTATGGAACGAAAACACTGAATTAATGAAGTGATTGCTCCTTTGAAGAGCATGGAGCCTGCGATGCAATGAGTGGCGGCGGCTGAATTACTATTCTGAAGGTGCCACGAAAAAGAATGATGGGGTAATGTTTGTGGCGACTTACAAAAGCTATTTTGAGGCTCATTTCGAAAGGAGAGTGGGTGGTTGGTAAGATATCTTAAAGCAGCAGGACACTACTATTCGCAAAGCTCGAACGCTCTAAAATAGTGATGCACTTTTCCCAGCACTCCTTTTGGGGGAAACTTGGCTTTTTGGGTATAGCGAATTTGCAACGCGCCTTTGTCTATAACCGAGCTACACCTAGCAGTGCTGAAGGGGCGTTTTATGTTATTAACTAATTTGACATTGCATGGAAACACCCAGTACGTGAATAGGGAAATCATTACCAATTGAACATGCACGTCTTTCATATCAGCAGATGTCACTCTCTGTTCAATAAAATACAGTTTCTTAAAAAGCAACTTTCCTCCATAGACTTTCATTATCTCACCCTCTTTGCAAAACTGCATCATCTTCTAAAAATACTGTGCTGCGGTCACTTTAAGGGGTTTACCCTCTTAATCACCAGACATCACCCGCATTCAAGGGACAACTGGGTGGCAGTGATCTCAAGATGAGAACGTATTTTGAACCCTTCGGCCTTTGACGTAGAGGGTCACCTAATTTCCCACCCACCTTAAAAGAAGGAAAAATAATGGGGAAAAAACTAAAATGTAAAGAAAAGAAAATCAAGAGTAGGTGACAATAGAGGGTAAATAACCAATGTTACCGACTTTCCATGTATATTCCTGCTTTAAGTTCAATTACAAAAACGTATGTGAAGAAATGGAATTTTCCCATGGTATGGCGGTTAAAATATTGTAAGTGGAACTGTTCCCTGCAAACCGTTTCACGGTGGCTTTTTCCAAGCCGTAGGAATTAAATAAATCAAGTATTCCACTCCCACTTCTGTTTCATATCAGGCGTTGAAGAATGGCAAACTGCCGCAATTTCAAGCTTGAGGGATTTCCAGCCGCTCCAGGACACGAGTGGACACTGGTGTGTTAAAAATGCCTCCTGTGAGTCCCCGGTCACCTACCTGCACTTGTGCCGCCGCTGAGCGTGGAAATCCGACAGTTATTCCCGCTACAGCATCCCGGGCAAGGTTCTGCGGTTAAGGGTAGGCAAGCACTGGGCTTGCAGCGCAGCTAATGCCCGACTCCCTCCGCTGGATTCTGCCTTCTGAAACCCGAGCCTGTTACTGCAGCAACCCCCGATAAACACTACGGAAGCCGGTGGGCGGACAGACTTGTTAAAAGCGAACGAGCTTTTTTTTGTGTCCTCTGGGGGCAACCTCTTTGTTCACAGCTGGGTGCAGGCGCGCAGTTACAAACCCTGCTTCGAGGGGATCATGGTCTTTCTTTTGGATTACAAGGAACACAGCGGGGTATATGATGTCCATAGAAAGAGAAGAAGGTGGTTTTATTTCTGCAGAGTATCTAAGCCCTTTTTTATCGTCTCAGAGGAAATTGTCTTGTGATGTAAATGTATGTTTTATTCATGTAAATGTACGTTTTTCTTATGTAAATGTATGTTTTAATTTTCCTTTATGCACCAAAACCAAACAATCATGAATGGCATGTATTCATGTCATTATCTGTGACAGCTTCGAGCTTTTTAGCACATAGACAGTTGGATTCTGGGACTTGCAGTTTATTTTTTAACTTTAAACGTTTAGTCTTAATAATCCCTGCATTCATATTGGATATTTTTGGGCATCTAGTGCATAATCTACCATTAGTGTGGCATTGCTGCGCATATTGGGTAAACTGGGGATGACCTTGCAAACAGGTTTGAGGTTTCCATCACAGACAGTTGGTCCCTGTAGCTATGGTGTTGGCAGGGTAGAGAATGTGCATTTATTATGCAAATGTATCAATCATGATCGTTGTAATGGTTAGTGTAGCATATTGATGTTATGAACATTAGGATCCTCATGGTTCTGGGTGGACTCTGAAGAGGAAATACATAATATGCAGGGAGGTGTTAGGGTGTGGTTAATGGGGAGTATGAGGTAATGCGCAGTGTGTGAGTGTATGCTGAAGAATAAAGTAGTGCTTGATCGCAGCTCCCATGTGGCGTAATTCATCTGCGTGCTCCTGGGCTGGGGAAGGCGCTACAACTGGCGACGAGGAGCAGCGGCGGTGCGTCCATTGGGGCGCTGGGGCGTTGCCCCACTAATGCACATGGCCCCAAAGTGTTGCGGCGTATAATTAATAAGCAGCAGACGAGACGACTCAAGTAATACTCCTGTACGTCTGGCAGACGTACAGGAGTATTACTTGAAGTCCATGCCGGGCGGTCACTGACGATCACCGGGCGACGCCCGAGCAATCATCAGGACAAGGGGGTGGTGGTGACCTCGGGTCTAGCGCACTTAGTGCGCATGTTCAGTTCTGGGCTGGTCATTTTTCTGACCAGCCCGAACATGCGCATTAGCCTGCAGATTAGAAGAGCTGGGGTTGCTTCATGGCGCAGCCCCCGGTCTCCTAATGGGCGGGTGTGTACCCCTGCCCAAGCCAATCCTGGCGCTGCTGGGGCAGCGTCTGGATTGGCTTAGTCAGAGCGAGGCACAGGATTTGGGAAGCGTTAACTGTAGTCCGTAGTCGGACACTCGGACTGCGACACGACGACGAGACAACGACGACACACCTCGTGTTCTGGTGCGAGGGCCGAGGCTGCCTGCTACTACTGCTCGTCGTGGGTGGGTGGCTCCGGTAAAGAAGAGACTGGACGAGACTTCACCACATAAAGTAAGTATTTAAAAAGTGAGCTGATGCCTGATGACGATAAATATACAATTTACCTTTCACCCGCGCCACCAAGCTGATTGTTGTAAGTAATAGTACATTTTAAATTACTTACAGCAATCAGCTTGGTGGCTACAGGTGAAAGGAAATGCTCATGTTAGCGTTGCTGGCGCTCTCTAAAGTGCACAATCAAGCGCCGGCCATTAATATACTCTTTTCCAGGAAAAGAGTATATTAATGGCGGCGCTTTGATAGTGCACTTGAGAAGCGCCGAGCTAACGTTATGCTCAACAAGCTGATTGGAAACAGTGGCCGGCGCTTTGATTGTGCACTTTAGAGAGCGCCAAGCAACGTTAACATGAGCATTTTGTTAACGTTGCTCGGCGCTCTCTAAAGTGCACAATCAAAGCGCCGGCCATTAATATACTCTTTTCAAGGAAAAGAGTATATTAATGGCCGGCGCTTTGATAGTGCACTTTAGAGAGCGCCGAGCAACGTTATGCCAACAAGCTGATTGGAAACAGTGGACGGCGCTTTGATTGTGCACTTTAGAGAGCGCCGAGCAACGTTAACATGAGCATTTTGTTAACGTTGCTCGGCGCTCTCTAAAGTGCACAATCAAAGCGCCGGCCATTAATATTCTCTTTTCCAGGAAAAGAGTATATTAATGGCCGGCGCTTTGATAGTGCACTTTAGAGAGCGGCGAGCAACGTTATGCCAACAAGCTGATTGAAAAGAGTGGCCGGCGCTTTGATTGTGCACTTTAGAGAGCGCCGAGCAACGTTAACATGAGCATTTTGTTAACGTTGCTCGGCGCTCTAAAGTGCACAATCAAACGCCGGCCATATATACTCTTTTCTAGGAAAGAGTATATTAATGACGGCGCTTTGATTGTGCACTTTAGAAGGCGCCGAGCAACGTTAACATGAGCATTTTGTTAACGTTGCTCGGCGCTCTCTAAAGTGCACAATCAAAGCGCCGGCCATTAATATACTCTTTTCCAGTTAGATAGTTAAATGATCGATTCGATTACACATTTTAATTTGCTTTTCTCTGTGGCCAGAAAAGTGGAACTACAATAATCCTGTATCAGAAGTATACATCAAATGCTCTCAGTAAGTATGCATTGTCCTTAGTATAGCTCAATTCAATTGCATTGTTGTTGATGTGCTGACTGAAGCATGGGTTGCTACTGTTGAAATACTTTTTAACTGGCTCATGATGCATACGCCCTGAAAAATAATGGTAAATCGAGTTTTACCTCTTCACTTTATAGTGGAAATCAAATGTACACATATTCTGCACTATATACACCTGGCTCTTACTCTCCTCAAGTTTGAGACTCTTCCCGGCAGGCAGAGGCGATGGATACTCAATAAACTCAGGCGCTTTGATTGTGCACTTTAGAGAGCGCCGAGCAACGTTAACATGAGCATTTTGTTAACGTTGCTCGGCGCTCTCTAAAGTGCACAATCAAAGCGCCGACCATTAATATACTCTTTTCTAGGAAAGAGTATATTAATAGCTTGGCGCTTGATTGTGCACTTTAGAAGGCGCCGAGCAACGTTAACATGAGCATTTTGTTAACGTTGCTCGGCGCTCTCTAAAGTGCACAATCAAAGCGCCGGCCATTAATAAACTCTTTTCCAGTTAGATAGTTAAATGATCGATTCAATTACACATTTTAATTTGCTTTTCTCTGTGGCCAGAAAAGTGGAACTACAATAATCCTGTATCAGAAGTATACATCAAATGCTCTCAGTAAGTATGCATTGTCCTTAGTATAGCTCAATTCAATTGCATTGTTGTTGATGTGCTGACTGAAGCATGGGTTGCTACTGTTGAAATACTTTTTAACTGGCTCATGATGCATACGCCCTGAAAAATAATGGTAAATCGAGTTTACCTCTTCACTTTATAGTGAAAATCAAATGTACACATATTCTGCACTATATACACCTGGCTCTTACTCTCCTCAAGTTTGAGACTCTTCCCGGCAGGCAGAGGCGATGGATACTCAATAAACTCAGGCGCTTTGATTGTGCACTTTAGAGAGCGCCGAGCAACGTTAACATGAGCATTTTGTTAACGTTGCTCGGCGCTCTCTAAAGTGCACAATCAAGCGCTCGGCTCATAATATACTCTTTCCAGGAAAAGAGTATATTAATGGCCGGCGCTTTGATTGTGCACTTTAGAGAGCGCAGAGCAACGTTAACAAAATGCTCATGTTAACGTTGCTCTGCGCTCTCTAAAGTGCACAATCAAAGCGCCGCCATTAATATACTCTTTTCCAGGAAAAGTGTATATTAATGGCCGGCGCTTTGATTGTGCACTTTAGAGAGCGCAGAGCAACGTTAACATGAGCAATTCAATAACTCATTAAATGCAACACAATAACGTTTTTGCAATGCTCTTCTGTTATAGCAGTGTACAACAAGCACGCACCCATGTCACCTGCTGTGTCATTTTAAAAGATATGGTCCCCATAGACAATAACGTTACTTTGTATTTTCCCAAAGGCGTTTGTTTCATTTTACTTTTAGTTTCGAACAGTTATTTGGAGCAGTGCTGTTCTGTGTTTGCTTTTGACTTTCTTCAAGTTGGCAATATTAGAATTGATATTCACTAGGAGCTGACCCATTTCTCCTCCTTCATTATTCTCCACTGTACCGTGACCCTTCTGCTCAACAGTGCTATCCATCACCTTGTCAGTCCTCTCTGTTTCCACTCATCATTCCGTCTCCCTCCCTGGACCCTGCAATACTTGACATATCATACTGATTACCTGAGGGAAATCTATGTATTCTGCTTGCCAATTCCGGCACCACAATGGTTACGTTTGTACATCTTCTCCAGTGGTCTGTGGCGTTGCCCCACTAATGCACATGGCCCCAAAGTGTCAATGAGTCATTGCTTTTGTCAGAGAGATCCTTTTGTTACTTGCAGTTTGTAAGTTAAAATGCTAACATAGAACAGTGAGCTATTAACTGTCATCTAAGAGCTGCATGCAAACAGCAAGGTAAAAATTAGAGCGTTATGTTTTTGTACCCCAGTCTTTGCTTGATTATCCTAATGTTTCAAAAATAATTTGTTATATTTTAATTTGCAGCACCTGGTAAAGCCTGGCAACAGCATTACCTAATTTTTGGCCCATTTTTGGGCGAAGAACAAGAGGCCCCAACCTCCTTTGCTGCTCTGTCACCCCAGCTACAACCCAGCAAACACCGGTGTTAAAGGTAAGGAAACTGATGCTATATTTTTTTACACTGGAGTTAGGGCTATGTATGTGGTCACTCTACATGGTGGTTGGGGTGGGGGCACATTTTGAACATTGTACCCTCAGTGGATGGAATATACTAATAGCCTTAGCCCTGTGCTTTGGGCAATAACGGTTGTTAAAGGCACTATCTATCCCTTGTTTAACCACAAAGACCCCAGATAAGACCTAGGGAAGGGAACTAGAGGCACGGGGCACTAGGAGCAGGCAGCCTCCAATGAATAATGTTTAACACAAAAAGAGCCGCTCCCAGTATGGTGACCTGAGTGCTACAGTGTTATTTTGTGAGTGCGGCTAATTAATTCAAGCCCTATCAAATGGGACCTACTAGCCCCATAGGAGGACCCCTTTGGTCAAGCGTGTTTGAGGAAATCTCCTGCCTCTACACCAACGTCTGCCTCACTGGAGGAGGTGAGGAACACGGACGTAGGTGCAGAGGCAGGAGATTTCCTCAAACACGCTTGACCAAAGGGGTCCTCCTATGGGGCTAGTAGGTCCCATTTGATAGGGCTTGAATTAATTAGCCGTACAACGGTGGAGTGTGATAGTGATCACCCCACTCAGTGGAACCCTGCCAACATAGCACGGTAAGGGTGGAGCACGATTGAGTAACATAGGCCCTGATGAATGCCACGGACCCTTCTGGGCCAATAGGCAGAAACATGTAGACCACTTACATCACGGTGGGGGGACAATAGAATCCACAACACACCGATCATTTTTTTACCCACCATACAGATGCCAGTTACATTAAAAAGTTTGACATCTGTAATGGCTTTTAAACCTCACACTTTTTTTCTAAAGGGCCCCCACTTAGCTTTAGAAGTGCATCCCTGTCATCAGGTGTATGCCCGCCCTCTATCAAACCAAGTTTTTAGAGGGCGAGGACTGGCCAATGATGAAGCATGACACCAGGTGGTGTGTGAGACCAGTCTTTTACTTTTTGTGAGATGCCTGCACTCACAAAATAACACTGTAGCACTCAGGTCACCATACTGGGAGCGGCTCTTTTTGTATTAAACACTATCTATCACTTCAAGCAGAGTCTGTTTCAGTGCCTTCAGCAACCAGTATGGCACACAGAGGCAGCAGGCAGTAAGGATGTATTTTTAGCAGTCATGTGCGAAGGAGAGCTGTTGGAGATCTATTGCGATAATTCACAAGATATATGTATTTATACTGAAATTTGATATAATTGCACCAAACCTTATACGTTGCACTTTGATTATTGACAGGTTTCTTTAATATTGGTAAGGCCAGCATCGGCATGAATACAGTAGAACAGCTACTTGCAAGGTCATTCTTTGGACGGACACGTGAAGAGAAACTACAGATAAAGCAATTAGGACCTGATCGGCCTGACCTGAAACTACAACAAACTACCCAGGACAGAGGAAAGACTTACACACGTACATTCTCAAACACCTGGTACACAAAAGCTGATTGGCTTACAGGGTGTGTGTCAAAAATTCTCTGTTCTGCTTCCCCTGCATGCTGTTTGGTGGTGAATTGCCTTGGACAAAACAAGGAGTAATAGACTTGAAGCATTTGTCTGACAAAATCAAGAAGCATGCACACACAAGAAGCCATATGGAATGCCTGACGAGACTGGGAATGTTGGGAGACACACCGATTGAACACCACATAAACGACGCATACCGGAAAACAATACAGAAACACAATGAAGCAGTTGATAGGAATAGACACATACTAGCAAAAATTGTTGATTGTATTTGTTTCTGTGGTGCTTTCGAACTGGGATTGCGAGGCCATGATGAATCGGAAAGTTCCTCAAAACCTGGAATATTCAGAGGCCTTGTGGATTTAATGGCAAGCATAGACCATGACATGGAAGCACATTTAGCAAGTGCTACAGTCTTTAAGGGCACCTCTAAAATAATACAAAATGAACTCCTTGAGTGTATGCTAGAAATATTGAGAAGCCATATTGTGCAAGAGTTGCAAAACACAGACTTTGTGGCTATTCAGGCTGATGACACCACTGATGTGGCCACAAAAACACAGTCCGTATTAGTCTTTCGGTACCTTGACAATGACAGTCAAGTTGTGGAGAGGTTCTATGGTTTCACACATTTAAGAGACTCTAGTGCAGAAACCATTACTTCAGCTATACTGCGTCAACTTAACCTCATTTTCCCAGAGCTGCCTAAAAAAAAAAAACTTATTGCACAAAGCTATGATGGTGCGTCCGTAATGAGTGGAAGCCTTGGTGGAGTACAGAAAAGAATTAGAGATGTGTACCCTAATGCTCATTATGTGCACTGTTACGCCCACCAACTTAATCTTATTATGCAACAGGCAGTATCAAGGATCTCAGAGACACGAATTTTCTTTCAGGATGTAGGAGGCATGGCAGCATTCTTCTCACGTTCCCCCAAAAGAACGGAAGCACTTCAGGAGATTGTGGACAAAAGGCTTCCAAGGGGATCGTCAACTCGTTGGAACTTTAACATACGTATAGTCAACCTAATATATAAACATAGGGAGGACCTTGAGAAATGTTTTGACGCCATTGAAGCCAATGAAGGCTTTGATTACAGAAGTCAGAATGAAGCCCGTGGCTTTGCTAGAACACTACAAGACTGAGAGTTTCAGTTCTTTCTGTTTTTATTTCATGACATAATGTTTTATGTCGAGATATTATACAACCAGTTGCAAACACGAGCCATAGACACTGTCTCTGTGCAAAGAGATACCAATATGTTTGTCACCAACATCAGCAAAGTGAGAGATGGGGTTGACAATTTAGACAGCAGACTGCCAGAGGGTTCTACTTTTTCAAACCGCAGGAAAAACATCAGCAGTCTGGTCCGAATTGCAAAGGAGATATGTGACATTGTAATTGTGCATGCACAAGAACGTTTTCTTTCACAAAACATTTGGTAAGTGCCGCATTATTGCAAAGTGAACAATTTGCAACATATGATCAATCCTTTCCTGAGCAAGCTCTGAATGAGGCTGTGGAAGCTTATCCTATGCTCAACAAAGAGGACCTGAAAACTGAGTTGACTGTACTGTACGGAATGAGTGTATACCGGAAGGCCAAAGGTGCCATTTCTTTGCTGGCTTTAATTTATAAACTTAATATGGAAAAGTCACTTACAGAGACAGTGGCTTTACTAAAAATTGTCATTACCACTCCTATGACAACAGCAGAGTCTGAACGATGTTTTTCCACCTTAAAGAGGATTAAGACATTCCTGAGGAACACCATGCTTGAGGAAAGACTGAATGCTTTAGCAATGCTCTCTATAGAGAGCGACCTAGTTAAAAGAATCCAGACTTTAACGTTCAAGTTATTGAAAAGTTTGCTGCTCTTAAAGACAGACGTGCTGATTTTATCTACAAAAAGTGAACAATATATTGAATGCTGCTAGTTTGCGACCTGTTTAGTTGTTTGTTAAATAAAAAAACATCTGTGAGGTACTCAGAAATGCATTGTATCTCGAAGTCTGTTATGAAGCTCTGTGGTTATACTGAATAAGCACCTACCTATGTTATATGACTTCTCTTTATTAATATAATAACTGCACTTTCACAATTGCTTTATTAACCTTCCTGCTTTCTCAAATTTGCTTGAAAATTCACCATTTGTCCACTCTTTTTTCAAAATTTTCTCGGAGGGAGAAACCCCCCGAATCCCCCTTTGGTTGTTCGGGCTCGCTCGCTACGCTCGCTCGCTACGGTGCTCTATGAAATTCATTTTCCGCCCCACCACTTACAAATGTCACCAGCCGCCACTGATGAGGAGAGGACAAGACTGCTCTCCCTGAGAGTTTGCAAAGATATGGCAAACTACTCATGCATGCGATGTGTGCCCAGAATCGATGCAGAGGAGTCTGTGACCAACACATGTGGGGTCAAAGCCCTGCTCCAGCCCATACACAGCTGCAGAAGAAATCAAAGGCATCATCAGGAATCAAAGCATATTCAAAACGCCTACCAAACCCGCTGACGAGGGGGTCGATACAAACGCTGCACCCCAAATACAGAGCAACTAATCAGATGAAGCCAGAAATCACGAGTACAAGGTACGAGAAAAAGAAAACCTACTCACCGTCAAGGGCAATTGAAGCATTCTGCAACCCAAGTTCAAGCACAAGGCTGGTGCTTGCAGAAGTTGTTGGAGCCGTCTTGCACGGCGAAAGCCATCTGAACAGCATGTGCTCTCAATAGTGGCTGAAAGGAGCGCAAAATACACTGCAGCCGTGTTTCTGAAGCCACTGCCGCCTTTCAACACCTCTAAGAAACAGAAAATTGGTGCCAGGTAGGCTGTGTGGATCAAAACCTTTGATGACTTCGTAGATACGCTAGAGGAAGAAGATGAGAAGAAGATCATGAAATATTTGAAAAACCTTGCAGGTGATGGAGTGAAAGAAGTGCTAAAGAAAATCTCACAGACTGATGTAAAATTGTACCCAAAGGTAAAAGAAGCATTTGAGGCCATGTTCAAGCGAATACTGAATGTCGAATATGAAAGGTATATCTTCAGCCATGCACAACAATAGGTTGGTGAAACAATGGAAGAGTTTGTTGAAAGACTTGATGCACTCATTAAACATTGCAAGTTCTGTGACTTCACCGACAAAGAAGCCATGTGCCTCAGAGTAATTGATGGCTGCCTTTCAGATTCGTTTAGAAGGGGCATGCTGAGAGAAACACACAGTCTAGGAAAATGCTGATGCTGCGATGGCCGAAGAATGAGCCGACTGACAACCTCCTGACATGGTAGCTGGAACAGCACATAATGAATTGGCATTGACTGTGAAAAGCAATCACAAGCCTAGACAAGATACGCGTAAGGTGAATTCTTCAAGGGAAACAAAGTTATGCTTCAGATGTGGATTTTCCTTCCCCATGAAGGTAAATGTCCAGCCATAGGGCAAGTTTGCAAAGGTTGTAGGAAAGAGAACCATTTTATAACTGTGTGCCAAGCTAAAGAAAAATTGAGTGTGTCACGATGGCAAAAAAAGATGGATGTGAGAACGTTCCAGAAGCATTCTCATCACGCCCCTAAAACCAAAAGGCAACATCAGCTACCACAAGTAGAAACCAGGCAAAATCAATTGTCGTCAAACTCGTACAAAGGCTCTTCGACGTCACTAACGATTACTGGCAAAGAAGATGGATGTGTGCTGATGATATCTACCAAAGGACGGCGTGCACATGTGGGGCTAGCTGCCTGTAAAGATAATCACAGTTCAAAGAAAGCTCACCAAGCAAAGTGACAAACTTCATTTGGACACTGTCCCAAAATTACATTGAAAGTGAATGATCACCTAATAACTTTCATCATAGACAGTGGTGCGTTAATTAATATCATGCCAAAGGAAAAGTTTAACACCCTATCCCCTGTGCCTCGCCTCTCTCCGTCAGGCACAAAGGTTTATCACTGGACCGCTTGTGAGCCATTGCATAGCCAAGGGTCATTCACAGCAATAAAGTGACACAAAAAGACATCATGCAAGCCACCATTTATGTTCTACGAGGTACTTTGTCGAGTGCCTGCTTGCTCAGTTTTGCCACTGCTGCTGACATGGGGTTGATATCCCTCTGTGCTCAGCCTGAGATCACAAGCCGATTCATTTTTCCATGATCTGGGAAAACTCAAGACAATGAAAATACAGCTTCATATCAATGCAGACATTCGTCCTAATTGTCAGAGGCACCGTAAAGCTGCTTTTCATCTACAAGAAGTTGTAGAGAAAGAGCTGGAAGCACTCTTAAAACATGACATAATTGAACGCTCCACGGGCCCTAAGCCATAGGTTTCGGCCATATAAGTAGTAGCAAAAAAGAAATTACCCGAGCAGTGCGCATTTGCATTGATATGCTCCAGGCACACAAAGCCATTGAGAGGGAGAGACACCCTGGTCCACACATAGCGGACATGATCATGCGATTTAACGAAACTACAATGTTTTTCAGTCTTGACCTGAATAGAGGATAGCATCAACTCGAGCTGGAGGAGAACTGCAGGTACATTACTACCTTTTCGACTCATGTTGGTTTTTCATATATAAGAGACTGAGTTATTTCAGGATGTTTTTCGACGAGTAATCCAACCTGGAACATATGCTTTCAATTACAGTGATGACATACTGGTTTTTGGGAGAACACAGGAAGAACACGACAAAGCTCTTACACATGTGTGCCAGTTACTCGCTGATGCAGGTCTCACTCTGAACGCTGCAAAGTGTGAGTTTCACAAAACCAAACAAGTTTTTGGGGCTCATATTCTCTGATGGGGGAATGACTACAGACCCAGACAAGGTGCAAGCACTGTCATCTACTTACCCCCCCCCCCACCCCCAAGATGTTACCATGCTGCAATCTTTTCTAGGCATGACCAGTTATTGCTCAAGATACATTCGCAACTTTGCTACAGTGAGTGCCTAATTGAGCGACTTGACAAAGAGAAATGTACCATTTCTGTGGTCTCCGGAATGCAACCAGAGTTTCAAAGACAGTAAATGCTATTGGGAATTCAACTGAAATGGCCAACTTTGACCCCAAGTTGCATACCAAAATAAATGTTGATGCAAGCCCAGTAGGGCTAGGTGCAATCCTTGCTCAACATAATGGCCATCCGAATTCTCAGAGACACATCGTGGCCTATACCAGTCGAAGCCTGTTTATAACAGAATGAGCCTACTCTCAGCTGTAGAAGGAGAGTCTGGCTGTGGTGTGGACCTGCAAACATTTTCATGTATTCGTCTACGAAAAACGATTCAACGTCAACACATATTACCAGGCGTTGCTTACAATTTTTGGAAACCCAAAGGCTAAGATGCCCCCTCCCATCGAGAGGTGGGGGTTAAGACTGCAGGAGTACGACTATGAGATCGTGCATAAAGCGGGGAAGAATCAAAAGCCAGCAGATTACTTTTCACAAGTGCCACTATCTCATCATAGTTCAACCTCCAGGACAGCTGAAGCATATCTCACATTTATTGTGAGATCCAGCACACCAGCAGCTGTGTCTGTGGAACAAATTATTGCTGCCACCAATGAAGATAAAGACATGGCCATAATAAAAGAACTAATTACCACGCAATCATGGAGAAGAGGTACTCGGCCCTTTGCCAATGATGTTGAATCCAAAAGTTCAAAAAATGGACAGGATGAGTTAGCAGTGACCCAAGAAGGCGTAATACTGCAAGGCTTGAGAATCGGCATGCCTAGAAGCCTAAGTCAGCGGGTCATCGAGCTGCCCTATGAAGGACATCATGGTATTGTAGCCCCCAAAAGAGCCTTAAGAGATCGGGTGTGGTTCCCTCTGCTAGATGAATGAGCCGAGAAGGAGCTGAGGGCATGACACATTTGTAATTGTTGTCCTCCAAGGTAATGCAGCACCCAGTGACAATTTCTGACCTTCCTGCCCATGATTTGGAGAGGGTTGCAGCTTACTTTTTTGGGCCTTTAGGAAATGGACACCATCTCATGGTAGTCCTAGACGAATAGTCCCGTTTTCCTCTGGTGGAAGACCTATCTTCGACAACCCATGACCAAGTCATAGAACAGCTTGATGACATCTTTGCAACATGGGGTATCCCGGAAATCTTCAAATTTAATATTGACCCACCCTTTAACAGCAAAGAGTTCAAAGAATTTATTGTCCAACTCAACGTCAAACACCAAAAGAGTACACCCCTCTTGCCCCAAGCCAATGGTGTACTTAACTATTCATGAGCACCCTTCAAGAAGTTCATTCAGTGACCATCCATGGAGGGAATCGATCTGAATCAAGCCATGTGCCTGACCCTCAGGGTCTATCAATCAACTCCTCACTTCACAACTGGTGAGAGTTCAGCCACCTTGTTATTTGGGAGAGCCATCAGAACAAACCTAACTCAATGGACCCCGGATCGATCAGTGAATACTGACAAGGTTCGAGACGCCGATGTGACTTGGAATAGGAAAATGAAAACGTATTCAGATCAGCGTCGTCATGCCCAGAAGGCAGTCTTTGACAAAGGAGCCTGGGTACTGGTTAAGCAGAGACAAAGACAGAAAACAGGCACTCTTTTTGCCACTGATTTTTCATAGGTTGTGGTGTGCAAGGGACATATGGTGACAGCACATTGGCCTGGACAATCCATTACCCAGGACACATCACATTTTAAACACCCACAGCAACACTTGTCTAGTCTTAAAACCACGCGTGAGGCGACCCCACCAGCAGGTCTGGCTCAAGCACCTGAGCGTATGTCGCAGTTGCCTGAACTGGGTGGACCTCAATCATCTCGTATCACTTGAGCCGGCAGACAAGTGCGAGCGCCTTGCCGACTAATCGAGAAAATTTGATTTTAGTGATGTCTGCCACTTTTTATTTAACAAAGAGGGAGATGTAGCATATTGATGTTATGAGCACTAGGACCGTTGTGGTTCTGGGCGGACTCTGAAGAGGAAATACATAATATGCGGGAAGGTGTTAGGGTGTGGTTAATGGGAAGTATGAGGTAATGCGCAGTGTGTGAGGGTATGCTGAAGAATAAAGTAGTGCTTGATCACAGCTCCCATGTGGCGTTATTCATCTGCTTGCTACAGTTAGAACTATTGGGTGGTCAGGGATACCTGAGCTGTACTGGGTGGTGTTCAGCATTCTGTTTAATGTGTTCTGTTGGATTTATGTGTTGTTTCCCTGGCACTTGACAATGAAAAATATACCAATCAAAGCTCTTTGTTCATGATACTGGGGTAAATTAGGGCTAATAATAACCTGACGGAAACTGGTTATCCCCACCCTTGGACCCTGCATGCAACAGGACTCATTTTGTACAATGGTGGCCGGGGCGAGTTGAGCTAAGCCGGTCTCCCACCAGGCATTTCGTGCAGGTGACACGTTCCGGAGACATTCAGGCCCACACTGGTGGCTAGGCAAGGTTTTAGGGGGAATTTTAGATTTGTTTGGGTGTTGGACAGGCTCATAGTACACTTTTGTTCCTAGGGAGAGGCTTGGAAGATTTTGGCAGCCAGTAAGGTTAGTGATAAACCAGGGGGAGGATTTGTTGTTATTCCCTTTATTTAGGGTAGGAAGATATTTGTAGTTTCATTTCAACAGTTATTATGGCAGGGCATAGTAGAGTGGTTGAAGCGTTGGGGATTTTCCAGGAATAGGGTAGGGAGGATTCAATAAAACAGGGGGTTTTAGGCCAAGCCTGGGTGGAGGTTAAGGTGCCCAAACATATTGCTTCCAAGGAAGTAGCTGCCGCAGGGATTGTGTGCTCAGTGCCGAAAAGTAAATCCATTAGTGGTATGAGTATAAAAGATGGTAAGCAGTTTGGATGTGTGAGAGTGGTTGGGGTCCCTAAGTCAGTATCACATGTATAAGCGCCAGATCCACTTGAAGGTGACTCAACCTAGGCGGGCCAACAGCAGCTTTTTATAAGAGCGGCATGGAAGAGGGCGGTTTTCTGAGGGGGTGGTTTGTGGGAAAGGGTCAGGAGGCCTCACTTATGATTCTTCAGGAGGCCGTGGTGTTGCCTTCACAACACAAGTGGGCTGAGGCGCTGTCAACGGCTTGGAGTGCATGTCAGCGCCGACAGCACCCATGATGGCGGTGTCCATTACAGGAAAATACATGGCAATCATAGTATTAAACTTAGATGCCAAAGAAAGGATTAGGCAGCAACAAAAGACATACACTCCTTGCAGGATCACCACCTTGAAGTGGCCAAGAGACTCACATGGCCTGTAGCCTGTGGCCTGGAGAGCTATGCTGGCGGGGGCTTGCACAAGGCGAACAGGTCAAAGGGTAAAGACCAGACAAAGTGCATTCCACTGGTGCCCCAAGTTGGGGGTTGGGCACAAGGCTAACAACCTTTCTCAGGGCAGAGGACTGTGGAGACTCGTGGAGAGACTTGCTGTCCCAGAATCCTGTGCTGCCATCAACCCCGCGCCGTGCACTTAAAAGTGCGTTCTACCTTCCGCAGCGCGGGATGCATTTTGCAGGGCAGAGGACTGTGGAGGCTTGTGGAGGGACTTGCTGTCCCAGAATCCTGTGCTGCCATCATCCGTGCGCCGTGCACTTAAAAGTGCGTTCTACCTCCCGCGGCTCAGGATTTGCACGGGCAGAGCCCAGGCCAAGGGCGGACCCATCAGAGAACGGAGGAGGCTGGGCCCTCCCTCTTGGTTCTCTGACCTTTGGTGCTGGTCTTGTGTTGGTTCTGCCCCGTTGGCTTCTATTTGGGTCCGGTTGAGTTTTGCTGGGTGCAGGAGCAGAGTGGAGTGATTCTTGGACTTTCTGGGGGATTGTTTCTGGAGGGACCTGGACCTGAGCTTGGTGCCCTTGCATAATCGCAGGAGGAAATTGCTGGGGGAAACTACAACCCTCCAAGGCAACCTGGAACATATTTCATTGTGCCTGTTCAGAGGAATCCCGCAACGCGGTCAAGAGCGGTCGTCTGAGATTGGGCTGTGCTACCGTCTAATAATTACATCACCGCAAGAGTCCAGGTACTTTATAAGCTGTAACAGCCAATCTTCCCCTCCCTCTAATGTGCAAACTGTGACTGGGTTAGGGCCAGTCTGATGCTCTAATCCTGTGGTGCTCGCAAGGTTTGAGACTTTAGTGTTACCGCAGCTGACAAAGAAAAGAACTGTGGTAATGATCCCTCAGGCTTTACTATAGCCCTAACTGAACGCTGATGATTAAAGAGCGGGTGGGGGCAACCTTGTGCTTGTACTTGTGCTGCCCTAAGGGCCAAAAGAATAGGATTACATTAGCGGTCTCTGAGAGGGGTTGTGCTTTGGTTTTAGGTGGGAAGTGGTGCAATTACTTTACTATCTTATACTTTGTGCATGTTTGTTTCCCCATAACTTGGTTGTCCAGCTTGTTACTTTTCATTGTTGTTATCGCTCCTTTTTATCTTTATAATTTAGTATGGGTAAAAGGAAACTTCCAGCAGATGCTGGAAAGCCCCAGACTCCAGAAAAAACTGAGGCTTTACTACTAAAATATATATTAGGAGCAATGGGGGCTATTGAGATACAAATCTCCTGGTTAGTTTGTGGAGATCGTATAGCGGCTCCTACATTACTATCTCAATCCTTCACAAACAATCCTGAGAATTCTAAAATCAGTGGAAAAGGTAGATCCCCAATGAAAGACAATGGGGTGGGTGTATTCAGCATATATCTGAAACTGTCAACTCATCGAAAACGGATTCACCCCCACCACCCAAACGCATTAAAAAGCCTCAACAAAGCCCTATAGGTACAAATTCAAACAAAGAGGAAACTCAGAATAAATGGACTAAGTCCCAAAATAAGCCCTATAGTAGGCCAGCACCTACAAGTGCTGAAATTACTCAGGACCCTAGTGATTTAAACAACGACAAACTCAACTCATTATGCAAGGCAGTCAAATCTTTAGAACAATTTGTGAAAGATACACTAGATTCCATAAATACCCGTCTAAAACAACTAGAAATTAAATGCACCACCTGCCTGGACCTGCTGAATACACAGACACCATGTGATAATTCAGCTTACGTAGCACTTAGCCACAACATGCACACAAGTAGCACGCAGGGCTTGTTAATGCATACGTGTAATCAGAACACACAGGAGACAATGCCTCTTGCTTATCCTGAGAGAGACACAATTGGAGGGAACAAACCTGACCATGTTATACTACCGCCGGTCATCACTAAACTCCCAGAACCCCTGCAGGCTCAGACAACTGATTTCCTAGATCTTCCTCCGGCTGCCACCCCATATGTAATAATCCTGGCAAACGTGTCCCCCTACCCTTACAGAGTTCGGAAACCTGGCTCTCGCTCAGAAATAAGTCTTTAAATTGGCTAGGGGTTAGAACAGGTTTAACCGAACATCTGTTTGAGGACATAAAGATGGTCAGGCGAGTTAAATGGGTAGGCAGGGAGCGAAAAACTCTGCCAGGAGATTGTGTTGTTTTGTCCTTTAAAACCTCAAAGTTGGTGGAGGTTGTTTTGAGCAGGACCAGGACTACACATGTATCTACAAATGGTGTCTCCTCCCTAACCCAAGGTTATTTTTATCAACCCAGTATGACACCTGATGCCAGCCAATTACAGAACCCATGTACTTCGATGCCATTGATTAATTCAATTTATATCATACCAACATATAACAGGTTTCAGAACCTATCAAATTTTGATGGGTTAGATTGACTCGAAGAGGAGCACTTGGGAGGCCTTGGGGGAGAACCAAAGATTGTAACGCCTTCATACAATCCTGGAAATGGGACTGTTATTCAAGTACCCAGTAGAGTGAATACCCTGCTATCTGAAATCACCATGAAGCTAACCAACGGCACTAGCACAGTTGCCTCGTTGACCAACCAAGCAGAGAGTCTCCCTGAGATTTGCCCTGAATCCATCGGAGTTGTGTTCTGGAATGTGGCAGGCCTCCGGAACAAAATAAATAATACAGAATGGCGAGAGTTCATTGAGGGTTTTAACTTTATCCGTCTTCAAGAGACCTGGGTTATGGAGCCTCTACATATAAATGGGTACAGAACATTCCATGTCCCAGCCTCCCCTTCATCCCATGGTAGATTAAAAGGCGGGTTATGCATCTTTGTCTCCAATAATTTACAACCTGTCAGAATAATTAAAGTATTAGACACTCCTTATTATCAAGTAGTTGTTTGCGAAGGCACTGGCACAGCACGTTACCAGTAATTCATTTTTTACAATAACTTTGCAACGTGCGATATTATAGCAAATCTCAGAAAATTGGATGAAAATCTGGACCACTTCGATAAAAGTAGTAGAAAAGACCTGGTATTTTTATGGGGGGGGGGGGGTGATTTCAATACCCGACTGTGTAATATGCCTGTGGGAAAAATATGTGGCTTGACCAATTTAGATAATGGTGGCCAAACATGTTTTGTTCACAAACGATATGGGGACAAGTTATATGAACTAATATTCAAATTTGGCCTGGCGTTCTGTTTTGAAATCTCATCCCCATATGCCCCTTTCAGGTGCACATTCAATGGGAGAAACACCCAAAGCATAATTGATTATAGCCTCTTATCTAACAAATGTGCAGCATATGTTTTTAATTTCTGCACTCGCACTATTTCATTAAGTGACCATTTTCCGCAATCGGTCCAAATTTCACCTGGGCTACTCTCTAATAACCAGAGCAGTCTTATGACAGCCCAGGCAGGAGATCTTGAGCTAGCAAATCTTTACGGCTATTCCCTGCGCTGGCAACAGGTCATCCCTGAGCTTTTTCTAAAATAATTAAGCAGTAGTAAAGAGGAAGCCTTAGAGACCTGCCTAGACGAAACCTCACACCCAAAAGCCATTATTAATGCCTTTTTGGCAATCACGCAGGGGGTAAAGGAGAGTCTCCTTGTTACTAGGGAACATAGACAGGAGAAAAAAGGTTGGTTTGTCTCATTTTGTACCACGGCCCATAAGAGGCTAAAGGATGCATTACATAAAATCCCGAGATGCAGACCTGAGGTCCAGTCCTGCAGACTAGCTTATAAACAGGTGGTGAAACAAAGGAAACTACGTTTAAGAGACGAAGCATGGGAAGCCCTACATGAAGCAAGCATTAATAATGATAATAACGCGTTCTGGAGGGTAGTTATTTCTGCACCCTTGAGAGCAGATCATGGCCCTGGGATTAAGGTTGCGATACCGGATGTCGATTGGATAAAGCACTTCTCCAGTATTTACTCCCTCCCCACCCCTATATCAGAACTCAATTAGACGCATTAGCACAGTGAAACAGAAGCTCCAATTCAAACCTCCTCAATCACTCTGTTTAGCCTGGAGGAAGTTAATAGAGCAATAAATGCCAGTAAGGGTGGAAAAGCATCTGGACCCGACGCTATCCCAGTTGATCTCTACAAGGCCAATAATGCTGTACGGGGGCCCTTATTAACTTTGGCATTGAGGGCATGTTGTAGTATGGGCTTTCTTCCCATGTGGGCAAAATCAATAATTGTACCGATCTGCAAAAAGGGAGATCGACACAACCCCGCGTGTTACAGGCCGATCTCCCAGCTTGATTCCTTACTGAAGATAGCGGGCAGCATCATCTTGAACAGGCTACAAGTGTGGGCAGAATCAAATGATATTCTGTCAGATCTTCAGTATGGGTTCCGCACCGGGATTGGGACAATAGAACAGGGTCTCAACCTAAGTATGTTAATAGGAAAATACACCAAGATAAAAGGAGGGAACATATTCCTGGCATTTGTTGACCTGTCCTCAGCCTTTGATTGTGTCATTCACTTTAAGTTATGGACAATTATGTCCGACATGGGAGTGGAGGCATCGATCATTAGCTTCTTGAGAGATCTGTATACAGGATCTAAAGCCAGGGTTATATATGGTATTAGGGGAGCATGTACACAGCCCTTCAGCTTGGCAAGAGGGGTAAGACAGGGCTGTGTCCTAGCACCGTTTCTTTTCTCACTATACATAAACAATGTAGAAGCGGGGTTGACCTCACAATCTAGGTGGGACACCGCCCAGTACAGGTACCCCTTTATGCGAACAATGCCGTTCTCACGGCCCGCACTCCCCTCACCCTACAGTCCCTACTCAATAACTTTGTTGAATTTATGCAGGACCTGGGGCTGCTAGTTAACCAATCCAAAACATTCATAATGAAGTGCGGCAGGAAAACAGTCTCCTGTAGAGATAAAAATATCATGGACACCAATATTGGTTTCACAAATAGCTTCTCATACCTAGGCGTCCTGTTTGACAAAGATGGTACATGAAACAACGCAATTTCTACTAGGACTCTATTATTTAGAAATGCTTGTATGGCCCTACAAAAGTTTACTAGACTGTTGGGCGCAAATCCTCCTGCAGAGATGCTAACAATATATAAAGCCAAATGTATCGGCGTAGCTTTATATGGGGCAGGGATCTGGGGGCACACAAAACATACAGCGCTACAACTGGTGGAGAATGAGTTCCTGAGATATTTGCTTGCACCCCCAAAAGCTCCCCTATAGACGTGTGCCAGGCTGGGCATGGAGGATTAGTTTCTTACAGACCAAATTAGGATGCAACCCATATTACTCTGGCACAAAGTTTGGACATCCGAATACACCACCTTAAACCGTGCCATTATTGGGTATAGCCATAAATCAATTTTGTCAACACGTATTCCATGGCTGACATACATCCAGCGTTTCTGTCGCGATCTGGGGCCCCCAGACTACTTTGAGAATCCTGAATCCCTAGTAGCTATCAGCAGAACAACATTAAAAAATGAATGCACTACACATTTAGCGAATCTTAGGTTGACCACTGAATTACCAAAGCCCTTTGTTTAAAAAAATAACTTATAGCAACTAGCTATGATATGCAACAAGATTTGAAAATCGTATCCAACCCTAGGCACAGATTTGTCCTGACTCGTTTCAGAATGGACATTTTCCATCGCTTGGTCAGTTTTCCTGAAACAAATGATTGGTCCTTAAATCTAAGTAACTGCCCTTGTGATAGTATGCTGGAAAAGAACACCATGTATGTTGTACTTTTTTGCAAATTTTATAACAAATGTAGGCAACGTTACATATTATCCTTTTTAAAGCCTATACAGTTTACACAATGTTGCCCCGCTTATCTCTTTCTGCAATCATTGCCTACTGCTGAGATTTGCTGAAGAATGTAAAGCTTCTTGTGGGCTGTTTTTTATGCTAGAAAGAAAATGTTACTGTTGTTAGGATTAATTATGATTAATAGCTTACAAACGATTAACTGATTTACGATGCATTATTAATTTGTTTTTATAATAATTGCTATAAAATATATCACAAAAAGTGTAATTCAAGGAATTAAAAAAAAAACACGTTATTATGAAACATAATAGAGGAATGTATTAAGCTATCAAGTACTTGGGTAGGAACGCATAGCGTACCCTGAGTTTAGGTTTTTGCATCCCTTCCCCTATAGCTTCCCTCTGTCTTAGTTCTTTGAATATGTAATTCTGTTGAGCGAATGTTATAAATGAGGGGTGTCAGGGCCTGATGACCATCCAAATGAACTGATTTTAAAATGTAGTTTCTAAAACTATGTTGGCTATAACTTGGGGGTGTTGGGGTCTGATGATTATCCAAACAAATTGATTTTAAAATGTACTGTCAAAACTATGACGGATATTAACTGTATTTTTTTAATGTATTTGTATGGTACTTTTATGGTCTAATTTATTTAGATCGAATAAAGTTGCTACTGGCTAACAAGCTTGTCCCATAAAAAGTGTTTGTTATAGAAACAGCAGCAAGAACCACTCAGTCTGCTAGGCACAAGGAACTTCCAGAGTCTCTGCATGAGACCTGCATGATTGACAGTAGTCAACGCCGCAAGGAAACTACTGACACGATGTCCAGAATTGGATTCTGGAATGTACAGACTATGTATGAGACAAGAAAGCAGGCTCAAATAGCATCTGAGATGAGGCACTATAACCTATGCATCCTAGGGTTCAGCAAAAGTAGGTGGACTGGATCTGGCACAATAAAAACCACCACAGGAGAGACAGTTCTGTACTTGGGAAGGGACGATAAACATTTAGAAGGAGTAGCAATCATCCTAAGCAAGAGGACAGAGAAATGCCTAATTGAGTGGAAGACGTTCAATAGCAGACTCATGACAGCCAGGTTAAAAGGCAGACGCATCAACACCACCATTATGCAGTGCTGTGCTCCAACAAATGACTTAGAGGAAACAGTCAAGGACATAATCCACCAACAGATGCAAGCTGCACTTGAAGCTTTGCTGAACTACAACGTGAAGATTATGATGGAAGACTTAATGCTAAAGTGGGAAATGACAACCGGAGCTATGACAGAGCAATGGGAAAGGAAGGTTGTGGAACAGTGAAAGACAATGGAGAAAGAGTGTTTGAATTGTGCACCACAAATGATGTGGACATAGGAGGGAAACTCTTTCCCCGCTGTAATATTCACAAACTGCCTCAGTGCTCACCTAATGGCACAGACAGGAACCAGATTGAACATCTGATGATAACCGAAACCTTGAGACTCTTACTGCAAGATGTCAGAGTGAGAAGGGAGCGGACACGGCAGTGATCATCATCTAGTGACCGCCCCTGTCAAGCTGAAGCTCAGAAAAACAGAACACAAAACATCAGGACGACAACACTTCAATGTGGCAAAATTACAGGATCCCACGTCTGAGCTGGCATTCGTCTTACAAATCAAAAACAGGTTCCAACTCTTGGCAGATACAAAAGATCAGTCGGAACCAGCTGCAGGCACAGTCATCAAGAAATGGGAATAGGTCTATTCAACATGTGTGAAGAGCAGTGAAAATGTCTGGGGACCAAGCCAAGGAAGATGAAAGAATGGATAAGACCAGACACATGGTAAGCTATTGAAGAAAGCAGGGCAGAAAAAAAGAAACACATGGAAGCCAAATCTGAGAGGCTTCATGAGAAGTACAAGAAACAGTATATAGAAGCAAACAAAGCTGTCAAAAGAATGACAAGAGCAGACAAGTAGGGGTACATGGATAACCTTGCCAGCCAGGAAGAGGAGGCAGCCAGTAGAGGAGAAAAGGGGAAATATTTTAAGATCACGAAGATAGTCAGTGGATAGATAGTCAGTAGTAAATCTCATGCAACATACAACACTCCTATCATGAACAACAAGGCAGACTACTCACAACAGAGACAGAGCAGGAAGCACGCTGGACTGAGCACTTCAAAGGAGTCTTGAACAGACCAGTACCAACAAGCAAAGCAGACATCCAAGAAGCAGAGGCTCCCCGCTACAGAAGGAAGAAATTATCACTGCTACCCAATCTCTCTAGAATGGAAAAGCTACTGGCCAAGACAACTTGAATTGAGAAATGTTACAGCCAAGATCCTCCAATTACTGCTTACATTGATTTGGGAGGGAAAGAAAGTACCGGATTATTGGTAACAAGCCATCATTATCAAGATTCCAAAGAAGGGAGCATTAACCAACTGTAACAACTTGTGCAAAATCACCCTTTTGTCAATCCTGAGTAAAATTCTGGCAAATATCATTATACAGCGCATTTCTGAGGCTGTGGACAAGCAGTTAAGAAAAGAACAGGCTGGGTTCTGCAAGAGCAGAGGGTGTGTTGAACAGATCCTTACTTTACACAATGTCATAGAGCAGTACATGGGGTGGCAGAGCCAACTATACATCGGCTTCATTGATTTTGAGAAAGCCTTTGGCAGTATTTACTGTGACAGCATCTGATGTGTACTGAGAGCCTATGGCATACCGCAGCAGATAATTCTTCTCATCAAGAGCTTCAATGATAACTTCACCTGCAAGGTGGGATATAGAGTATAGCCTCCAAGTCAAGACTGGTGTGAGACAGGGATACGGAACGTCAACGTTGCTCTTCAACCCAGTCATCAACTGGATGATGCGACACACAAAAGAAGATCAAGCCAGAGGCATCAGATGGACCTTTATTCTCTATACTGGAGGAACTTCACTATCAGGATGATCTGCCTTGCTGTCTCACACACACAAGCATTTGCAAGAAAAGACATCTTGCATCAACATCTGTGCATGCAAGTGGGCCTGAAGATCAACACGAAGAAATCAGAAGTCATGCCATTCAACATTCAAATTCCTTCACCAGTCAAGGTTGATGGAAAGAACCTAGCCATGACTGAAGAGTGTGGAGGCCATAGACACACAATTGATGGACGGAATGCAGAACAAATCAAAACATTCACCCCCAGTCAAGAGATCTGGGTTAAATCCATCATTCTTTTGCTCACTATGCCACCCCAGTTTAGACCTGGCCATATGCAAATCAGTCTTGACCCTGTGCCTCATGGGAACAGTCCAGCCCGAACTGCCAAGCCAGGTCTTCCCTGGACCGGAAACAAGCATCCTAGGACCGGTTTCGGGGTTTCACCCTCTTCAGCCAGGATAGCTTGATTCCAGTGGCACAGTGAGCCCAGGACCCACGTCTGGGCATACCTGGCGCACTTAGGGGCGAGAAAGCAAAAGACACACAATTGATGGACGGAATGCAGAACAAATCAAAACATTCACCCCCAGTCAAAGAGATCTGGGTTAAATCCATCATTCTTTTGCTCACTATGCCACCCCAGTTTAGACATGGCCATATGCAAATCAGTCTTGACCCTGTGCCTCATGGGAACAGTCCAGCCCAAACTGCCAAGCCAGGTCCTCCCTGGACCGGAAACAAGCATCCTAGGACCGGTTTAGGGTTTCACCCTCTTCAGCCAGGATAGCTTGATTCCAGTGGCACAGTGAGCCTAGGACCCACGTCTGGGCATACCTGGCGCACTTAGGGCGAGAAGCAAAAGACACACAATTGATGGACGGAATGCAGAACAAATCAAAACATTCACCCCCAGTCAAGAGATCTGGGTTAAATCCATCATTCTTTTGCTCACTATGCCACCCCAGTTTAGACCTGGCCATATGCAAATCAGTCTTGACCCTGTGCCTCATGGGAACAGTCCAGCCCGAACTGCCAAGCCAGGTCCTCCTGGACCGGAAACAAGCATCCTAGGACCGGTTTCAGGGTTTCACCCCTATTCAGCCAGGATAGCTTGATTCCAGTGGCACAGTGAGCCCAGGACCCAAGTCTGGGCATACCTGGCGCACTTAGGGCGAGAAAGCAAAAGACACACAATTGATGGACGGAATGCAGAACAAATCAAAACATTCACCCCCAACCGGTCCTAGGATGCTCGTTTCCAGTCCAGGGAGGACCTGGCTTGGCAGTTCGGGCTGGACTGTTCCCATGAGGCACAGAGTCAAGACTGATTTGCATATGGCTGGGTTCAAACTGGAATGGCATGGTGAGCAAAACAACGATGGATTTAGGCCCAGATCTCTGTATTGGGGTGAATGTAAGACATTGTTCTGCATTCTGTCCATCAACTGTTGTTTTTGCATTTGTCACCCGAGTGGGACGGGTATGCCCAGACGTGGGTCCCGTGCTCTCCATGCCACTGGAATCAAGCTATCCTGGCTGAAGAGGGTGAAACCCCGAAACCGGTCCTAGGATGCTTGTTTCCAGTCCAGGGAGGACCTGGCTTGGCAGTTCGGGCTGGACTGTTCCCATGAGGCACAGGGTCAAGACTGATTTGCATATGGCTGGGTTCAAACTGGAATGGCATGGTGAGCAAAAAACGATGGATTTAGGCCCAGATCTCTGTACTGGGGTGAATGTATGACATTGTTCTGCATTCTGTCCATCTACTGTTGTTTTTGCGAGTGTGGAGGCCATCCCAGTACAGCACCTACATCAAGCTAAGGCTTTACCAGAGCTGCTTTCTGTCGGCACTCTTGAGTGGAGCAGAATGCTGTCTGATGATGAAGGGGGACATCACCAAACTGTCAGTCTTCCACACCAGTAACCTGAGAAGAACCTTGGGCATTTTCTGGCTGCAAACCAGCTCCATCCAGGAACTGCTCACCAGATGCAAGCAAGAGTGCATGGACACCATTGTTTTGAGAAAAAGAAGGAGATGGATAGGACACAGCATCAGAAGAGAACAAGAATCCATCACAAGAACAGCTGTCCACTGGACCTCAGAACTCATACGGAAGAGAGACAGGCCAAAAACACCTGGATGCAAACTGTTGAAACAGAAATGAAGACCCTGAACCACGGTTGGGGCTCATATAGAAACTTGCCAAAGTGGATGTCATTTGCTGCAGCCCTAAAGCCAGTCGGCATAACAGCCAGTAAGTATGCAAGTAAAAGACAAAGGAGGAGCAAAATAACTGTGTTACAGACAAGGTGGGGCACACAAAGAAGGGGACACAAGGAGTTTTTTGGGGCAATTTTCCATTATTGAAAGTCAGTTTAGCCTCATGCTAAACAAAGTGCAATGATGGGAAGTGGACAATAGGGAGATAATGCCCACAAAACATGTTAATGTTATGTTATGTTAATAAATTTGTTAAGAGCGCGAATACCCGAGGGTGTCTTGGCGCTGAGCAGTGGATTATGCCAGTATCCGTAAGACGAAGTGACTATTTCTCAAATAGCCAGGTTTTCAAGGCCTTTCTAAAGGCAAATAGAGTAGGACGGGTTCTGATGGAGAAAGGGAGCATATTCCAGAGTTTGGGGGCAACTACCCTAAAGCTACTACCACCCCAGCTGGCCTTGAAGACTCTCGGAATTGCTAGCAGTTTAGCTCCTTCGGAGCGCAAATGCCTTTTTGGAACATACCAGTAGAGTAGGCGTCTCAGAAACATGGGGCCAGTATTCTGAAGTGCTCTATAGGTGATGCTATCTATTGCTCATAAGGCCCTCCATGGTCTGGGACCCATCTATTTGCAAAAGAGGATTGCTTTCTATTCTCCGGTGAGACAGTTGCGTTCCTCCTCCCAACTTTTGGCACAGACCCCGCGGTTTAATCGCCAGAGGCTTGGCGGGAGCTCCTTTACCCGGATAGCTGCGCTGGCATGGAATGCTCTGCCATTG
The DNA here is from genome assembly GCA_963921515.1 of Calotriton arnoldi. Taxonomy (NCBI): domain Eukaryota; kingdom Metazoa; phylum Chordata; class Amphibia; order Caudata; family Salamandridae; genus Calotriton; species Calotriton arnoldi. Next base: position 1,534,514 of record CAWUFW010004002.1, read on the forward strand.
GCCTTACGGGGCGTCAAAGATCCTATGATCTTTAAGAAAAAGCTGAAAACTTTTCTTTTCTAGCTCTGTCTTTTGATTCTGACTCTGACCCTTTTCAGGCTCGCGCCGGGACACTCCTCGGAGTATCTGTGCGCGTTAGAAGTTTATATAACATAACATAACATGCATAGGGCTTTGAAGATAATGCGGTTCCTAACTGGGAGCCAGTGCAGCTTGTACAGATGATTTCGGACTGACGAGTGTCTAGGGATACCTAGCAAAAGATGCGCGGCCGCATTTTGGATCATTTGCAGCTTATTGAGTTGTTTTCCAGGTAGGCCAATATAGAGACCATTACAATAGTCAAGTTTTGCCAGGATCAGAGAAGAAATCACTGTTTTCTGCTGTCCGTGGGGATGAAAAGTAGTATTTCTTTGATGGTTTTAAGCAAGAAAAAGCTCGATGAGACGACGGCATTTACCTGAGGTTTAAAATTCAATTTGTCATCGATGATCACACCAAGGTTCTTTACCTTGGTGACTGGAATAGGTGCCGATCCCAATCGTCCGGCCACCAGCTCTGGGACCAGTTAGGCAAGAAGTTGCCAAAAGTGATTACTTCTGTTTTGTCTGAGTTTAATCTCAGACAATGGGAATTCATCCAGGAACTGACTGCCAACATGCAATCCTTAAAATTTTGCATTGGTGATGCAGTGTTTTTTGATAAAGATAATACAATTTGTGTATCATCTGCGTAGGATGTTAACGCTAGACCGAAAGACCTTATGAGTTTAGGCAGTTCTGATACATAAATGTTAAATAGTGTGGGGCTTAAGGATGAACCCTGCGGAACTCCACATGGGAGGACGAAAGGCGGAGACTCGTAACTTCCCAAGGCTACTGATTGTATTCTGCCTGACAAAAAGGATGAAAACAGTGTGAGTGTTTTGTCAGAAAGGCTGATGGAAATTAGACGACTTAGCAGAAGATCATGGTCGACAGTGTCAAACGCTGCCGGTAAGTCGAGCAGAATCAGGGCGGGCGCTCCCCCTGAGTCCAAAGTTACTCTAATTTCGTCTGTGGCTTTGATTAAAGCTGATTCCATGCTGTGTTCTGTTCTGAAACCGAACTGTGTTTCATCTAAATAGTTATGTTTTAGTAGATAGTCTGTCAGCTGTTCATTCATGACTTTCTCCACTAATTTGGCAGGTAGAGGAAGACGAGAAATTGGCCTATAATTATTGGGCTGTGTGGGGTCCAGGTTAGGTTTTTTCAATAAATTGAATTGAAATTGAATTGAAATTAAATTTGTAAAGCGCAGCTAATGCCTGGAGGCGTCTTGGCGCTATGGACAGACTGAGAACAAAAGAACATTAGTACAGGTAGTGATCAGGTAAGTTCCTTCAGGTGGTCTGTGTGAAAAGCCACGTTTTCAGACCTTTCCTGAAGCTCATCAAGGAGGGTGCTGTTTTTAGGGTAATAGGTAATGTATTCCACAGCGTTGCTGCTGATCTAAAAGGCTCCTACCTCCCCAAGTGGCCTTCTTGAAGGGGTGGTTGCCATGTTCCTGGCCGTTCCTGACCATAAGGTTCTATTGGGGACATACCATTTTAGTTTGTTCCTGAATTGTGTTGGTCCTTGGTTGTGTAGTGATTTAAAAGCCAGGCAAAGGACTTTAAATTTACATCCCTGCCTGACTGGAAGCCAATGTAATTTTTATGGCTTCTCTCGCCGATACATTTTTGGGAATTTTAAAATAAGACGTGCTGCCGCGTTTTGTACTATCTGCAGCCTGTTAATTAGGCCTGAATTAATGGTAAGATAGAGACTATTTCAATAATCTAGACGAGAGAGGACCAAAGCCAGAGTCACTGTTTTTAGAAGTTATTCTGGTATATATTTCTTAATTTTGTTGATTAGTCTTATTGCACAAAAGGAAATAGAAGTGACTTTACTGACTTGGTCCTTGAATTTGAGTTCTTTATCAATGATGATGCCCAAATCCTTAGTTTTAGTGGAGGGTACAGGCAGCGCATCAAGTACTGGGGGCTGCCAGTCAGGTGTCCAGAGGGAGGGTTTATTACCAAAAATGATAACCTCCGTCTTAGACGCGTTCAACTTCAAACAGTTGCCGTCCATCCAGTCACTCACATTCTTCATACAGATCTTAAAAGCCTCGCCCGGGTACTTTCCTCCATTTGTTAAAGACACCACAATCTGTGTGTCATCGGCATAGGAAGCTACGGCGAATCCTGCTTCTTTTATTATCAAGGCTAACAACGCAACATATAGATTAAAAAGCCTGGGGCTCAGGGCGGAGCCCTGAGGAACTCCACATGGTAGAGAGAACTGTTTGGAGGTTGCTGACCCCATTGCTACATTTAATTGCCGATTGGTTAGGAATGATTTTAAGAGTTTAAGTGCGGTACCTTTTATGCCCGCTTCCTGCAGACGGTCAGCCAGAATCTCGTGGCTGACCGTATCAAAGCCGCCGAGAGGTCAAGCAGCACCAGCGCGGCTGTTCCTCCTCCGTCTAAGATTACACGGATATCTTCTGTGGCTGTAATTAAGGCCGACTCAGTGCTATGATGCTTCCTGAAGCCGTGTTGTGTTTCATCCAATAGTGAGTTGGATTCAATATGTTCAGTGATTTGTTTGTTCATTGCTTTTTCAGTGCATTTGGCAGCAAAAGGGAGCCTTGCAATAGGGCGATAGTTACCGGGTTCTGAGCTATCGAGATTATCTTTTTTTAAAAGGGGGAGAATGGAGGTGCGTTTCCATTGAGCGGGAAAAATACAGGTGGCGAAAGGCACTATGGATGCCTTTTTCCATATAGTGGGGAAGACACCATGCGAGAACATAGCATTAAAAATGTCCGTAAGGCAGGCAGCCAGCAACTCGGGGGCTTGCTTGAGGATGTTCGGGGGAAAAGGGTCATGGGGGGAGCCTGATTTAGCCTGTTGAATAAGAGTGGTAATCTTTTCAATCGTGACTAATTTAAATTTAGAGAAGCTCGTGGCATCGGAAGAGCCAGCACTGGCGCAGGTGTGATTGTCTGGGCAAGTGTTGGTGTCAAAAGCGTCATAAATTTGCTTCACTTTCTTTAAAAAGTGTTGTGCTCGGGAGTCACAAAATATTTGTGAGAGTTCAATGGAATTTGTTTCTAAGGGACCTGATAGTTTAGACACCACTTGGAAGAGTTCTCTAGTGGAATTCGTTGCCAAATTGATTTGTTTAGAGAAGTAGGCGCATTTTTCTGATTTAATTATGTTTTTATATTCCGTCAAAAGGGTTTTGTAGGTGGCGAGGTCACGGGCATTATAGTCCTTTCTCCAGCGCCTTTCCTGTTGTCTACATTCTTGTTTTTAACCCTGAGAGTTTCTGAAAACCATGGGGTAGTAGGTGATTTCCTTTTGTCTGTAGTGTTTTTCAAAGGGGCTAGCTTGTCTGCTGCATGTAAGAGCCAATTATTAAAATAGTATCCCTTTAAAAGGGAGCGATTGGCAATTTTATATTGAAGGAAAAAGCTTCGCAATCAAGGCTGAGTGTAGGCTCACAGCTAGCTTTCAAGTTGTCTCGATAGACCATTGCAATTCCTCCCCCTTTTTTCCCTGTTCTGTCAAATCTAAATACTTTGAAGCCTTGCGGGACAGCATGGTAGAAGTCAGGACCTGCCGTTTTGTCACCCCAGGTTTCAGTAATAAAGAGATGTGATACTAGGTGGCGAGAAAGATGTTAAAAGACTGGTACTGGCAGATGACCGGGCAGAGAGATAAAGTAGGGATCACAGAAGGTCAAATGGTAAGTGGGGTTGTATACCAGAAAGTAGTGACAGTATAGTTCAGGAACAGTCTAGGGTGCATGGAGGAGCCCCTGAGTGTAACGTGCCACTCGGTATGGGTGGACTGGGAGGAAGTGCCATGACAGTGTTGACAAAGGAGGTCTGTCACCAGTCAAGACCAAAGCAAATTGTGGGCATCTGTTGGAAGGGATGGAGGGGTCTGGAGCGACCTCCCTGAGACATCATACGTCACACAGGTTTTACCAATTGGATGATAGATGAATGGGTGATGGGGAGATTTCCAGCACTTGTACCGGTGTGACTGGTTTTGATGCTGAAAGGGATGAGGTGTTTGAGGAGGAGATGGATTATGAGCACAATGTTTTAGATGAGGTGACATAAACAATGGGAGCAAGGGCGAAAGTCCAGAGGGGGACAGATTTGATGCATAGGATAGGCTTACGGGGTATGGAGCATTGGTACTTTGCAGGTTGCTGACAAACCTACCCAAAAACGATTTGAAACGGAAGCAAAGAAAAAAGGAGGGCCGCAATGAAGCTTATCACAACATACAGCCAAGTAAGGGATGATAGTGGGCACCTTGAGACCCTATGGATGTGAAGTAGAAAAGAATGTTTTAAGGGTGGTATCAGTGGATGAGGGCGATAGTCCAGTGAAAAAAACAGAGCTTTCAGAGACAGAAGGTAAGAAGGCTGCAGTTCCGGAGTGAAAGGAGGACTTACAAGGTAAATCTGATGGAAGAGCAGACAAGGATAAGACACAGGAGCCTAAGGTTAATGAGATGGGTACAGTATAATGAGGCAGTAAGTTCAGTGGGTGAGAGCAAGGAGGCTAGTGAAGAAGAGATTACCATTTATCTGTATTACCAAGTCTTTGGAGATGCATTTGATGCAAACGGCAAAGGATAAAATCTGTAAAGGAGAGTTTGTTGATGTTTTTAATTGCTACATAGAATAGTCAAGTGACAAAAGGCAAGGGAAGATACATGGGAATTAGAAAGGCAGTCCAGGGTTCCCATGACAATTGAGAATTGGACTTCACCATTTTTGATTTATGCAAGTGTTTATTGCTAACCCCATCAAAAGCGATGGGTTGTACTTTTTAAATATATGGATGTGGTCCGACCTATCAGCAGCCTTCGACACCGTCTCCCACCGCACACTAGTCGCCAGACTACATGACGCAGACATACAAAGAACAGCCCTGGACTGGATCCGATCATTCCTCACCGGAAGAAGCCAAAGGATCAAACTCCCACCCTTCCTCTCCGACCCCACGAAAATCACCTGCGGAGTCCCACAGGGTTCATCACTGAGCCCCACCCTCTTCAAAATCTACATGGCCGCCCTCGCAGCCATCTTCCGACAACACGGCCTCAACATCGTATCCTACGCCGACGACACCCAGCTCATCCTCTCCCTCACCAAAGACCCCACCACTGCCAAACTCAACTTCCAGAAAGGAATGCAAGACGTCGCAGTCTGGATGACCAACAGCTGCCTGAAGCTCAACGCCGAGAAGACAGGAGTCCTCGTCCTCGGTACCACCCCTTCTGCATGGGACAGCACTTGGTGGCCGACCGACCTCGGAAGCCCACCTACCCCCTCAGACCACGCCAAGAACCTCGGCATCGTACTCGACTCATCACTCACCATGAACCGACAGGTCAATGCCGTCACCTCCAGCTGCTTCAACACCCTCCGCATCCTCCGCAAGACCTTCAAGTGGATCCCCCCTGAGTCAAGGAAGACAGTCACCCACGCACTCATCACCAGCAGACTGGACTATGGAAACGCACTCTACGCCGGCATCAACAAGTCCCTACTCCGCAAACTCCAGACAATACAGAACACCGCCGCCAGACTGGTCCTCAGCATTCCCCAACATGAACACATCAGCCAACACCTACGAAGTCTCCACTGGCTCCCCGTGGAGAAAAGAGTCACTTTCAAAATCCTCACTCACGCCTACAAATGCCTACACAACAACGGACCCAAATACCTCAACGACAGAATCAACTTCCACGTACCCAAAAGAAACCTCCGATCTTCCAACCTCGCACTGGCCGAAACCCTGCGCATCCACAGTGCCAGAGCAGGCGGAAGATCCTTCTCTCACATTGCACTCAAGACCTGGAACGAGCTACCGGCAGACATCAGACGCGCCCCCTCCCTAAACACCTTCAGGAAGACCCTCAAGACCTGGCTCTTCGGCTAAACAGATCTGTGGACCCCCCCCCCCTCCCCCCTCAGCGCCTTGAGACCCTCACGGGTGAGTAGCGCGCTTACAATTCCCTGATTGATTGACTGATTGGTTCAAAGGGCTCAGATAGACTATGGCAGTATTGTGTGGTTCAACTATGATGAGGAATATAGAGCACATAAGGCTGTAAACCCAGACAAGCAATGGTAAGAAGTTGACAACGAGTTGTAGATACATTGGATGGCTCAGCTCTACCAGTGCCCTTGGTACACACAGTGAGTACTACAATACAAGCCCTCTCAAGGGTGCCCCACCCAATTTGGGGTGGGCACTTCTGAGGTGGGACACCTGCCACTGAATAGTGCATGCTGTCCATTTAATAGGGGGACTTATACAAAAGCACAATGTAAATTTAGACACGACTGTGCCAATTGCGGAGGGAGGCATCGATTGCATAATAGGTGGACCAAATCCCCTTTGGATAGCAAGAAGGTCAGTATAGAGGTGGGTGTCAACCTGAATGGTGCGGGAAAAGAGTTTGACTCAAGTTGGAAGTCTTGTACTATGGGTTACAGTTCTATCGATGAAAGATGGAAGCTAATTCATTATTTTGGGGATTTTAAGATGGTCTTAGGTTATGTTATCAGAGCCCTAGGGTAAGGAGATGGCCAAATAATATGAAATTAGCAGATACCAATCCAGGAGTAGTTAAGACAAAATTGTTGAACGAAGTTTAAGTGGGTAGGAGTTTCAGCCCATTTCATGAGTGGCTTATAGAAACCTTGACTATCTCCTCTTGACCCCACCTCATTCGGTGTGGTAAAAAAAAACAACATGGCAAGTTTCAACTAATACACCATCTTTCCTGGCCAGAGGTTGAGTCTATAAATGATTTTATCAGCAATGTAGATAAAGAACTGAAAGACATACGTTGATGATGCTATTGCATCGGTCAGAAGTTGTGGAAAGGAAGCTGAAATGGCAAAGTCTCATAAAATCAGCTTTTATGCTCCACCTGGTTCATCCAGAAGACTTTTCACTTCAGTGCTTGCAGTTTGAAGGAGGTATATATGTGGACAGGATTCTACCAATGGGATGTCAGTTTCATATTCATTATTTGAATTGTGTAGCTCATTCTTACAATGTTTTTTCAAGTTCAGATGTGGTTTCCATAGTGTCAACTTTTTTTTTGAATGAATGTTTCTTTTTAGTTGGCTAGAAAGATTCTGGAAATGGTGGTGGGGTACTTCAGGCTTCTCGGATGACAATGGAAGAAATGGGGGTGCCTTTAACGTCTGGAAAAACTGAGGGCCCTGTTACCATTCTGACATTTCTAAGTATTGCGTTTGGTTCCAACAACATGGAGGTAGGTTTGCCTGATGAAAAAGTGGAGGTGTTGTTGCAGTTGTTGAAAGGTCCAGTTATTCCAAAAATGGAAATGAGGAAGGTTCAATGTCTACATGGGCATTTGAACTTTGCATGCAGAGTGGTAAGAGCCGGAAAAGTATTTTGTAGATGACTAGGTTTTTTGGTGTCAGGAGCTGCATTGCCACATCACAGGATAAGGTTGAAAGCCAGTCTGAGAGAGTATGGATTACATTTTTTAAAGAATTTAACGGTGTGACCATGTTGTCTCTGCAGGATGCTCAGCTGTGTGTGTGTGTGGGGGGGATTTTGCTGCTGCAGCATGTTCAGCTAGTTTTGGTTTGTTTTGCCCACGATGAGCGGCAGAGTTGAGGTCAAAAACTGGTTCGCACAGAAGTGCATTGCATTCTTAGAATTGTTTTCCCATAGTTGTGACAATGGTTCTGTGGGGAAAATTGTTGGCTAACAGAAGAGTTATATTTAAATGTTGACAACCAAACAGTGGTAGAGTAAGTGAATTTACAGAATTCGAGCTGGTTAAGACTATTGCATGTTTTCTTGCTGGGCTGTTTGAAATACAGCATTCTTTTCAGGGCAAGATGTGTCTCTTGTTCACAGTGGCAGAGGTTCTGTGGGCTGGAGTCTGGAGTGGAGAAAGAAAAGTCCAAGATGCAGCAGGACTTTCAGCAACCTGGGAGATGAGACTACCGGACTTAGTTGAGAAGTCAGCTGCAACATCAACCAGGAGAGCATACAAAAAGGATTGGCACAAGTTCTTGACTAGTGGGGCAGTAAGGAGGGGGGTGTCAGTTCATGAGTTAAAAATGAAACAAAATGAGGCGGTTAACTCTATTATTAGTCAGATAAGCAATGCTTTTTCTGCGCTTCCCATTTCTGATAAATCAGCGGGTATTTTCTTTTAAAGAAAATGTTTTTGGGGATTATGATCCAATGGAGGGCGAAGTATGTAAGAGGATTTTGGCAGGTTGGGCTATGGCAGGAGGTGTCATGAAATACAGGAGGATGTCAATTTCTACAAGGTTGGTGTGCGATATTGTTCAGCAGCTGCCAGTTATTTGTGTGTTCACATGTAAGGTAGCTTTGTTTTCATTATGTATGGTTCATTATGATTTGGTGCTTTCAGGATATCAGAGTTATTAGGTAGTGGGGGAAGTTACAGGACAGGTATGCCAACATAAAGATGGTTCACGCTAACTGCTTAACCTGGTGGCGGAGCTAGCGGGGGTGGTACGCCAGAGCGGGACTTTTTGGGGAGCAATTTCGGTGAGGACAAGGTAAGTGTTTTTCTTTTTTTATTTTATTTTCTCTCATCATCTGTCGACTTCCCCCTCCCCCTGCTCTTACCTGCACTGGCCGTCATTGTGCGGCAAACTCAGGGACGACCCCGGGTGGCAAAAGCTCTAGCTGTGCCACTGGCTTTTCCGTTTCTGAGAGTTCTTCGATTAGTAGTGGGCTTTAGGTTTGCCTGCTTGAGATGCATTCCTTCTGAACCGGGGTAGGGACTGAGTAAATGAGATTAGGAGAGTCGGGTGAGGTTTAAATTATTAGGCATGTGCACATCTTCATGTTGAAAGAAGTATGTTTGGTTGAATAAGTGTTAATGCAATATCATTCTAGAACATGCGTAATTGTTTTGTTTTTTCTTTGCTCTTGAATTGTGTGAGTGGTCCTCTTAGCACTTCCACAGTGGTTTGGATTGTTGGTCATTCTTTTGATCGTTGGGTGGCAAAGCCAGCTGAGGCCAGGACGTATGGAATGCAGCTGGGAGTGGACAGAGATAGAATGATAGTGCGGAAAGAGTGCTATGCACTGGAGAGATACCTTAGCTATGTACATTTTAGGTAGGAGCTGGCCAGACTTACTGGTCAACCATCTTGGAGAAAATGACTTAGTTCTTGGTATCTTTTTGTTTAATAACATTAAAGCAGACCAGACACTCTTAAGGTAATTGTCGTCAGGAACACATATTCTGTGGCCCGAGTTGATTCAAAGAAAGGTATGGAAATGTATTTGGAAGCCAATTGCTATTGAGAAGCAGAGAAGGAAGGTAAATAGAGAAATGAGAGGTTTTTGTAAGAATGTCAGGATTTTGGTCCTAAAACATGCTGAAATTGTTCAAGAAGACCAGTCACCTTTTCAACAAGATGGAGTTGACCTGTCTTTTCTAGGGACCGAGTATTATTTACTAGAGCTCTGTTTACCAGTTGCAAATTTACTGGGGAGAGTTTGTGTGCCTGGTAGGAAAGTTTAAGCTGCAGTTATGGGGTGGTGTGGAGCAAGAAACCTTTGGGTTTTACTGGTTGGCGGTTTCTTTAGAATGATAGTTGATAAGGTGGATCTCACAGGATGGGCGAGCACAGCCCACTGAGGTCGTGTTCCATGGTCAGGTATCAAAGTGATGTATTGGGCGAGGGTGACATGGGATGGAGTGGTGACGTCAGTTAGTGCATGAGTAGTATGGCAGGTTTGGTGTGTGTGAATGGTAGGAGGTTATAGGGAGGGGTAGTTTAAGAGTTTTGAAGGGGTGAGATATTTATTTATGGAGTTTTATATAGCGCGAACGTGACCCATCAGGGTATCAGAGTGCTGTACATAGTGAACAAATCATACAAAAATGAAAAGAAAAAAAACCCATGCAGGCATATGTAGGAAGCAGTAAAAATACAGATACAATATACCAATCGTCCTGGATAATTCGAGGAGCAGGGGTAGATCAACATGCAAATAGACATGCTGAGTGACTTTAAGTGGGTTGTTTGGTCTTGTTCATCCATAGAGCCATTATGTATTTTATGTAAAAATTATATGGGACAAAAATTGCAAATCAGTTTTATAATCCACATGGCTTTGCTACAAATGAGTGTTACCCAAATACAATCCAAAAAAGTTAGCAATGATGTCAACAGCTTCAACACCACGACCGCCCCGGCAACCACCGAGACCACTGCCCCCACAACCACCAACCGCCTGCTCTCCTGGACCAACATCAACGACGAGGACACCAGCGAGATCATGAACACCATCCACTCCGGTTCACCGCTAGACCCGTGCCCTCACCACATCTTCAACAAAGCCAGTACAGCCATCGCGCCCCATCTCCGGAAAATAATCAACATCTCCTTCGAGACAGCAACCTTCCCGGAAAGCTGGAAGCACGCCGAGATCACCGCCTTACTCAAGAAACCCAAGGCAGACCCCAAGGACCTCAAGAACTTCCGACCCATCTCTCTGCTCCCGTTCCCGCGAAGGTCACCGAGAAAATCGTCAACAAACAACTGACCCGCTACCTCGAGGAGAACAACATCCTGGACCCTTCCCAGTCCGGCTTCCGCAGCAACCACAGCACCGAAACCGCCCTCATCGCCGCCACCGATGACATCAGGACCCTGCTAGACAACGGAGAAACAGCAGCCCTCATCCTCCTGGACCTATCAGCCGCCTTCGACACGGTCTGCCACCACACACTACGAACACGCCTTCACGACGCCGGGATCCAAGAGAAGGCCCTGGACTGGACCACATCCTTCCTTTCCGGCAGAACACAAAGCGTCCGCCTCGCCCCCTTCCGATCCAAGGCCACCAAGATCATCTGCGGCGTACCCCAAGGCTCCTCCCTCAGCCCAACGCTGTTCAACATCTACATGGCACCCCTCGCCCACGTCGCCCGACAGCACTAGCCTCAACATCATCTCCTACGCCGACGACACCCAGCTGATCCTCTCCCTCACCAAAGACCCTCACACCGCCAAAGCCCACCTCCACGAAGGAATGAAGGCCGTCGCCGAATGGATGAGGACCAGCCGCCTGAAGCTGAACTCGGACAAGACGGAGGTCCTCATCCTTGGTTCCAACCCTTCAGCCTGGGACGACTCCTGGTGGCCAACATCACTGGGAACAGCCCCGCCACCCACCGACCACGTACGCAACCTAGGGGTCATCCTCGACCCCACCCTCTCCATGACTAAGCAGGTCAACGCCGTTTCCTCATCCTGCTTCAACATCCTCCGAATGCTCCACAGGATCTTCAAGTGGATCCCCACCAAAACAAGAAAAACAGTCACCCAGGCCCTCGTCACCAGCAGGCTGGACTACGGAAACGCCCTCTACGCAGGAACGACGGCTAAGCTCCTGAGGCGGCTGCAACGCATCCAGAACGCCTCTGCACGTCTTATCCTCGACATCCCCCGACGCAGCCACATCACACCCCACCTGAGAGACCTGCACTGGCTCCCTGTCAACAAGAGGATAACCTTCAAGCTCCTCACCCACGCACACAAAGCACTCCACAACTCCGGACCAGCCTACCTCAACAGACGGCTCAGCTTCTACACCCCCACCCGCCAGCTCCGCTCGACCAGCCTCGCCCTCGCCACAGTCCCCCGCATCCGGAAAATGACCGCCGGCGGCAGATCCTTCTCCCACCTCGCCGCCAGGACCTGGAACACCCTCCCCACCAACCTCCGACAGACCCAAGACCTACTGGCCTTCAGAAGACTCCTCAAGACCTGGCTCTTCGATCAGTAGCAGCACCACCCCCCCTCTTCCCCCAGCGCCTTGAGACCCTCGCGGGTATGTAGTGCGCTTTATAAGTGACATGATTGATTGAAATGGAAATTTCTCTTTTCAGACAACTTGGTGCCAAAGCAGGTTCAGACATGTGCCCAAATACATCTCACTCAAATGGATCACATAAAGCAATCTAGACTCTATTCATTTACCATTACTCATAGTAAAATACAAAGAAACAATGTGTACTTTCAGTGAATTTAAACACTAAAATTTAAGTGCTGTTCTCTTCTATGTATCTTACCAGTAGATTAAAAAACACCATTAACCTAATTGCACAGACAGCAAGTAAGGCAATCATGTCTTCACAACATTCATACCGAAAGCAACTGATATTACATTTTGTACTTTAACAACAGGCGGTATTGGAAACTTTAAAGTAAAAAACAGGGAAAACTGAGTTTGTAACATTAGACATCATAGTGAAACTGCAAAGGATGTATTACAATTGTCTCTTCACCAGCATGGCAGGATGGAGAAAGGGGCAGCTTGAAAGAGGGTAACACTGAGTCCCATCTTTGGGACTTGCAGATTGTAGAAAGATGTAGGAGGTGGAATTGATAGTGGCAATATGTGAATAGGTTTGGGATGTGTCAGAGAGGCAGCTGCAGTTGGAGCCATTTTTGTGGAGGTCTGAGGAACTTGAAGCATTTTATATCTCTTAAGAACATACATGTATTTACCGTCAACAATGAAAAACCTCCTTGTGCAACCACAGAGTACACCTATGAAAATCATACTTGAGACATGTAGATGATATTCACTACAACAGGTACTGGAGACAATGACTGTGGATAAAAAGGGAAATAACTTAAGCCATACAGTGGATAAAAAGGGAAATAACTTAAGCCATGCATATGAAAAGTGCGTTTGGCATGGAGAAATGTTGACATGAATGTTCTTTTTGCCAAAATTTGTGTCAACCACCTCCTGTTGGTCATCGATTGCCTTGACCTGCATGAGTGCCACCAGGTTGTGTCCACCCAATTCGTTGAGCTGAGCTCAGTGTTTAGGAGTGTGCTGATGAAACCCAGCAGACCAAGGCAAAACGAGCACAAGTGGTTTGACCATTCTTGTAGAAAGGTCTCAAAGCGTCTACATGAGGCCCTTAAGGAAATCCCTAGGGGCACTTATAAAATGTATCAATGCAGAACTATAAGGACGCCCAAAGGACAAGACGCAAAGAACTTAAAAACGACTCATGGGGCACATAGGTCGAAAGACACAAGAGCCTTTTGGGCTGTCACTGGACATATTAAAACCATGGGCGCAAATCCTAACTCTGTCATTACCTCCATTATCCAACACACATCAAGAAGGGGGAGAAGTTACATTCCTACCCCGACCTCCCCAGTCACAGTCTATAATACACTAAAGGAGGTAGGAATGTGTCTTCCGGTGGTGGGTTTTTCAAATTCACACTCTCAGTAACCGAGTTCCATTGAGCGATTCGCTTGAATGAGAGAGGGAGCGGCCCCCTGTAGTCACACATTTATCAAGGTGGATCCGCTGCCTGGCTATTCCCCGCCTCTCTCCGTGAAACCCTAACTTGAAAGGGAAAAAGACCCAGAAAACTTTAAATTAGGAAAAGAGGGTGCTGTGTTTTGGGATCCTGAAGGTCCTGATGAATGCCGGAGTGACCCAACATTGTGGGTGCAGTTGAATCGGCAGAAACGTGTTGACACCTTTGCAGTAAGGAGGGGTGAAGTGATCCTAATCTTCTCCTATCACCACCATCCTTCGCGTTTTTTAACCTTTTAACCCTGGCTGGGTGGTCTAGGAATAAAATTGGAATCAGGGACACATCCGAGCTAGTTTTAACCTTCACTGACAGCACTTCTCTTTTGTGATCCCACAACTCTATGTTTGCATTGTCTCCCCTTCTCTTTTGCTCCACCCTGGGCGTTGGTCTGCGAAGGGGTGTCAATTAGCAAGCCCAGTGATGAAGCATGTCACAAATTTGTGAGTGAGGGCAGTTTTTACTCACTGAGCATGTGCCACCACAGGAAGACACATTCCTACCTCCTTTTGCGTGTTATATTACCTCCATTAGTCAGGAAACCTGGGTCAATCACTTTAAAGTTATCTATGTGTCTTTGAGTGCCACTCCCCCTGTTGTGGAGGTGGCTGTATTTCCCTTAGCACTGGAATTCACTCTAGATGAAGTGAGAGAAGAAATCAACAAAAGTCCCACAATGAAGGCCCCAGGTTCAGATGGAGTCCCTATGGACTTGAACAAATCTGTGCTAGATTTGTACCCCCCCCCCCCCTGCTGTGTAACTGCTTTAACGAAATTTGAAGACTGGGCTACCTTACTCATGGCACATGGCTGTTATCGTCCCAATATTTAAAAAGAGCAACCCCCGATCCCCAGAGTGCTACCGACCGATATCCCTGCTAGACTCTGCGGTCAAGCTGTTCGGGTCAGTGGTGCTGGAGCGTCTGTTAGACTGGGTCAGGGAGACTGACATCCTATCGGAGGCGCAGTATGGGTTTGTGAAGGTTTTGGCACCATCGAGCAACGTCTCGATTTGTACCTGTTGATCAGTAAATATACCATCGCTAAACAGGGCTCCATCTGCCTGGCCTTCATGGTCTCTTCTGCGCCTTCAACAGTGTGGTGAGATCTAAACTCTGGGAGATTTTGACTCATATGGGGGTTGAGGGCGACTTGGTTCAGTTTCTGAGATCCCTCATTACGATCTTTCTGCATCAGTCCGGTTTCGCTCTTCAGGAGAGAGGACAGACCACTTCAAGATAGGGAGAGCGGTATGACAGGGGTGTGTCCTAGCTCCATTGTTGTTTCTTTTGTATATCAATGGTTTAGGCTCCACCCTGTCTGCTAAAGTCTCTGATGCCCCCTCCATTGGTAGAAAAAAGGTTCCTGTCCTTCTATATGCTGATGACACTGTCTTACTCTCAATAACCCCTAATGGCCTTATTGCTCTATTTCAAGAATTTGTCTCCTTCATGGGCTCTCTTGGATTGGCCACCAACCAAGCCAAAACCTTCATGATGGTATGCAACCCCAAGCAAACCAAGATGTGGGGTGTCTGGTTGCAGGGTCATCCCGTTGCTCTCACTCAGGCCTTCTTCTACTTGGGTGTCGTTTTTGATGCGAATGGCAACTGGGGGGCCCTGCACCGCTAAAGTCCGCCAGGAATAGCATGTTGGAGATTTACAGAAGGAAGTGTCTCGTGTTCTAATGTACAGGTCAGGCATCTGGGGATACGTTAACCCAAACCCCCTCCAGGACGAACAAAAAAGAGTGCTCAGGAGGCTACTGGGTGTTCCACCGGCCTGCTCTACTTTTATCCTACACTAGGAGCTTGGGGTGGATTATGTGGAAGATTCTATTAAATTGGCCCCCCTTCTTCTTTGGTGATCGTTATGGATCCATCCACATGCCTCATTGGACAGGGTAAATTGTTAAAGACTGCCTGTCCTGTGAAAGAGCCCTGAATACCCCATGGCTTAACTATATCAAGCCTGCCTTGACGGATTTGGTTGTGCCTCGTTTATCCAATGAGCCTGAGGCCCTGACTAAACATGATACAGCCTGGGTAAAAACGTCCTTCAGGCAGAATAAACATAATCTCAGAGAGGCCCATGAGATAACCAAAATTTCCATTAGGATGTATACTTCTCTATGTGATACGTCTGGTCTAGAACCGTATCTGGAGTGTATTGACCACTCCTGGGATAGAATGTTATTAACGCGCTTTAGACTGGTTTCGTGAGATGGCACCTGAGCTTTCCCCTCGGACAGTTTGTATCCTCCAAAATTGCACTGTGTCCATTTAATGAATCGTCACCCCAAAGTCTGTTACATTTTACTTTTTTCTGTAAATGTTATCTCGATCTTAGCAAACGTTTCTTATTCCCAATCATCAGGCAACAGGACATTAGAAGCTCGGAGATGGCTTAGGAATATTTGTAATCGTTGGATTCCCCCTCCACTTGTATTAATATATGTTCTTTTATAAAATGTGCGGTTAGTAGAAGGAATCTAATGTTTTTTTTTTTAACATGGGTGGTCTATCTAATCCTAAAAATACGATTTTAATCAGAACTAAAGTTTTTTTTTTACCTAGGAATAATTTTCTTTTGCACTACATCTATTGTTATTTTCTAATTATCCTCCTCCTAATAGGAATTCATATTGTATTAATGAGGTTAAGCGTACCCTGTAAAGCATTTTGCCTAGGTATTCGGTTATGTTTCAGATTCCAGACCTGTTCTTTTAAAACGGCCTTTTATCCTTATTTTTAGTTTAGTATTTTTCCTGTGCTGTCTTGCCCTATATCTCTCATGCAAACAACACATTGCAAATACACCATATAGGTAGGTTGCTACCAGACCAGTTTTTTTCCTTCATCATACTGGCCTGTATTTTTAAGTCCAGGCTAATAAAAATGTTGGGAAAAGCAATGAAATCCTATATTTTTCCCCTTTTGAAACATGAACCTAAAAGAGAAAATGCATAAAGAAATCAGATAAAAAGTATGTGAGATCTATCTAAATAGAAATAGAATGATTATTAGATCAAATAGTGCGATAATTGACGTAAAAAAAGAATCCTGATATTTGAACATGAATTATTTTCCCTACTTGCTCTTGACTGTTCCACAATAGTAAAACAAACAAATGACCACTATATTTTGTCTATGAAAGGTGTCAGCCCTATTTATAGGTTCCGATTAGAGTTGAGAAGAGCGGAAAACAAGTGTGGAATTCTGCTCTGCTCAATCCGATTTTACCAGCCATAAATTCATCCAGTAAAATTGCTTTCGAAAACAGCTGTATGGAGCCCCGACCTCTTTACTGGCCCTGCCTGGCAAAGTGGGCTAAAGAATGATGATGGATTCAACCCAGATCTGTGACTGGGGGTGAGTGTTTGAAAAGTTTCAGCACTCCATCCATCATCTCCTTGTGTTTGCTTTGTTCGCCCTAAGTTGGCAGGGTATGCCCAGACGTGGGTCCCTTGCTCACTTTGCCACTGGATTCAAGCTAGCCTGGCTGAAGAGGGCTGTTAGCCCGAAACCGGTCCCAGGATGCTTGTTTCCGGTCCAGGGAAGAAATGGCTTGGCAGTTCGGGCTGGACTGTTCCCATGAGGCACAGGGTCAGACTGATTTGCATATAGCTGTGTCTGAACTGGGGTGGCAAAGTGAGCTAAAGAATGATGATGGATTCAACCCAGATCTGTGACTGGGGGTGAGTGTTTGAAAAGTTTCAGCACTCCGTCCATCATCTCCTTGTGTTTGCTTTGTTTGCCCTCAGGTGAGGCATAGGGGAGTTTGTAATGCTCCCCCATGCCAGAGGAAATCTTCCCTTTCACTTATGCTCCTGCTTACCCCCTCCCTCACACCCCACCTTGCATTGGAGCCCCAGCAGACATTTACTACTTGCAACTGAATTGGGAATTCCTTGTGGAATGCAATCTGGAAGAACCAAAGTTATTCCCAGTTCTAAGGGAATTTAACTCTTAATTGCAGGAATTCTATGCAGAGATACTGGCCGGTATCGAAAATTCCGGCGGACCGGAATCCCTGCATAGAATATTATCTGGCACGTAAAAGGGGGCCATGTTGGATAGAGTGGGGAGGTTGGGGAATATATATTAAAAAAAGGTCACCTTGCCGCCGGGTCCCGCGTTTGTGCTCCTGCTCTCCTCGTGGAACTTGAGGAACAGGAAGCACAGCAGTCCCCACTGACCAATCACAACGCTGCAATGCAGCGTTGTGATTGGTTTTGAGTGTACTGGTTCAACGCTCAACCAGGGAATGGGGGCCTGGGCATGTTCTCCATGCAGGCTGTAATGCAGTCTGCATGGAGAACGGGGAAAGTGTGCATGACTGGTTTGGGTGGCCCGAGAGGGCCGAACAAACAGTCATTGTGCACTTAGGAGTGGGCAAACCACTCCTCCCCTGCTCCGAGAGCAGAGCAGCCCCACCCACCTGCCTGCAAAGCAGCACGAAGTAACCCCGGGCGGAGCTGGCGTAGCGGGACTACGCGGAGGTCCACGGAGTTGGGAACAAACTCCGTGGAATTCATGGGCGTCCGCAGAAATTTTTCCAGGGGGGGGCAAAATGTTAACGTCATCACCATCCTCCGACATGATGGGTGCCAGGTGGGGCACAGAAACACTGGGGCGCAGGAGGAGCCATGGGGGACAGGAATCAGGCTGCATATGATCTCATACACCATAGGGTTGTTGTGCCACAGCCATCTCTTTCTTTAATAAAGTAAGATTTCTCTGGTGGTTATTGCAAAGATTTGTGTTTTGTCTACACCCAGTTAAGAATCATGAAGTTTAACATGCAAATTTAAAATTTGTATTTTATGTATCAAGGTAAGCGGGTTACTGCTTTTGACATCCTCTTGTTACTTGCTGTTCATAACTTGCAATAATTCTAATATATCTCAGAGAGCTATGGATTGGCATCAAGGAGCTACATGCAAGTGTCAAGGCATGGGTTTAGAACCTTATTGTTATTTTCAAAATCTGTCTGTTAGCAACATTGCTAAAAGAGGTCATTCAGAAGTAAGAAGGTCTAACGGGGTTTTAAATCATGACTTTGTGTTTCTCCCGACCAGGCACTCTTGACAATTTGTAATCCTCATTGTCTTATGTAACATACTGTAGATTGATTTGAACACTTATGATTTATTGTCTTTGTTTAACGTGTGCGTGTGATGTAACATACTTTGACACCCTACACTGGGATGAGAAATGCTATGAAACAATTAAATAAAAAAATGGGAAAATTTTTAAATCATAATTTGTGTAATTATCCAGATCTGACATACTTACGGTGTGTGCTCATCTCTTATACACAGAGGTTGAACAACGTCAAAAACCTGCATCCAAATCATATTTTCCTTGTACAGATCACAAGCAGTGGGTCTTAGTTTCCCTCGATTGCATTAGCATTTAGGTGTTAGGCTCCAGGTAGTACCCACCATGATGATACTCGAACAAAAGGGGTGCTGATGGCCCTTTAAATTAGGCCCTTGTTTTGGGGTTCCACCAGGTGATACTCGAACAAAAGGAGGGCTAATGGCCATTTAAATTAGTCCATTGTTTTGGGTCCACCTGGAAGTGAAAATAAAAAAGCCCCTTCACCGCCTGCAGGTTGATGCTCAGAATAAAGAGCTGTCAGTGGCGGGTGCTGCTGAATGTATCATGGTGTTGGCAAATTAAGCCAGGCCAAAATCAGCATTACCTCAGGGAGGGCACCCTGGATCCTGGACCATGCTTATTAACAGCCCCGGGATCTGGCAGGGTCACCCTCATGTTCTGCACTGTACTGAGCACATGTCAGTATTACCCCACATGAGGTCATTCTCAATATACTGTAAAGGTGTGTGGTAAATCACCCGTTTTAAAGTGCACCAATCTCTGAAGGGCGTGGGTTTACCTCAAATAAATAATAACGCTCACAAGCAAGTGGTAAATGCTTTCTACCCTCTATTAACAATGTGTGCCAGGACAGGTTGCCCAACAAATACGCAATTACACAAACAGTTACATTAGTTTGGTCTTGTTCTTACGCCGAGGGTTTAAGAGGAAACAGCACCTTACAGGCCTAATTCTGAGGTGGGTGGAGAGAACAAAGGCAAATGGTTATATTTTTTGTTCTTACTCCTGTCATGAGCTGATCATACATGCCGTTTGCTCTTGTGTTTGCTCATGCAATTGTCAAAGGGTCCTACCCGGAGGATATTTGATGTACAAATCTGTACGCTAGGAGTAATAACATTCAAAACTTGCCACAGGAAACGTTTATTCATGTTATTCCTTATTTCAGGGCACATGTAATTGGGTGCAAATACATACCCCCATTGCCGGCACCCACATAATAATGCTGTATCAGGTGCAAATGGGAGTTTGTGCCTGAATTGTTATCGCCAGCAAAGCTGCCATCGGAGACTAAACTAGCAACAAACAAATTCTCAGATTTTAGCACAAAGAGTGTTTAAAGTCAGGCGCGCAACGCCCATTGCGCTCAAAGGGCTTCAGCAGCCCCCCGTGTGTGTCAGCCGGGCTGAGACAGCTTCCCGGGCATACACACAGCCGCACCCGAGTACTTCACAGGTCTTTAAAAGACCATTTACTTGCTAACGAGGCTTTGTTGTGTTTTCACCCCTTCTTAGAGCCCCTGGATCTCACCTCTGCATATGGCTGGATGAATTATCTCCCCCGAAATTTGACTCTAGTTGTGCCTCTGTTTAAAGTAGAGGTAGGAGGGAGACGAGTTGACGTGAGGTTTAAAAAAGGGGTGAACGAGGGATTGAAGACGCCGCGTGGTGATGGTCATCGGCGTCCGCAGGGGGGGCAAGGAGGGGCGCTCCAGGGGGGGGCAAGCGCCCCTCCTTGCCCCCCTCTGAGGACGCCCATGGTGGAATTCCTCTCCTCTCCTCTCCGCTCCGCCGCCCGCCTACACCCCCCTATAAAAATGAATAGTAGTTTATTAATAAAAAACCAAAACATAAACACTTACCTGTACTGCCAGCGTCCCCGGGCTGCCCTCCTCCTCTTCCGCGCCGTCTCCTACTTGGGTCGATCATCTTGCAAAAACTGTGCATGCGCGCGCGCGCACATGCGAAGTTTTCGCAAGCTGATCGACCCAAGTAGGGGAGAGATGGCGAGAAAGAGGAGGAGGGCAGCCCGGGAACGCCGGCAGTATAGGTAAGTGTTTATTTTTTGCTTTTTAATAAAGTAGTATTCATTTTTAATAGGCGGGGTGGAGGCGGTGGCTGGCCAACTCCGCTCTGCTGCGGAGTAGGAATTTGCCCTGTACTCCACGTTCTACGCGGAACGCGGAGTAGGCAAATCCCTGCACACTCCTCTGGCGGAGCGGAGTTGTGGCCCGGGGTTAGCACGAAGCATAAAATGATAATAATGCAAAATTATTATTATTTTAAGTTTCTACTACGCACTGCTTAAAAGCAGTGGTGCGACGATCCTCCGCCGTGGCGGAGGAGCTGCCACTGGTTGGATATCAATATGCTCAATGAACCGCCCCTTCAAACAGCAATACATTAACATTCAGCACTAGATATTATGCAGTGCTTTGTGGGCCCATCCAATGCAGCTCAGATACTCCATATACTAAACCATATATAAATTAGGTTTTTTTGCATGACACTCATTCTTAACCAAATCAACAAGTGCTCCCACATTATGCAGTCAATGAAGGCTATGCCTTTAATCCAGAGCTGCCCATTGCGCTTGGTAGCCAGAAGATCCATGCTCAGCATGGTCTAGGGGCCGTGAAACGTAGCAAAGGACATAGTTAAATGTCACATTCACCACCCAAGCCAACTGTGCAGAGCTCAATGTCCCACTGAGCAGACTCAAGAATGCTTAGACTGGCCTATGGTCATGTCCTGCTCCTATAGCCCTTAGTGCATGGACGAAGACAATGCCTATGGGGCTCAGGGACAGGACAGCCATTCCGGTGGCTTCTGGGGACAGGTATACTGAGCAAAGGAGTTGGCCAGATGGCACCCTCATTGCCAAAACTGCATAACCAAAGGCTAATCCCCATGGACTCTGGGGTGGAGCGACCAGGTGCTGGGCAGAAGTTCATGCCCAGTGTGTAGGGCATGTAAAATTATGCGGCATAAAAATACAGACCTAACTGAAGAGGTCCCCTTAGTAAGTCTGCACTACTAATTTAGCATTTTCAGTGTGACTGCAGAGGCGGCATTCTATGTTCACTCATTTATTAATTTCTGGTGAAATATGTTTGTAGCACCAGATTGTTGCCTTGAAGCCACTTATTTAGAACTGAGCCCTAAAGTTTCCACGGTCTAGGCAGTAGGAGCTCAAGTCTTTGTCTTTATATTCTAAGACTTGTAGTTCAGGTCATGTCACTATAAAATCAAGATACAAGTACCAGAATGAAAAGATGAAGCCTGGGCCAGATATAATCGCGCATGGACATAGGGAGCTTGAGAACTCTGCTACAATTATGTATAGATATGAATGTACTGGACCCATTAGTGTGAAGCAGAGTCCTGGGTAGTGTTGTCGATGTAGAAGCCCACCACTGTGGGATTGTGAGTGAGGAATTGGTATTGTCGTGCCATAGTCAATACGTTTGGCATATAAAACAGTTCTGAGATATCATGGCTGGAGCCTTCAAAGGCGCCACAAGTTTGTCCTTGTTTCCAACCCATATCCTATGTGCTTCTTCAGAGCTGAGGAAATGGCAATGACAAACTATAGCAGGTTCACAGGTGTTTGAGAGCCCTGGTTATATTTACTTCCTGCTGTTGCCATTATGACCCCTCTGACCTGGGGCAGAAAGAACTTGCCATGAGTAGCATCTGCTGCCCAGTCTACTAACTGTTATCCATGTAACAAAGATTGTTATGCCACCCCATACTGTAAAGAGTGTGCAAGAATGCTATGATTTAAAAAAAAATTAAAATAAGTTAGTCCAAATGTGCATTTTATAGCATGTCTGAAAATATTTGTAGGGCATCTGCCCTACAGAAGATTGCGATTCAGCCTGTCCACCAAGTTTCATACCCGTGTTTGGGAGTGGCATTTTGAGGTTTCCTGTGCAATCAGGGCTTACTAGTCTGAGATTGTGCCAATCCTGTGGCTTACACCTGGACCCAAACCGGACACAAAAACCTAGCAGCTTTAGTACTTGACCCTGAGGGTAGTGAAGGCGAGCAGTACATGGTTGTTCTAATCCTGTTCAGCGGGCCACAGGGCAAGCAGGAGCTATTGGGTCCAACCGTGAGGAATGAGGCCTTTTACTCCTCATTTCCTGGAGCCCAGCCTACTATGGATCCTTAGCAACTGGGACAAGTACCCCTTCTGCACTTGACTCTCAGTGGTAGCGCGGGTCGAGCCACCCAAGACTTCTCGGGGGGTGGTAGACACAGGGGGGTGAACACCAGCTCACAACTCATAATACGTTCAGCAGCAGCAATAAATAGTTGTCCAGTTAAATACTTGCTTTTAGGAAAAAAGGAATATTTATGTACCAACACAAAGTAAAATATGACATTCTCAAACAGTCCCCTGTGGTCAGGGCTCTAGTTTTTTAGCAGGTGATTTCCTAAGACCTACTCCACTCTGACTTGTGGTACTATTTAATCCCCATTCACTATAGGCAAAATTCAGGTTAAGCCCTACTAGTTGTCTGAGTCTCAGGAGCTCCACTTCAACACTTATTAAATCAAAAGTGTTCCAGCCTGATGCTCTGTATGGCATGATGTAAAGACTTGCTGGTACACGCATGATAAAAATTCAATCAGGATCACTCGTACGCAGGACTACATCTTTAATAAGACTAAGTGCTCTTGTTTAAGTTGAAAGGTACGTGGGAAAGAGTAATTATCCCTATGCATGCGGTTTAGTTTAGAATGGTTTCTGATTGAGAATGGTGGTCCATTGTTCTGTCACTCCTTTAGCGTGCTGGTCAAGCAATATTGAGGACCGTTTTCTTTGTACCACACAGTGAATGTGTAGACCGTGCAACAGACACACACCAGCTCTCTGGGGGAGGTTTCACAAGTGAGTTTAGTGAACCCTCTCTGTTTTTAACGCATGAGACAGGCGGTGTTCACGGAGTTTGAGGCCCGCAGTTTCACACTCACCAGGGTGGGTGATGGCTCTTGACTAACTGTATTCACCTTTGTAACACCGTAGGATGATGATGGCATGGACACAGAGTTTATTGTGATTTATCTTGGATGATTAGTTCGACCAGTATGTTTTTTGCAGTTATGATGCATTCGGGTTGTTTTAGAATTAAGGACTCTGTTAATTAACAATTTTACTTCACAAGAAGTTTTGACTATTGCTTTTGAGTTTAAGCTATATGGGCACCTTTGCACACCCGGGTGATCAGTACATCTTAGAGTATTCACGTAGGTAACTGGAACTGAAATGGATATACTTGTGATTTTTATTTTTTATTTTTTTATTATGCTTTAGGTTGTTCCTTATACCCTTGTCCTGATGAGGCCCGAATGAAAGGGCTGAAACGCGTCGACAGTTGAAGAAAGGAGGAATCCATGAAAGTGCAAATACTGTGTTAAAAATGGATACACACTATTAAAAGTTTGTAGAGGTGGAATAGGTACCTCAAGTGTGTAGAGGATTACCTCACAGTGGATTGCAATGAATTAGAAAGCAAACACGTCATTGTAAAAGCGGGGGTAGGAAACAATTGTGTTTTGATTGTGATTATCTATGTATTTTCATGTATGTTTTGTGTATTGTCCTTTGTGGGTAACGTAATAGAGAACAATTAAAAGAAATGAATAATTGTTCCAACCAGGAATAAACTGTGGTATGTGGTTTTTGAAACATAGACAAATAAAATGGGATTATGTACCAAGTAATAGGTGTAATTGATTGTACCCTATGTCTATTTTTGAATATATCCATCCCTCTACATCAGTTATTGTATGATGTGATATTTACCTGCCCAGAAGGTGGAGGGTTATTTGGGCAAACCCCGTTTTTTTGTGATGTGATTTATATGAGCGGATATGCACTGAGCCAATGAATGCGGGTTTCCCCATATTTAAAAATGGATGCAGGTGTTTTTGTTGCTTATACCGGACATGTTCTGGTATGGAGGACTTTTGCAAGAGAGGTAAGCCCGTCAGGCTCACAAGATTACATTTATATCAAATTGTATTGGGCTATGGTTATTGATTTGCATTGTTTGTTGCCTAGTAGGCTGTTGTAAGTTGACGTATGCTGTGGTCTTTGGATCAGCTTCTAAACTATAGAAGTTGGATGTTGAGTTGAATTGTGATCTTCCCTTCCATTAAAAGCCTAACCAGTTTTCTGTTTTGGGAGGAGAAAAAGTTGTGGATGTATACAGCTTGCGCAATTAAGGACATTTATTGACTATGCATGGTCAAAAGTGTTGGAAATATATCCTAATTATTTATGGGGCACATACAGATATATCCACTTGTGTGGGTTCTTTATATGAGTTGTAATATATGTTTATTTTAGGCATTTCAAAGTATCTACTGGGATAAAAAGGGGAAGAAATGCACCAACTTTAGGTAGAAAATTAAGAGATGCAAGTTCTGTTGGATTTGAATGGTGGACCAAAAGACTTGGTAAATTTCATAAATATTTGGACATTGGGTGGGAGTACAGTCCTGTTGGATGATATAACACTCAGTGAGGTGTAAGTGTTCTTGATTCTTATTAACACGATCTTGGAAGTGATACCTTTAGTATTAACTACTGTACAGGGAAGAATTAAGGGCGCCAGAGAGAGTTTGTTATATAGTACTGGTCTAGAGCCCATGTGTGTAAGTATTAAGTGAATGTTTCTCACTCTAACATCTACTATGAGACATTAACAGCCTATTTCTGACACCTTCTATTGGTTTGGTATTTTGAAGGATCTTGATAGCGAAATTACGAGCATGAGTTGTAGTAGAAGAAGAGTTTGGAAAAAATATGTATGTCTCCATACAAAGGGTGCCTATTGTGTATCCGAGGTTACAAATTTGCTTGTTCAGCGGGACACTAGAATTATAGGAGCAGGGTTGAGTAAATTATGCAGCAAGAAATGACAAAATATGCAGCATAATGCAGCATATTTTGTGATAGTACTGCTTCATTATTTTGCCACTTTTACACATGTTAACACTGTCAGGGCAAGGGTTTCCCCTCATTAGTGACATTTTCACACCTAAGTACATCAATAAGCAAATGCAAGGTGACCAGTCAACTTTTGCAAAGGGCCTTTACCTGCACCGCAACATGTGTAGCTGAATTTTTAGTAACTTTTGATCTGTTTGAGCAATTCTTTTAATTAAAATCTGCAAAATATGCATCAGATGAGGGATTATGTGGCAAATTCATAATCACTCAGAAACAGATATTGCTGCAGAATCTCACACTTGCAGTGGCCCTACCTATACAAACCATTCTCTGATTGTGTAACATTCAATTTAACTGGAGCATTCCAAAGTATCTTTTTTTCAAATGTTGCTAATAATGCTATCATTGACTTCTGTAAAGTTTCTGTGCAGATTATGATTGCTGGTGCAGGAAGAAACATGTAATCTAGGTTGGTGGATGCTCCTGCTCTGACTTGAGAAGAAGGTTGCTTCAGTTTTCAGTAGAAAAACTTCCATCGCTTGAGCCTGTAGCATCCTAAGTAAGAAGATATCATTGAGTTGGTTGTATGCTAAACAGCCGCGGCCGGTGCAGGTAAGCGCAGTGGGGTGGGGCGGAAGAGGGGGGGAGTCGACAGATGACAAAATACGGAAAATTAAATAAATAAATAAATCCTATTCCGTCGTCTGTCGACATCCGCCCCGCCCTGCCCCGCCCCACTGCCTCACCGCGCTTACCTGCACCGACCGCCGCTGATGCTAAAATATGGAACACAAAACATCGTGGTACAACAATATCATGGTCAAAACATTGAAAACAAAAATAATGAGTTTAGATGCATATAATGTAGACTACCAAAAATGTGTGATTCTGCAATGTAAACTACAAAAATATTGTGGCTCAAAATATTGTGGTAGAAAATATTAGTATTAGAATGGTAGTATACATATTGTAGTTTTCGTTAACTTTGTTATAATTTAAAATAATATATTAATTATTTTTTTAAACATAATATAATCTCTGAATTACATGTGTTGCACTGATGGCTTACCAATTTCTAGGTCTCCCGTACCAGAGAGCACAAGCTGTCTGTTTAATAAACGACCCATTCTTAGTTTGCAGTGGGTTTAAAGCCCACCCATTGTTTACCATTAGTTGGCTTTAATATCACTCTTGTTTGTTTGCTTCTTATTCGTTAGCTTGCGTGGGCTTTTCTTCCTCTTTTTGTGTTCGCCACATTACTTGTGTCCTTCCACTGCTCAGTTTTCAGGCACTATTTTTATCTTTTTGGTTGTCCGCTCTACGAGAGTGCATGTGTTTTCCAGTTGTGTATTTCTCTTCCACCCACCACCATGCTCCATGTTGCTCTCTGTCTCGCCTGTGTGCTTATCTCCTGCCGCTATCCGTGATGGGTTTGCTGTGTTTCGCCTGTGTGCTTCTCCCATCCCCCTCTCATTGATAGGTTCACCCTTGTGTGCTTCTTCCCCAACGTTGCTTTTCTCGCCCGTGATCTTCTCCTCCCCAGCTCCATGATAGTCTCACCTTTGGCCATTTGCTTTTCTACCCACACATTCCACATTGCTTTTTCTCCTTGTGATTTGCTCCCCCACATTCACACACTCTGTGTTGCTTCCGCCACTTTAAAAAAACGCTTTTTCAAATGTTTCCTTTTTATTTACCAATCAACTCTATTTATCAATCAATCAGGGATTTATAGAGCGCACTACTCACCCATGAGGGTCTCAAGGCGCTGGGGGGGGGGGGGTGCGGTGCGGGCAACTCCAAGGTCATCCGAAGAGCTAGGTCTTGAGATCTTTTCTGAAAAGGTGCAGTGTCGGGCTTCGTCTGATGCAGAGGGGGAGTTCGTTCCAGGGCTTGGCCCCGATGTAGGAGATGGATCTGCCACCCGTTCTGGCCCTGAGGATATGGGGGACCGTGGCTAGAGCTAGGTCAGCAGAGAGGAGGTTTCTCTTGGGTGCGTGGAAGGAGATTCTTTCGTTGAGGTATTGGGGTCCGGTGTTATGGAGGGCCTTGTAGGCGTGTGTGAGTAGTTTGAAGGTTATTCTTTTTTCGACAGAGAGCCAGTGGAGGATGCAGAGGTGCTGGGTGATATGGTCATGTTGTGGGATGCTGAGGACAAGTCTGGCTGTGGCGTTCTGGACGGTCTGGAGTTTGCAAAGGAGTGTTTTGTTGATTCCGGCGTAGAGCGCATTTTCGTAGCCCAGTCTGCTGGTGATGAGTGCGTGGATGACGGTCTTCCTGTAGTTGGGGGGGATCCATTTGTAGGTCTTGCGGAGTATTCGGAGGGTGTTGAAGCATGTGGAGGACATGGCGTTGATCGGGCGGTTCATGGTGAGTGAGGAGTCGAGTATGATGCCGAGGTTGCGTGCGTGGTCCGTAGGGGTGGGAGGGTTTCCGAGGGTAGGAGGCCACCAGGTGTTGTCCCATGCAGAGGGGGTGGAGCTGAGGATGAGGACTTCCGTTTTCTCCGAGTTTAGCTTTAGGCAGCTCCTGCTCATCCAGGATGCAGCGTCCTTCATCCTTTCTTGTAATCTCTGCCTGGTGATGTCAAGTTCTTTGGTGAGGGAGAGGATGAGCTGGGTGTCGTCGGCGTATGAGACTATGTCGAGTCCGTGTTTTCTGACGATGGTTGCGAGGAGGGCCATGTAGACGTTGAAGAGCATAGGGGCTGAGGGAGGATCCTTGGGGTAATCTGCATCTGATCTCTGTGGGTTCGGAGAGGAAGGGCGGGAGTCTTATTCTTTGTGTTCTGCCTGAGAGAAAAGATCTAATCCAGTCTAAGGCAGTTCCCTGGATGCCGGCGTCGTGGAGTCTGGCGGCTAGTGTACGGTGGGAGACAGTGTCAAAGGCTGCTGAGAGGTCTAGGAGGATGAGGGCTGTAGTGTGGCCCTGATAAAGGAGGGTGGGCATGTCATCAGTGGCGGCTATGAGGGTGATCTCGGTGCTGTGGTTGCTGCGGAATCTGGATTGAGAGGAGTCGAAGATATTGTTGGTTTCTATGAAGTGCGTTAGCTGGGTGTTGACCACTTTCTCGATGATTTTGGTGGCGAAGGGGAGAAGAGAGATGGGCCTGTAGTTTTCGAGGTCTGTCGGGTCTGCGGAGAGATCCTTCAGGAGGGGTTTGACTTCGGTGCATTTCCAGTCGTCGGGATACGTGGCTGTTTCGAGGGCGCAGTTAATTGTTCGTCGTAGTTCGGGTGCGATGGCGGTGGCGGCCCTGTGGAACATGTACGGCAGGCAGGGATCAGTGGGTGCTCTGGAGTAGATGCTTTTCATAGTCTTTTCGGTGTCTTCTGTTGTGACAGGGGTCCAGGTGAGGAGGGTAGGCTGGATGGCGTCGCTGGTGGGGGGTTGGGTTGGTGCCATGGTCTTGGTCGTCAAAGTTGTCGTAGAGCGACCTGATCTTGTGGTGTAAGAAGGAGCTGAGTTTGTTGCAGAGGTCTTGGGAGGGAGGGACGTCAGTAGTCTTGCAGTTGGGTCTGGTGAATGCTTCTAACTAAAAGAAAAGTGCCAGCTTCATTTTGTAAACGCATGCCTGAGAGATATGCGCACCTACAAAATGACACAGCTGGCTGCGTCATAGTCTTTTTTTTATATTCCTCACTAGCTATGCTCCACAAGAACAGGGATACTGCACAACATCGCTAAAAACCACTGGCAAAGTCAATAGGTCCCAAAGGCAAGACCTATTGGTTTTACCTTTGCTACTTTTTCTCCTGATTGGGCAGTTCTGCATAGACCGCTGAAAAATGACTTTTAGAGCAGTAAAACAGTTCAATGATGACATTTGAACCAACTGGAAATCATATGCTGCAATGGTCAACCAAAAACAGAGCAAATTCATGTGATGAGTGGAAAAGTGCCCTGTCACCAGTGCAAAGCATTATCATCAGGCCTACAGTGATCGTGTTTTGTTGCAGTGAGCCTTAAATGTTTCCCTCAATGAGCATATGGTTAAGAGTAAGAGACTGGCTGAATATATGAGAGAGAAAGAGAAAGAGAGAGAGAGGAAGAGGGAGAGAGCGAGAGAGAGAGCGAGAGAGAGAGTTTGTGTATTTCTTTGGTTTTACTGTTTGTAATGCGCTCCACGATTACCATACATATTAATGTACCACACAAATAAACAGACTGAGGGGCTCATTACGATGCCGGGCGGAAAGCCTCCGCTTGACACCGTCTTGGATTCGGGAGTGACCGACTTGCGGTCGGCAGTTCCGACTGCCGAATTACGATGCGACCAAACACTGTTCGGTCGGATTCCCATTGTTTCATATGGGAGCTCTTGTTACGCCCGAGAACCGGCCGTAACACAGGCTCCTATAGGGAAATGTGGTGTGTGTGTAAAACCCTGCACCCTGTTGCAGGTACCCCATGGTGCCTGCCACACAGTGCAGGGTTTAACAGCGGTGTACCTTAGGTAACCCCACGGCCACGGGGGCTAGGGGGCCCTGCCAGGGGCCCCCAAAGTCACTTTCCGACAGCCTTTCCGTGTCGGAAAGGCCGGGCATAAAGGCTATTGAAAAACGACATAGTGATCCTGACGGCGGAAACGCCGTCCATAGGGGGTTACGGTGCGGTTCCGACCGACAGGAATACTCCGCGAGTCGGTCGGAATCGAGTCGAATGACCGGCTGGTTCACATTCCGACCGCGGACATCGTAATCGGGTGGTCGGACTGTAAACCGACCTAGTTGGTCGGAAGGGCTCCGACGCGGGCAGTAAGATTCTGACTGTCGGGTGGAGGCTTTCCACCCGACATTGTAATGAGCCCCTGAGTAACCATACAGAATATATAATATTAAAAGGCAGACACAATAAATCAGCACACCTCAATTCAAGGCCTGAAACAGGGTGTTTCATTTAGTTTGATTTTATGACTGACGATTCTATTGGTGTTTGTTTGACACCCTACCTTTTCTAAATAATTATTGAGTGAAAGGGTGTGTGTGTGCATTTGTTTTTTGATGGTAGTGCGCACCACAAATACCATACAAAATATACCCTTGGTAATGCCACAAAAATCAGATAAACAACTGTGAACTTAATGTTAAAACAAACAAGATCAGCAGACTTCCATGGCCTTAATCAGGATGTTTCATCTAGTGGAACTCCTTTGCTCTTTGTTTGGCATCATGCTTTTTTTTAATAATTATTGAGCGAAGCCATTTTTAGGTCGAGCCTAGCGGCAGCGCGCATGCGGTGCTCGCTCTGCGAGGCATGCAGTAGTCGAGTATGCTGTGGAAGCCTCGCCTTCTCTCTGCCCATATTTTTGATTGGCTGGTGTCACTGTCCTTGGTAAATGCTGGCTTTCGATTGATAATGAGGCATGTTAGTCCCTCCTTGTTACCGCCCTGTCGCCATTTGTTACCTCCCATGAGGACTGGATCTTTTACTTGTGGCGTTACATGGTCTCCTTCACAAGTCGGTAAGCAATATTTTTTATTTTATTTGCAGCGCGGTCCGCTTTCACTTTAGTGGCCGCGCTTGTTTATTTAATTAATTTGCCGCACGGGCGGAAAGGGAGCGTTTCTACTCACTAATCTAACAAGCATTTGCAATGCAATAGGTCTCGCATTTACGCGAGTTTGAGCTATTGACATTGCAAATAACAATGCCTTTTATTTTTGTTTTGTTTTTAAAACATAAATAAAAGGCATTGTCATTTACAATGCCAATAGCTTAAACTCGCGTAAATGCGAGACCTATTGCATTGCAAATGCTTGTGTTTTTTTAAGCAGCACGGCCGCCCCGTAACACTGGTGCCTGCTTTCAATCACTTTAACCCGGCATTATCTTGTGTCTTTTTCAACACCCCCAAGTAAAATGGATTTAGAAAGGATTAGCGAATTAAGTCATGTGAATTCCAGGTAGCACATGATCGTGTGCTAATGGGCTGAAGGTGACAACAGCACATCTGTGTTACATGTCATCTGTACTAAAGCCACCTGACGGGTTGTTTTCAAAAGCCTGTTTTATTAACAACACCACCACAAATACCTCCACCACCACCAGTACCTCCACCACTACCAGTACCACCACCACCAGTACCACCACTACCACCAGTACCATCACCACCAGTACCACCAGTACCACCACCACCACTAGCCCAACCAGTACCTCCACCACCAGTACCATCCCCTCCAGTACCACCACTACCAGTACCACCACCACCATCAGTGCCACCACCACTACCAGTACCACCACTACCAGTACCACCACCACCACTACCAGTACCACCACCACTACCACCACTACCAGTACCACCACCACCACTAGCACCACCACCAGTACCACCACTACCACCACCACCACCAGTACCCACCACCACCAGTACCACCACCAGTACCAGTACCACCACCACCAGTACCAGTACCACCAGTACCACCACTACCAGTACCACCAGTACCACTGCCAGTACCACCACCACCATCACCAGTACCACCACCAGTCCCACCAGTACCACCAGCACCACCACCAGTACCACCACCACCACCAGTCCCACCACCACCAGTACCACCACCAGTACCACCACCACCAGTACCACCACCACCAGTACCACCACCAACAGTACCACCACCAGTCCCACCACCAGTACCAGTACCACCAGTACCACCAGCCCCACCACCAGTGCAACCACCAGTACCACCACCACCACCAGTACTACCATCAACACTACCAGTACCACCACCAGAACCACCACCACCAGTACCACCACCAGTACCCCCACCACCAGTACCACCACCACCAGTACCACCACCAGTGCCACAACCAGTACCACCACCAGTACCAGTACCACCACCAGTACCACCAGTACCAGTACTACCAGTACCACCACCACCAGTACCACCACCAGTCCACCACCAGTACCAGTGCCACCATTACCAGTACCACCACCACCAGTACCACCACCACCAGTACTACCACCACCACCACCACCAGTACTACCACCAGTACCACCACCACTACCAGTAACACCGGTACCAGTACCACCACCACCACCAGTACCACCACCACCAGTACCACCAGTACCAGTACCACCAGTACCACCACCAATACCACCACCACCAATACCACCAGTATCAGTACCACCACCAGTACCACCAATACCACCAGTACCAGTACCACCAGTATCACCACCAATACCACCAGTACCACCACCAATACCACCACTACCACCACCAATACCACCAGAACCACCAGTACCACCAGTACCAGTACCACCAGTACCAGTACCACCACCCCTACCAGTACTACTGCCACCACCAATACCACCACCACCAATCCCACCACCACCACCAATACCACCACCACCACCTCAGCGCCTCTCGCTCACTAGTAAAACAGGGGCACTGTACGAGGCCGTAGCTGCAGCCGAGACCATCCCTCCCTCCCTCCATGCGTGCCATAAAGGACAGCCCGCCCTGCACCAGGAGGTGAAGTCAGGACCCTACTACAGATGGAGTGTTTATTAGGCCAAAGATAGCAATGACATTACGCAATGCCACACTGCACACTCAAATCACGGAGAGGGAGGAAATAGCCCCCCTCCCGCTCTTCCTCCTGAGCCGCGACAGTGTAATCACAGCGCGAAACGTGTTGGAGCGCTTTGTTAGTGTTTATAGCTCGGATCATATGTAACTCTCACTACACACTTTGTGTCTGTGTAATTTACAACACTTACACATCTTCTTCACTGCACTATTTATCACTACTTTGAAGACGTCGCAGGCCGGTCTCTTCCTCTGATATTTACAATCTAACAAGTGGTCGAGAAGGCCCTTTATTGCAATGCAATAGGTCTCGCATATGCGAGAGTTTAAGCTATTAGTATTGTAAATGACAATGCCTTTTATTTATGTTTTAAAACCCAAAACATAAATAAAAGCATTGTCATTTACAATGGCAATAAGCTCAGACTCGCGTGAATGCGAGACCTATTGCATTGCAAATGCTTGTTTCTCAGTCTTGTCTGTGCTTCTCTGTGATGTGCCTCCCCACTTAGGTAACAACCTTCTTGTATATTGTTTAGTGTCTGTTTCTCTTCTTTTCATCACTATGATTTCACATTTAATCAATATCTTAACAAACCCAGCGTGAACCTGACCTCGATCTGAGCTTCTGCTTTGTGTTTTCTGCTAACCCCTGCGATGTCCTTTTGTAGGTATAATTGCTTTTCTATTATTTTTTTTGTAAAAAGTCACGCCAATTTACTGCTGCGACACATTGCACACCTGTGTCCAGTTCCTAAATCAAAAAGCCCTATTGATCGCCTTGTTTACTGAGCAGTGCATTTTAATTTCAGAACGTTTGAGTTAGCACAGTGGTGTTTGAAATACAAAATAAAAACTCATCACACAGGAGATCGATAAAACGCACGTACATTTTCATATTCATTTTAATATTTCCCATTTTGATTTCAAAGTTTGTAACAAGAAACTCTGCTTCACGAAGAAAATAAACGAATAAATGAAATGTATTCACTGCAGTTTCAGCCCAGGCATGAATGAGTCCCAGAAGAGTATCCGGTTGTTTGGTCTGAATATTGTTTTAGTTTACACCCTCACAATCACTGAGGTTAGACCGAAAATAGTCCCGTGGCGGAGGCAGCTAGAACATGCCAAGGGCAATATAAAAGATGTGAAGCCATTAAGAGACCGAAGGAAAACCACGTAATGCGCACAGAAGGATACCAGATGCCGCCATTTTACTGAGACACATTGTCCAGTCCTGCACTTTTAATCGTTTTTCTCAGGCCTTTTATTGATTTTATCGAACTGTGAAATGTTTAGAACTCCCACAATGGACTGGTCTGTTTAATTAAATATAGGACCCCTGTGCTCATCTATATGAAACACTGATAAATATGGCGCTGTGTCGACAGAACTTGAAAAACAGACACATCGTTGCCAGTGGCAACAATGTCATTAAGAGTTATTTTTTATGCAGACCTGGATTTTAAGCCAATATCAGTTTGCATAATTGGATGAGACCTGTAGGCACTTACAATATCACTACAGGTCCTTGCAGGTAAATTGATACTAGCTGAAACATTACACCGTGTAAATGTACTCCAAATGACCCGGGGACAAATGGCAACACTGCCTCCATAAAGGGCAGTTAAATAAGGCTTCTCGCAATGTACAGTATTTTTTAAGTCACCTGTCTAGCCAACACGACAGTTTTTAACCTGCGGTCAGACTTACAGCCCCCCTTGGATATTGCGGCTCATACACCATTGACTCACTCTTTTTGGCTTTAAACACCAACCTTTGCTCCAAATTTGGCAAATCTTTCTCCTGTAGACTTTTTCCAGCTTGACTTCTACGACCTTCGTCTGGAAATGTACCAATTATTTTCGAATATTTTTGATTTTTAACCTTATCTGTTTGGCAGCATTTTATTTCTATTTTTCAGGTGGTATTGAGCGTTTGTTACTTTACTCTTTTTCTTTTGTTTTAACGTTGTCCTTGGTTTTCAGCGTAGAGAGGAAGGCCTAGTGATTTAGTTCTATGCCCGCTAAAGGTGATGTCACTTGTAACTGATCCTTGTGCTAGACTGACCCTTCTGTCCTATCCGTCTCAGTGAAACCTGGGAGTGGGTCTATCCTCACCTGTATGTCTTGCTAGCATACAGAGGCAGTACTGATTATTTTCTGCATCCTCATTCGGGTACTTTCTTACTGTTCAGTGTCTTGGTGTTCACTTTTTTTTTTTTTTTTATTTATAAAGTTTTATATAGCGCGGACTAGACCCGATGAGGGTATCAGAGCGCTTTACATAAGTTACATCAAAAGAAAAGTTGAGCGCTAGTCACATATAAATGAGTATCTAAGATGAGATCGTGTATGTTGTAAGTTCTCGTTGAAGGTCAGGATTGTGTTAGTCATTCTCGTTTAGAGATCAACACGGCTCTTGGTTGATGAGCAGCTTCTGGTTGGTATCAACTTGCCTCAGGGCTGGGATCAGGAGAGAGTTTTATTCATTAGAAGTAGTTTGACTTCTTTTTTGAAGGAGGTGGTGGATGGGCTCATTCTGATGGCTTGGGGCAGGGCGTTCCATATCCTCGGTGCGAGGCCAGAGAAAGTGCGTGTGTAGGGTTTTTTCCCCTAAATTTGTGTGGTTTCAATAACAGGGTGTTGGTGCTTCTCAGAGTTCTGCTATTGCCTGATAATTCGAGTTTATTGGCTAGATACTTTGGTGTTTTGAGGTGCAGGGCTTTGTGCGTCATGCATGCACTTCAGAAGCATAGTAAGGATGCCATGGGCCCTGGTGCAAAAATGACCCCTTTAACTGCTGCTGGGGTAGTAAATACAGCTAGTAGTATTTATCTGCTGTACCAATGGTAACTCCGCCCCTGGTTCTCTTAATTAAATCATATTACTACATTCACAGATTTGTTAATATTTTCACACTTGTGTAGCTCTGTACATAATTCTATCACTGTGCTGGCACTATTAGCTGACTACGTTAAGATAAATATAGAAATAACATTAGGTAGGGATTCAGGCAATTTCATTTCAATAAAATACGTTTAGATTCAATCACCAAATATTCACAAGGTCAACCATTCATTCATTCACTCATTCATTCATTCGTAAGGTCAGATCATCATTTACTAGATGAAAACACAAACTTTGTGTTGGGTGAGAAAATAAACTCTGTGAAAGGCCATCCAGTGCCGGCTTTAGGGCAGTGAGACCGGTGCGGCTGCACTGGGCGCTGACCTCAGGTGGGGCGCTGTGTTTAGCAATAACTTACAATTTAAAAGCAGCTGATGCAGAGTTCCTTGTCCGTCTAGATTTCGGGCAGCAATAAAAATGTCAAGATAACTCATGTGATTAATGTTCCTGCTAGAGAGAGAGAGAGAGAGATCGGAGTTTTGTCTAGTGGCAGTTTTGACTCGCCATAAAGTAGCGCAGAGGGTTTATATGCCTGCTGCAAAGAACAGGTCTGTATTTAAAGTGGATAGCTGAGTGGATTAGTAAAGCCAGCCTTTACCAGCACTTTAAAACAAGTGAAATGTATATGAGAGAGGGGCTGTGGAGAGATGAGGGGCCCTTTTGCCAGGTGGTGGTGAGGGAATCTGAGGATGTCAAGGAGGGGATGCTAAAAAAGTTTGTCGCACTGGGCGCTACCTGCGCTAAAGCCGGCCCTGAGGCCATCCACACACTCCAAAAATAAGGGTAAAGTTTAAAGCAGTGGGCATACAACTTCCCATTGAGGAACATCAATCTTTTAGCTCATTCTTCCACGCAAATATAAGGCAGAGTCACTTTAGCAGCTTTCGATGTCAGACCGGTGGTGCTGGAACGATTTTCAGTGTTCAATGTTACAGCACCCAAGTCACAGAGATTGTGAAAAATCCAAGTATCATACAAAGAACAGGTGTAGCCAAGGAGTCATGATCATTCCACAGGAATTGTGCGGATGTGGTATGTTGCCGGTGGTGCATTTTGGAAGGTACTGTCACAAATATAGTACTAAAGCATGGTGCAGTAGTGCACTGCTATTGACAGACAGCAACATTTTCATTGAAATGGCCACTGTTAGACCTGCCAGCCCTAGGGTGGTCTTACCCCGTTTTTTTCTCTTTGCCACTACCTTTTTGTTGGACCTAGGTCTCTGGGCGCCTTACCACTGCCAAACAGTGCTGAGGTGCAGGTGCTCTCTCCTAATAAGATGGCTGCCACAGGCCCCTGCTACTGCGGAGTGGCCATTGCGCACGCACATCCTAGTAGTCAGGATCAGGCTGGGACATAATGATACAGTATCCATGCCGTCCCCGCCTCTGGCCTGATAGCCAGACATGAGGGAAGCTTCTAGAACCTTCCAGCTCAGGGAGGAGTTATGTTTTGCCGCCTTTCAGGAGGGTCACCTGACCTAGGGGTATAAGAGGTTTGGAGGGAAACCTAGTTAGTCAGTTGGGGCACCACTGGACCTGGGGGAACCTCTGTCGGAGTAAAGGCTGTGGGGCCTAGGGGGGAGACCTACTCTACTGGCACTGACTGGGCCTAGGCACTGCTGTACCAAGATAGAGGAGGACCACCTTCCACCTGCTGACCTTGCCCAACGTGAGGGGACCCAGGGAACCACCTCCAGTGTGCCTGCCGGGAACCATCCTGCCTTTATGCCCACCAACTCAACCCCCTTTCCCCAACTTACTGCAACCAAGCAACTACAAGGGAACTGTTACATCCACCAAGAAACTATCAAGCCACTGCAACCTCTACATGCAGCTGGGGATCACCAGGTAAAGCGCTGTATGCTGTGCCCTGAAGAAGCGCTGGGTGCCAACCTGCCTGCCTCCCCTGCAAGCGCTTTGTCATTGGAGCGCTGTGTCCCCTGAGCGCTGTTCCCCTGAAGCGCTGTGTGCCAGGAAGCGCTACCTGGACCCCAAAGCGCTGTGAGTCCGAAGAAGCGCTATCCGCCGAGATCGTCGCCGCGACCCCAGTGCAGTGAGAGAAGATGCGCGGCATTCCCCGACCCCCGCTGCGGCCCACCTGCGCCGCGACAGGAGAAGTAGCTGCGGCCGCCAAGATCCCACCGCTGCCACCAATGTTAGAACCGGGGTCACCGATTCCGACACGGTAGCTTGGCGCGAGGCAGGAAGGCACCCGAAGGCACTGTGTTAAACAGTTGTGCAGCACACACTCACACTGACTCAGTAACGCGCACACAATAAGGAGACACCACACCAGGCTGTTAGGTAAAAACAAGATTCTTTATCTAATTTAAATCAGCGGTAGATGAGGCAGATAATCTCAGGGCAACATTTCAATTCATTTAGCTTCCTAAAACCAGTGCGTAAATTCATTCAAGCACATCATAACAGTAACACTTTACGCCATTAAAAAGGCAGTAGCAATAACCTCCTGGAAAAACAGGTAACACTGTATGTCATAGCTTGCAGGTCAAAACATAGATCCAATACATTCAGGTTCATTTCATTAGTGAGTAATTAACTGCGGGTTTCCACTCAACATAGCAGGTGCTGCAGAGCCTGTGGCAACTTAGGCCTAACCACATTCAGGACAGTGGGTGTCTCAAGGAAGGCCAGCATTCAATCTAAGCACCTTTAAATCAGAGCGATGACCTGGATTACCGTGGATGATCAGGCTTTAGCCTAAAGGCATCATTACACATAAACGTCTCACTTAGAGGCAGTTGTCAGGCCTATACATATACTCTAGAACATTACATTTTGAGTGGGCCGGTATCAAGGCCCAGTAACAATCCTTTGTGGGACTCTCCCAGACCTCCTCTCCTTAGTAGGCTCACTCGGGCAGTTAGCAGTAGGGGGTGAGCAGGCCAGGCCCAGTCTCTACTTCAGGGCCCAGCCCCAGGCGTAGGGGAGGCAGTCACCACGGAAGGAGGAGGGGTGCCGCCCCTCCCCGTCCACTCGGGATGTCAGGCGGGGGAGGCGCCGCTTAGGCGAGGCCTCCGTGTGGTATGTCACTCCCCCCTTCAGGCCTCCCGGGCTCAAGTGGATTCCGTCCTATCTCACGGGACGAGCGCAGCGCCCGGAACCTCCTCTCCGGCCGGTCCGCTCCTCTCTAATGCGGGGACCTGACGGGGGAGGCAAGTCGGCGAAGTTCCCAGAAAGGAAGGCCTTGGTTGTTGGGAAGACGGGGGCCGGCAAGGCTCTTCTCCGGCCCGATGCGGGTGAATGCGCTCGGCCACAGGCCTCTGGCTCCTTTCTCAGCTCCTGTCAGGGAGCCAATCGGTGTGAGGCTTCTCGGGGGCGCGGCCTCTGACGCAGCGGCGCCCCGGTTGCCTAGCGACACCGGTGAGGTGCTTGCGCGGTTCTACTCTTCCCCACGCCTCTCCCCTGACGCGCCTCACTGGGCCGCGCCTCCTCTTCCTCATGAGGCCGCGCCCTTCATGCTGACGGGAGCTGCGCACATTGCCCCCGCCTGGGCCGCACCTCCTTAGCTTAATGAAGCCGCGCCTCCTACTCTTATGCCGTGCCGCAGCGGAGGCCGCACCTTCCATCGTTGAGTGAACGGCATTTCTGAGACCGTGCCCTTTTCCCTGACAGGGCCGTCCCTCCTTCATTCCTGTCACAAACGTGCCAGTTCCTGCACTTAAAGAGGCTTCAACTCTGCCAACTGAGACTGTACCTTCTGTCATTGCTATGACAGCTTGTTTACGAATTACTGAAGTTATGCCTTTAATTTCAACCAACTCTGCGCATTTCTTGTTACGCAATAGTGACCTTCTTGGGGATTGAAAGCATAATACACTGCTTTCCTCTCGCATTTATTAATAAGGCGAATTTTTCAGCATCCCCCCAGCATATGACAGACTTGACCTTGTCTCCCTCCTTTTGATCTCCTGTACTCTGCTAATGTATTTATGCATGCCAATACACTAAGTTTGTGATCCTAGGAGGAGATAAGCAACGATTGTGAGAAGTTGGCCTGGTATATGCTGTCCACTAATTATAGTGGGCACCTTGCACCAGTCCAAACAACCCCTTATTGGAGATAGGTTAAAGACAACCTTTATTGAAAGTTATCCTAGTGGTAGCTATGGAGAGCAGCCTTCAGGCTAAGTCTTGAAGGAATGTAAAGCAGCTTGTTTTACCAGTCTATAATCTCTTGAGTGACCAAATGAAAGAGGACCACACCAGGTATATATTCAAAATATATGTATTTATTGCTAAACACACCCCTCTAGTCTCTTTATGAGGCTAGAGTTCGAAGTACATAAGTTATAAGTTAGTTATCTACAGTAATAGCACAAATACACGTTTGAGCCCTAGGGGCGTACCAAACCATATACCAATAAAGTGGTATAAGAACCACGACTGAGCTAGACACAGGGCCTAGAGCCTGTAGAAGTGCTTGGACTACAAGGAACCACCCAAGGTAGTGACACAGGGGACCCACGGGGGACGCGTGCAGTGTGAGAACACCGCCGCGAATCGCCGTTGACTTCTATGGGGAAAGTCGCGGTTGGAATTTTAAAGAAAAGGGACACTTAGAGGAGGACTTGGAGCAAACCCTTTTAGAACTAGGCTGTTCTAGTGTCAATACCCACGGGAGCACCGGAGTACTCGAGTTACCTCACCCAGGGGAGCCGGGTGCATAGGTGCCTTTCGGGGTCGGGTTTCGTCGTCGTTTTCAATGGCGATCTGCTGCAAAGTGCTGCTGGCGGCCAAGTCGAAAGTGTTCGGGTGGATCCAAAGGTGGATCGAAGATCTGAAGAACCTGAAAGCAGAGGGGACAGAGTCTGGGTCACTAGCCAGTGACCAGGAAGGCGATGAGCAGATGCCCACCGATGTCGAGTGCTTCAGGTAGGTTGACGGTCGTCTTGACTCTTCAGCCACGAGGTCCAGGAGGCGTCGACGACGACCAGGAGCTGGATTCGAGCTGTCCCACGACGTCTGTCGATTTCAGGGGTGTCGGCGACCGGATTGGACCCAACAAGCCTTGGCAACGGCAAGTCTCGTGGAAATGGAAGAAGGACGATGGTGCAGACCAGCAAGGTCTGTGGGACTCACCCAGCAAGGGTAAGTCAGGGCACGCCTGGAGCAACCAGGGAGCCCAAGCAGAAGAAGATTGGCCTTCGGGAGGGCCTACTAGCCAATGGACTAGCGACCGCGAAGGAGCCTCGAGTGGACGCACTTGGAGCTGGCTCACAGGACACTCATGGAATGGAGGCCAGTGATCTTCGGTGCAGTCGGTGCTGGAGGCTGGGGCTACTCGGAGCCCAAAGCGCAACTTCGTGGGAGACCCAGAAGAGGATGCACTTGCAAATGCGATCGGTGTCCAGGGGTCATGGTTCCACGTTACCCACGACAGTTATGGGCCTCAGCTTTGCTGGGGACTCAGGGCAGCCTCTGGGAAGTCTGGAAATCCACCTCTGGTGATGCAAAGACTTCGGCGTCCGGCGGGAGCTTCAGCGATGCAGACCGGACAATTGCTTCTTTGGTGCCTGCCAAGCAGGGGAGTCACTCCTTGACCCCAAGGGAGATTCTTCAGTCCTCTAATCTTGAAGTAGAGCGTCGAAGGTCCAGGATTCTGTGTCAGAGTTTCGTCCAGGTAAATCTAAAGTCCTAAGGACTGGGGTCCCATACTTATACTAAGATAGGGGGTTGGACATACTCTGGGGACCCACCTATGGGAGGGTCAGGGCAGAGGGGTGGTTACACCCCTTTCCCTTTGTCCAGTTTCGCGCCAGAGCAGGGGCTGGAAGCCCCTGAGCCGGTTTGAACTGGGGTATGCACAGGGACACCAAATGTGCCCCCAGTGCAGGACTTCAAAGCACCAGAGAGTGCTCCCGCCCAGCCCCAATACACACTATCCTGTCTGGGGAGGTGGTTACACCTCCCTGGGACAGGAAACCTATTGTCCCGGCCTCCCCTGCCGGAGTTTCGGTCAGCAGCAGGAGGCCAGACTCGTGTCTGTGGCAGCGGCATCCATTTTGTGATGCCAGGGCTCTGGAAAGTCAGTACCGGGTATACCGGTGTGTACATGTCTCTCCCTCTAGAAGGGTGGAATGCTACCCCCGCCGCCAAAACTGGCGGGGGGTAGTATTCCAAGATGTTTGACACCAAACACGACATGTTTCCGTGCAGCCATCCCAAAGTTAGCATTTAACGCGAGGTTATAATGCGCTTAAGAGTATATGGTCGGGCTGCACTACAAACAGCATCAGAGAAGGGTCTCCGAACGCTGCAGAGGGGCCCAGCTCATGCAGGGGCACCCTCTCACATAGGAACCACGCACTCTGCCTTCAGGATTGATAAGGCCTGCCATAGGAGTGACTTATAGGTTTATATGTGTGTATGTATGTAGTGATATAGGTAGCCTATATCACAGTAAGGGGTGCATGCACCACCTTACCCAGGCTGCAGTAGCAGACCTGTGGTGTCCTTTTGGCTGGCCTTCCAGGGGTGGCACAATCCATGCTTCAGCCCCTGGCAGGCCTCTGAGGTACCTATGCCCTGGGTACATAGTATACCATATACTAGGGACTTATAAGGGCACTCCAGATTCCAATCAGAGATGTGCCTAAGGCACATGGAAACCATTTTAGAGAGGAAGCAGCTAGGCTGGGGTTCTGATTAGCAGGGCCCCAGCCAGACTAAAGTCGAAAAACAGTGAAGCATCAGCAAAAAGTGGGGGTACCCATGTGAAGCAGATCCTACTCTCCTACACAACCCCCCCAAACGTAGGGACATTAAACTAACCTTGCCCAGTTAAGTCTTCATGTTCTAAGTGGAAGTACCTAGAGAGTCCATCTGCATTGGCATGGTTACTCCCAGGTCTATGTTCCACTGTGAAGTCCATCCCCTGTAGGGAAATGGACCACCTAAGTAGTTTGGGGTTTTCACCCTTCATTTGTTTTAGCCATAAGAGGGGCTTATGGTCGGTTTGAACAAGGAAGTGAGTACCAAACAAGTATGGCCTCAACTTCTTCAGAGCCCAGACCACAGCAAAGGCCTCCCTCTCAATGGCTGACCAACGTTTCTCTCTAGGGGTCAGCCTTCTGCTAATAAAAGCTACTGGCTGATCCTGACCTTCATCATTCAATTGTGACAGTACAGCCCCTACCCCCAATTCAGATGCATCTGTTTGGACAATGAACTTCTTGGAGTAATCATGACTCTGTAGAATGGGAGCAGTGCACATGGCCTGCTTTAGGTCATCAAATGCCTTTTGACAGCTAACTGTCCACTGAACCTTTTGGGCATTTTCTTGGAAGTTAAGTCATTCAGGGGTGTCACTATTGATCCATACCCCTTGACAAATCTCCTATAGTACCCAGTCAGGCCTAAAAAGGCTCTCACCTGAGTCTGGGTAGTTGGAGCAGTCCAGTCCATGATGGTCTGGATCTTGCTCTGCAGTGGTTGAACCTGGCCTCCACCCACAAGGTGGCCCAGGTACACAACCTGACTCTGCCCTATCTGGCACTTGGTGGCCTTGATAGTCAGGCCTGCTTTCTGCAGGGCCTGCAAAACATTTCTGAGGTGGACCAGGTGATCCTCCCAGGTGGAGCTAAAGACAGCAATATCATCTAGATATGCTGCAGTATAGGCTTCCAGACCTGTAAGGACTGTATTCACCAACCTCTGAAAAGTGGCAGGTG
Organism: Calotriton arnoldi; assembly: GCA_963921515.1. Lineage (NCBI taxonomy): Eukaryota > Metazoa > Chordata > Amphibia > Caudata > Salamandridae > Calotriton > Calotriton arnoldi. The sequence goes on from CAWUFW010004002.1 coordinate 1,578,192, forward strand.
CATTCTTCAGACCAAAGGGCATCACCACAAATTGATAATGCCCACTAGGGGTTGAGAATGCTGTCTTTGGCTTTGCATCATCAGCTAGTCTGATCTGCCAGTAGCCAGCTGTCAGGTCAAATGTGCTTAGATACTTGGCTGAGGCCAAAGTGTCTATTAGCTCATCTGCCCTAGGTATTGGATGGGCATCAGTCCTAGTGACTGCATTGAGACCCCTGTAGTCCACACAAAACCTCATCTCTCTTTTCCCACCATTGGTGTGAGGTTTTGGCACAAGGACCACTGGACTAGCCCAAGGGCTATCTGAGGGTTCAATAACTCCCAAATCCAACATCTTCTGGACTTCTGTCCTGATACAGTCCCTGACATGGTCAGGTTGCCTATAAATCTTATTTTTAATAGGCAGACTGTCCCCAGTGTCCACTTCATGAGTGCACCAGGTAGTCTGACTGGGTGTCAGTGAGAATATGTGCCTGAACTGATTGAGCACCTGTCTGCAATCAGTTTGCTGCTGGGGAGTGAGGCTGCCTGCCAAGGCTACACCATCCACTGACCCATCATCAGGGTTCTGTGAGAGCAGGTCAGGGAGTGGGTCACTCTCTTCCTCCTGTCCCTCATCAGTAGCCATGAGCAAGCCCATGTCTTCCCTGTCCACATATGGTTTTAACCTGTTGACATGGAGAACCCTGTGGGGACTCCTGGGTGTTCCTAGGTCGACTAAATAGGTAACCTCACCCTTCTGTTCAACAATGGTATGGGGTCCACTCCATTTGTCTTGGAGAGCTGCTGGGGCCACTGGCTCCAGCACCCACACCTTCTGTCCTGGCTGGTAAACAGTCAGTACAGCCTTTGGTCATGCCAGGCTTTTTGAAGTTCCTGGCTAGCCTCAAGGTTTTTAGTTGCCTTTTTCATGTACTCAGCCATCCTGGAGCGGAGACCAAGTACATAGTCCACTATGTCTTGCTTTGGGGGCTTGAGAGGTAACTCCCATCCTTCCTTCACCAAGCACAATGGACCCCTGACAGGGTGACCAAACAAAAGTTCAAAAGGGCTGTAGCCAACCCCTTTTGAGGCACCTCCCTGTATGCAAATAAAAGGCAGGGCAAGAGTATGTCCCATCTTCGCCTAAGCTTTTCTGGGAGCCCTTTAATCATGCCCTTCAAGGTTTTGTTGAATCTCTCAACTAAACCATTGCATTGTGGGTGATAGGGTGTGGTGAACTTGTAAGTCACTCCACACTCCTTCCACATTGCTTTCAAGTATCCAGACTTAAGTTAGCACCCCTGTCTGATACAACCTCCTTAGGGAAGCCCACTCTTGAGAAAATTCCCAGGAGGGCTCTTGCCACCACAGGTGCTGTAGTGGTCCTAAGGGGAATAGCCTCTGGGTACCTGGTGGCATGATCCACTACCACCAGGATAAACCTGTGCCCAGATGCTGTTTGGGGATCCATGGGACCAACAATGTCAATCCCCACCCTTTCAAAGGGAACCCCCACCACAGGTAGTGGTATCAGGGGGGCCTTTGTAGTGCCCCCTGCCTTCCACTGGCCTGGCAGGTTACACAGGAGCAACAAAACTCCTTGGTGTCTTCAGACATGTGAGGCCAGTGAAAGTGAGGGACAATTCTGTCCCAAGTCTTGTTCTGGCCCAGGTGACCTGCTAAGGGAATGTCATGGGCTAGGGTCAATAGGAAGCCCCTGAACTTCAGAGGTATAACCAACCTCCTGGTGGCACCCGGCTTGGGGTCTCTACACTCTGAGTACAAGAGTCCATCATCCCAATACACTGTATGGGGACCACTAGCTTTCCCAGCAGCCTCAGCAGCAGCTTGCTGTCTGAGGGGTTCAAGAGAGGGGCAGCTCTGCTGCTCCTGGCTCAGATCTGCCCTGGAAGGGCCCCCTGTCCCCAAGAACTCAACCTGGTCAGGTTCAAGCTCCTCTGGGACAGTTCCTTCCTCAGGACTGAGATCATCCCCCTCAAGAGACTGATCTTCCTTCTGAGCCAAGGGGAAGGCACTGCCTTTACCCTACTACTCCTCTTCTTGGAGGGCACTTGGTCCATTATTCCAGAATCCAAGGCCTGTTCAGTGTTAGACATTTTGGCTTGTGACCTGGTCACAGCAAACACATCTGCAGGGATGCCCAGCATTTCTGCATGGGTCCTGAGCTCCACTTCTGCCCAAGCTGAAGTTTCTAAATCATTGCCAAGCAAGCATTCAACGGGTAGGTCTGCACTTACCACAACCTTCTTAAGGCCAGTTACCCCTCCCCACGAGAAGTTAACAACTGCCAGAGTATGGTCTGTTCTGACATTGCTAGCATTGGTCACTTGGTACATTTCACCAAGTATAATCTGCCCAGGATCTACAAGGTCTTGTGTCACCATGGTGACACTTGCCCCTGTGTCCCTAAATGCCAAAGCCTCTTTTCCATTGATTAAGGGCTGTTGCCTGTACTTGCCCAGATTACTGGGACTCACAGAGGAGGTCACATCCATGCCTCCATCACAGACTAGGACAGCCTGAGTGAGTTCTCTGACTAGGTCAGAGCTCATCTCCTTACCCAGGGTCAACCCTACTAAACCCTTGGCTTGTGTAGTCCCACCACCAATTGTAACTGCACTAGGGGGAGCAGGTGCCTTAGGGGCATTGGTGGGGGCTGGAGTAGAGTCTTTGGACTTGGTGCAATCACTGGTCCAGTGGGTCTTTTGCTTACAGACCTTGCACCATGGTTTCTTTTGGCCTCTTCCCTTGTTAGACTGTGAATCCCCACCTGAAGAAGATTTTTGGGGGCCTTGTGAAGACTTCTGGTCTTTACCCTTCTACCCACCCTTATCAGAGTTTTTAGAATCTTGCTTCTTAGGGTCACCACCTTGGTTCTGTACCTTCTGCCTCACCCTGGTTCTGACCCATTTGTCTGCCTTCTTTCCCAATTCTTGGGGAGAGGTCAGATCAGAGTCCACCAGGTGCTGATGCAACAGCTGATTTTGACAATTATTAAGGATCTGCTCCCTCATGATAAGATTGTACAATCCTGTGAAGTCACATACCTTACTGCCCAATAACCAACCTTCCAGAGCCTTGGCAGAACAATCAACAAAGTCCACCCAGTCTTGAGTCTGTGCCTTTTGGGTATCTCTGAACTTTAACCTGTATTGTTCAGTGGTTAGGCCAAACCCATCAATCAGAGCACTCTTTAAGACTGTGTATTTATCAGCATCCTCCTCTTTAACAGTGAGGAGCTTATCTCTACCTTTGTCTGCAAAGGAGAGCCACAAGATTGCTGCCCACTGCTCCTGAGGGACCCTCTGTACTTTACAGGCCCTCTCCAGTGCAGTTATCCATTTGTGGATGTCATCCCCACTCTGGTAGGGAGGGACAATCTTGCTCAGGTTTCTATGGTCATAAGACCTTTCCCTATCTCTGGGGAAATTGCTGCCACCATGGGACTCTAGTCCCATCTTTTTTCTCTCTTTGTAGAGATCTAGGGACTCCCTGTCTATAGCCAACTGCTGTTTTCTGAGTTCAAGCTGGGCTTGCTCATACTCAATCAGTCTCTTTCTCCTGTCATGAGAGGATTCTCTCCTATGAGAGGAGACAGAGGTCCCTATTGAGGTGTCAGAGTGGTTAGACTCCTGAGAAGGAGATCTAGACCTTCTGGGCACACTCACAATTCTTCCTGGGGGACAAAGGGGAGGTCATTCTGATCCTCCTCCTCCTCCACAGGAGGAATTGGGTTCTCCAGGTCAAGGTCATTTTCACCTTCCTGGCCAGTTTCAGGGGGGGGCCTGGGTTTCTTCACCCCTGATCCCTTCCTCATCTTCTGCCCCACCCTCTCTGCCTACCCCTTCAGACCCTAGGGGCCTGCTGAGATCATCAGCCAGTAACACCTCCCTGAGGTGTTGGGTGCTGGCACTTTTGCCTGCCTTCAGCTTCCTAGTATTGCATAATGCCCTCAATTCCAAGAATGGGAGTTTATCATACTTGGAGGGAAGAAGCCCACTGGCTTCTGGCAAGGACTCACTGGGTCCTGGCTTTGAAGACATTACTAGTGAGGTGTGGTGTATGCACTACCTACTCTAGTGTGGCCTACTAAACTCTCTTGAGTTGTAGAAAGGGTGTGCTATCCCTTAACAAACAACTCTAAGTTCAGTAGAACTTACTGTATACTAAGCTTGATTTATATGTACCTTAGGTACCCTTAGTGGTTTTCAGTTGATCAATTCAATTGAGATTATCTGGTAAAACAATAGCAAGCTGGAATCCCACACGCTGCACACCAATGTGAGAAGTTGGCCTGGTATATGCTGTCCACTAATTATAGTGGGCACCTTGCACCAGTCCAAACAACCCCTTATTGGAGATAGGTTAAAGACAACCTTTATTGAAAGCTATCCTAGTGGTAGCTATGGAGAGCAGCCTTCAGGCTAAGTCTTGAAGGAATGTAAAGCAGCTTGTTTTACCAGTCTATAATCTCTTGAGTGACCAAATGAAAGAGGACCACACCAGGTATATATTCAAAATATATGTATTTATTGCTAAACACACCCCTCTAGTCTCTTTATGAGGCTAGAGTTCGAAGTACATAAGTTATAAGTTAGTTATCTACAGTAATAGCACAAATACACGTTTGAGCCCTAGGGGCGTACCAAACCATATACCAATAAAGTGGTATAAGAACCACGACTGAGCTAGACACAGGGCCTAGAGCCTGTAGAAGTGCTTGGACCACAAGGAACCACCCAAGGTAGTGACACAGGGGACCCACGGGGGACGCGTGCAGTGTGAGAACACCGCCGCGAATCGCCATTGACTTCTTAGTGGAAAGTCGCGGTTGGAATTTTAAAGAAAAGGGACACTTAGAGGAGGACTTGGAGCAAACCCTTTTAGAACTAGGCTGTTCTAGTGTCAATACCCACGGGAGCACCGGAGTACTCGAGTTACCTCACCCAGGGGAGCCGGGTGCATAGGTGCCTTTCGGGGTCGGGTTTCGTCGTCGTTTTCAATGGCGATCTGCTGCAAAGTGCTGCTGGCGGCCAAGTCGAAAGTGTTCGGGTGGATCCAAAGGTGGATCGAAGATCTGAAGAACCTGAAAGCAGAGGGGACAGAGTCTGGGTCACTAGCCAGTGACCAGGAAGGCGATGAGCAGATGCCCACCGATGTCGAGTGCTTCAGGTAGGTTGACGGTCGTCTTGACTCTTCAGCCACGAGGTCCAGGAGGCGTCGATGATGACCAGGAGCTGGATTCGAGCTGTCCCACGACGTCTGTCGATTGCAGGGGTGTCGGCGACCGGATTGGACCCAACAAGCCTTGGCAACGGCAAGTCTTGTGGAAATGGAAGAAGGACGATGGTGCAGACCAGCAAGGTCTGTGGGACTCACCCAGCGAGAGTAAGTCAGGGCACGCCTGGAGCAACCAGGGAGCCCAAGCAGAAGAAGATTGGCCTTCGGGAGGGCCTACTAGCCAACGGACTAGCGACCGCGAAGGAGCCTCGAGTGGACGCACTTGGAGCTAGCTCACAGGACACTCGTGGAGTGGAGGCCAGTGATCTTCGGTGCAGTCGGTGCTAGAGGCTGGGGCTACTCGGAGCCCAAAGCGCAACTTCGTGGGAGACCCAGAAGAGGATGCACTTGCAAATGCGATCGGTGTCCAGGGGTCACGGTTCCACGTTACCCACGACAGCTACGGGCCTCAGCTTTGCTGGGGACTCAGGGCAGCCTCGGGGAAGTCTGGAAATCCACCTCTGGTGATGCAAAGACTTCGGCGTCCGGTGGGAGCTTCAGCGATGCAGACCGGACAATTGCTTCTTTGGTGCCTGCCAAGCAGGGGAGTCACTCCTTGACCCAAGGGAGATTCTTCAGTCCTCTAATCTTGAAGTAGAGCGTCGAAGGTCCAGGATTCTGTGTCAGAGTTTCGTCCAGGTAAATCTAAAGTCCTAAGGACTGGGGTCCCATACTTATACTAAGATAGGGGTTGGACATACTCTGGGGACCCACCTATGGGAGGGTCAGGGCAGAGGGGTGGTTACACCCCTTTCCCTTTGTCCAGTTTCGCGCCAGAGCAGGGGCTGGAAGCCCCTGAGCCGGTTTGAACTGGGGAATGCACAGGGACACCAAATGTGCCCCCAGTGCAGGACTACAAAGCACCAGAGAGTGCTTCCGCCCAGCCCCAATACACACTATCCTGTCTGGGGAGGTGGTTACACCTCCCTGGGACAGGAAACCTATTGTCCCGGCCTCCCTGCCGGAGTTTCGGTCAGCAGCAGGAGGCCAGACTCGTGTCTGTGGCAGCGGCATCCATTTTGTGATGCCAGGGCTCTGGAAAGTCAGTACCGGGTATACCGGTGTGTACATGTCTCTCCTCTAGAAGGGTGGAATGCTACCCCCGCCGCCAGAACTGGCAGGGGGTAGTATTCCAAGATGTTTGACACCAAACACGACATGTTTCCGTGCAGCCATCCCAAAGTTAGCATTTAACGCGAGGTTATAATGCGCTTAAGAGTATATGGTCGGGGTGCACTACAAACAGCATCAGAGAAGGGTCTCCAAATGCTGCAGAGGGGCCCAGCTCATGCAGGGGTACCCTCTCACATAGGAACCACGCACTCTGCCTTCAGGATTGATAAGGCCTGCCATAGGAGTGACTTATAGGTTTATATGTGTGTATGTATGTAGTGATATAGGTAGCCTATATCACAGTAAGGGGTGCATGCACCACCTTACCCGGGCTGCAGTAGCAGACCTGTGGTGTCCTTTTGGCTGGCCTTCCAGGGGTGGCACAATCCATGCTTCAGCCCCTGGCAGGCCTCTGAGGTACCTATGCCCTGGGTACATAGTATACCATATACTAGGGACTTATAAGGGCACTCCAGATTCCAATCAGAGATGTGCCTAAGGCACATGGAAACCATTTTAGAGAGGAAGCAGCTAGGCTGGGGTTCTGATTAGCAGGGCCCCAGCCAGACTAAAGTCGAAAAACAGTGAAGCATCAGCAAAAAGTGGGGGTACCCATGTGAAGCAGATCCTACTCTCCTACAACGATTATTTTCCCAACGGTGCTGTTATTTACCACACATTAGTGCTTGCAAATTGAGTCCAGGCTATTAAGGTAAAAGACATATTATTAACCTCTGCATATATTGACTGAATAGTCACTAGCTGTACTATTTTTGGCAAGTATCTTCTTCACTTATTCAGTTGTCTGCCACAAACAGATAACATATCAGCAACAAACTTTAATATTTCAGTTAACTATCATTTAGTACGTTCATCTTCCTACATTGACGTCACTCTCAAGTTTGTCAGCCTCATTTTAAGACCCTCAAATCGACTACATTTAATTCCATTATATCGCGGAACCACGTCTCCACGTTCCCTCAGAGTTTTCATCAAACGTAACACTCGAATGTCTACTAACAAACACGGAAGCAAGACCTCTAAACAATTGCTCTTCGCAGAAGTTCTCAAACAGAACAGCACCATGCCAACAAAGGGAAATGCATCCTCTCCACCCAGTTTGCCTCAGACTTCACCCCCTACTACTGAAAATGCATCAGCGGAGACTATGCAACGTATACTACAGGAAATTTCTGGGGTCAGTCGCCGACTAGAAGGTATGGATGCCACAATCACATCCCTAGCTGAAGAGACCAAGTCAATTAGAACAGACATTGCAGGCTTCCATACCAGAATTGAGGGTCTGGATTCACGAATTCTGACAATGGAAAATAGCCTCGACTCACTTCAAAACAAAGACCAAGATCTTCTATTCCTCCACAGTAAAATTGTCGATTTGGAAGACCGCAGTAGAAGAGATAACATCCGCTTCTTTGGGTTTCCAGAACATGTCGAAGGCCAAAATACCAGAGCATTTCTTTGTGGTATCCTTCCAAACTTGACTGGTATTTCTTTCATTCCACCCCTAGAAATTCAACGAGCTCACAGAATTGGTCCCCCACGTAAAGACCCTGCAGCACGTCCAAGACCGATTATTACCTGTTTCCTTCGTCATGAGCAAACAAGACAATTATTAGCTGCAGCTCGCTCACAAGGCTCCTTTTCTTTCGAGGGTCATTTCATCTATATGGCAGCTGATTTTTCTAAGGAAACAAATGAACGACGGAAAGCATTTCTCTCCATGCGACCCCAACTGCGACAATTGGACATAAAATATGGTCTGTTCGAGCATGCACGCTTTCGCATCACCAGAAACGGAGATACTAAAGATTTTTATGATCCGGAACATCTACAGAAATTCCTAGACTGTATCAAACTTCAAGACATGGAAGTACAACCTTCGCAACATGATCAATCTCAGTTATCCTCTATTTTCTCCCCACAATTGCCGGATCACAGACGACGAAACCTTAGTAACTCCAGACATCGTGGTAGGGACTTGGAAAGACTCAATCGCTCCCAGGAAGACAAAAACTCAGCTCTGCAATCTATTTCTACTTTTACACAAGAGCCGCATAGAGACAAATCTAGGTCCCCTCTTAAAACTCCCTCAGATGCGGACTGAACAATTTCCTATTACTCAATTTGTTAATCCTATGTTTAGCTGTAGTTAATAGAAGACCCCATATTTACTTATTTTTGGTCTTCCTTCATTAATACTAATACCAGGACTAGTTTTATTGCTCCTGCATGTGATGATATTTGAACATTGTTAGATGAATTATAGTCAGTTGTATTACTTTACTTTCTATTTATCCAATTCTCTATTCATAATGTTTTCCTCTCTTGTAATGGTTGTTTGCTATTTCCAACATGTTATAGTGCACTTTATTCCTTTCAAACACAGTATGCTATTTTAACCTATATTATTTTATTTAAAATCGCTGATGTTAGTTATCAATATGTTTTGCACCACTTCCAGGCTCTTTCTTTATTAGTACCCATATTATGAATAATCTACATTCCATTGTAGGCCAATGCCACTTGAATCTCCTTTTACTCTGCCACTATATATTGTATCTCTCTCTCTTATATTTTTATGGTTTTAGCCTAATAAGTCTTTCATCTGTTACTATAAATATCATAAGTTATAGTACATTACTATAGGCCATATTCTGCTATGTTTATTCTGATATTTGATTATTTATTTCTATATTTATAATGTTTCACATATAATGACTTAATATCATTTCATGCCTATTTATAGACATAGTGTATATTCTTTCCGACTGGTATATGTCATTTTTTATTGCTTTCTTTCTCTTCTTATTGCGACTTATTCTATGCTCTCTAAACTATCATCTTGTTCTTACTCAACCTTATGACATCTTCTATTCTATTTATGAACCTTTACTAGTATGCTATCATGGACATTTTTATCTTATACACTCACCCGCCCTATTTCTCTATCGGGGCCCATCCCGCGACAGTGCTCTAGTGAGCCCTGACCCGCGGTTAACAGTTTAGGATCCCCAACTTTGTTGTATCTATACTCTCTCTTTTCATTTTTTCTCATACTATACCCAAACTCCTTCTTTCCCTTTTCTCATTCTTATATCCCCAATAAACAAACAAAATCTTATCACTTCGCCTACACTGCACCACCTATTTAACTCATTTTCTTTACTCTTGTTTGTTCTTATTTACTCCCATACTGATGTTTTTGTGTTGAGCCAGGGTACCTCTTTTCTATCTCTTCTCCCTCTTTATATTTTTTAACTTTCCTTTCTTCTCACCTAGATCAAGACATTTAATATTGTTTTATTAATTTTCTCCTACTAATATTGATACTACTCTAACATGACAAACACGCACCCCTTATGTACAATCACATAGAATGTTCATGGGCTCACCCATTACATTAAACGGGAGAAAGTGCTTTCTTATCTTCAGTCCAAACATGTGGATGTGGCCTTGCTACAAGAAACTCATTTAGACACACTAGAATCTGATAAACTATGCAGGGACTGGGTGGGAAAGGTCATCCACAGTAGTATTCAAAAGGGTGAATCCACAGATGCTGGCCCTACTCGCAAATGTGGAGTTGCAATCCTTCTTCGCAAATCACTTCCAGTCACTGTCTCAAAAACATGGTCAGATCCTGATGGACGCTATGTATTTGCCAAATTGCGAATTGGAGACACATACATTTGCGTAGGATCTGTCTACGCCCCGACAGGTACCAAAAAATCATTCTTTCTTCAGTTGTCCCGTCTATTAACAGAAATGAATGCATCACAATATCTAATTGGCGGAGATTGGAATCTGACGCAAGATCCCATTCTAGATAAAACAGGCCCATTAGACAGGGGAAATGCTGCAGATAGAGCCCTCTTAGGTGACATAATATCGGATAATGGATTAGTTGATCATTGGCGTCTTAGTCATCCAACAGACACAGAATACACCTTCTTTTCTTCCACCCATGGCACATTTTCTCGTTTAGACTACTTCTTGGTCTCACAGAAGGTAGTTCAATTGATCACGGAATCCCGCATCTTGGAAACGGCTTTGTCTGATCACTCTCCTGTCATTTTATCCCTTGAATTGGGACTTCCTAGACCAGGGCGTAAACCCTGGCGTATGAACATCCAACGCCATAGATCTCCAAAAGGTAAATCTCAACTACAATCACATCTTCAAGAATATCTTTCCACTAATCAGGGCTCTGTAACCTCCAGCAGGACTATTTGGGCTGCAGCTAAAGCCACTCTCAGAGGTCAACTAATGCGCGATGCAGCACTTGTTAATAAACAAAATGTTATGCAACAAACAGATCTCGAACGTGATATTCAATATTACTCTCGTTTGTACACATCAACCCCAACATTGCAGAATCGTAAATCACTTGAACAAGCTCGCATGGCCCTAAATAGTCTTTTCACATCCAAAGCAGAATATGCTTTACAGAAAATGAAAGGACGACATTATGAACAGGGAGAGAAGGCGGGGAGGTTATTAGCTGCACAATTACGTCAAAGAGAGGCAGCTATGGCTATCCCGGCCATTCGAACGACACAGGGAGATCTGCTTACGAAACCTCAAGCCATTGTTAATGAATTTGCCTCTTTTTACCAATCTCTTTACACCCCAGGTAACCATATAGACTTAGATAAGATGTCTACTTTTCTTACAAAGGTGAACATTCCTCGTCTTTCTGATGATGGTAGAGCACTACTTGAAGGTGAAATCACCAAAGACGAGATTTCCCGTGCTATTGCTGCTCTCCCTTATCATAAAGCTCCTGGGGAAGATGGATTCCCTGCTGAATTCTATCGTTGGGCAGGTCACAATGTGATTGATACTTTACATGCTGCATTCCAAGAAGCGGATAAGGTATCTTCACTAGGACCTCTCTCCAATAAAGCTATTATTGCTGTCTTACCTAAACCGGGTAAGGATCCCCTGTTATGTAGCAGCTATCGTCCCATTTCATTATTGAATTCCGATATTAAAATTTTGGCTAGTATTCTAGCGTCCCGTCTCCGTAAAGTTTTACCTTCCTTGATACACCACACTCAAGTTGGTTTTATCCCGGGGCGCTCCTCCCGGAACCATCTTCGCACATTAGCCCATACACTGTGGTCGGCTAAACACCTTTCAGATGATGCACTAGCCCTTTCGCTTGACGCAGAAAAAGCGTTTGATCGCATCGAATGGGACTACCTTTTCACGATAATGGAACGTTTTGGATTTGGTAATCAATTTATAGCTAAGGTCCGCTTATTATATAACAATCCTTCTGCTCAGGTGGATTGTGGTGGATTTCTCTCTGACACATTCCCGATTTGGAGAGGGACGCGCCAAGGTTGCCGTCTATCTCCCCTCCTTTTCCTCTTAGCTATGGAACCATTAGCTGCTACCATACATCAATCTGAGGAAATCGCAGGTATCCCCCTCCCAATTGGACATTCTAAAATGTATCTATATGCTGATGATATCCTACTTACTCTCACCCACCTCCCCCGATCTCTTCCATCTCTTCTTCAAATCATCAATGATTTTTCTTCTTTCTCGGGCTACAAGATTAATTGGGACGAGTGAGGCGCTACCCATTTCTAATGGAACTACAAAAGCAGCAACACACGGATTCCCTTTTCACTGGCAACCCTCGCGTCTTAAGTATTTGGGCATTCTAGTTAATAAAGGCTTAGAAGATATGGTTACAGATAATATAACCCCTCTGATTTCCCAAATGCAGCGTGACTTTGACAAATGGAAGGCTTTGGGGCTTTCTCTTTGGGGTAGAGTGCAAGCTATTAAAATGGTCACTCTTCCGCGATTTATTTACATCTTGGGCATGCTTCCCCTCCAAATCCCCTTATCCATACTCCGTTCAATAGATTCCAAGATTAAAACTTTTATTTGGGGTTGAGCTAAACCTCGTCTTGCTGTGACAAAGCTGAAGGCTCATCAATTATACGGAGGAATTAGTCTCCCATCCATTGAACATTATTCCCTCGCATTGCACATATCTCAACTTTCTTATCTGTTACCAGGAATCAAAGATGCTCCACAATGGGTTCATCTAGAACGCTATCTTCTATCCACAGACTCAGGTCTCTCTCTCTTGTACGGTAGTGGTACTAGTCGTTCTGACTCTAAAAACCCAATTTTATCCGCTATGCATAAATCCTGGCAAAGAGGGCATCGTTTATTAGGTTCCAACCCACGTATTCATAGCAAGACTCCCCTCTGGAATAACTCAGGTATTCGTATTAATGGTTGTACTTTATTCTGGCCTATGTGGCAAGTAGCAGGCATTTCTTGTCCGGATCAACTTCTTCATAATGGCGACTTCAAATCATTCTCACAATTAAGTGAGGAATTTAATCTTCCTACACAACATTCTTCCAAGTACCTTCAGCTTCAACAGTGTTTAAAGAAACATTTAGGTTCACCCCTTGGTCATTGCATACTTCTCCCATACTATCATATTTAACTACATGGGGAAAACTTAAAGGGGTTACTTCTGGTCTATATAAAACATTTACGTCTCATCTTTTTTCTCAACCTCTTTCTCACAATCTTCAATGTAAATGGCAGTCCCGTTTATTGATCTCTTACACAGACACTGAATGGGAGCAGCTTTTGGAGAATCTACATAAAGGGGCCTGTGAAGCAAGGCTCAAATTCTGTTTATTCAAAATACTCCACGATTGGCACTGGTCGCCAGTCAAATTGCATAAAGCTGGTCTACTTTCTCATACTACTTGCTGGAGATGCTCCAATTCTGGTTGCGACACAACTCACATTGTCTGTGAATGTCCAAGTTTACAATCCTTTTGGAATTATGTTGGTTCTACTTTGCATTCCATAATGCCCTTACATCTGCCACTCACGCCAGCCACTATTCTCTTACATGATTTAAATCATTCCCCAAAGCTCTCTAAACCACAACATCGTCTTTCCCACATTGCATTAGCCACAGCTAAACTATGTATTCTACGTCATTGGAAATCATCCTCACCACCCTCACACGAAGAATGGTTGGTAGCCATGATACAAACGGCTTTGCATGAACGAACAATTTATAATCTTCCGGATCAAGCTGATATATTTCTTCAGACTTGGTCACCCTTCCTAAAAACAAAAGCTGTTGACCCTTCTAACTCTTCCACTCTTCCCATTACTCTCAGCCAAGGAGATTGATTCATTATCATTCTTCCTTGTTTACTCTGTTTTATAATTTGTTTTGCCTCTCCCTTTCTTCCCATATCCTTCTCTTTTCTTTTCTTATTACTTCCTCTTCCTACCTATTTTTCTCCTCATTTATCTGTGCCCTGGCTCTTCCCCCTCCCCTTTACATTATTTTACATTACTTCTCTTCCCCTTATATTACTCCTCATATCTCATATTTTTCTCTTTTTTAATATATACACTTTTACCTTCTCTTCTCCCCAATCTACTTTGTTTCAATCTTTGCAAGGTGAGTACTTTCCTGTGATAACACTCTTTTATATGATTATCTTATCGCTTTTCTATATATCTTTTGACTTATATCTATATTGTGCTGATTCTATCTATTAAATTTTTAATACATATTATGTTTATTCCTCATTTATGTCATTTACATTTTTATTAATTCTTCCCCTTCCTTCTTCCTTCTTTCCTCCCCTTTTGCTTACCTTTCCCTTTTCTCTCAACTTATTTTCTCTTTACCTATTTATCTATTAAATTATTCAATATTTACTCATTATATATTTATTCATATATGTCTTATTTATATGCTATATTTAATTAACAAACGTTACGCATTTTTGTTACTTTTTATCCCTACAGATTTTATTACCTATTTTCTATCAACTTTTACTGTTTTAATATTCTTATTCTTATGATGTACTCTCATTGTTAAAACTCAATAAAAAATTTCAACACAAAAAAAAAAACTGCATACTGGCTGCCACAGCAGGCCTGAAGCATGTTTTAAGGGGCCACTTTAGTGGGTAGCACAATAAGTACTGCAGATCCACTAGTAGCATTTAATTTACCAGCACTGGCTTTATGCTATGCCATTTTACTAAGGTCTTGCAAGTAAATTAAATATGCCACATATAAACCAATGTTACTATGCTTTAGGGAGTGAGAACAAGCATTTTAGCACTGATTAGAAGTGATAAAGTGCGCAGAGTCCTAAGGCCAACAAAAACGAATTCAGCAGAACAGGAGGAGAAAAGGTATAAGGTTTGGGGGAATACAACCACCCTAAGACTGACAGGTCAGCTAACAAGAGTGTAGCCAAAAACATAAAATACACCCAACTTTCAAACATATCATGAGTGGCATCAAGTGAACTAGCTCGCTAAGCAAGCAAGCCCAACAGTGCCCAAGATGCTTTGGGGGAGGTTCTTCTCTTGAGGAAATAATTTAAATAATGGGGTCAAATAATCCTTAGCATTACCACAATTTTATTGAATTTAGCCAGTTGTCCAACCAGTTATGAATGGGCACTGGTGAAATAATTTTAAAACACATCAAAGACTGCCTACGAAGGCTAAACATCCTCAAAGATTAATGGGGTTCTTGAGAAAAGTACTTTAATCACACTAAAACAAGATACTACATACAAGAAACGTTTTTCACCATAAGGTTGAATAATGCAGGATAACGCTTTCCTAGCGCTGTGATGTCTCTTGGGATGAATGTCGCGCTTAATAAATATAAATACAATGGGGGTTATCTAAACAGAAATCAGCAGGCTAGAACAAGATGCAAGTGCTGACTCACTATGGGTGCAGATGAGAAGCTTTCCTGGTTTCTATGACCTGTGAGTCAGTTTATACTTCTTTACCAGGCAGTTCTCATTAATCAAGCTTACTGTTAAACCACGGTTCCCAGACAAATCTGTAGTAAAGCCCACAGTCAAAGTTAAGTTTAGGCGATTGTTTTACCTGAGATGCTCGGTGTTTGTTCGATATAAGCGCGTCAACGCACGGCACATCTCCACTTAAAAGCAGGTGTGCTTGTAGGTGCAGAGTCTTGGCTTTGCTACCTCGTTTCCTTATTTTTGTGCAGAGCCCAGTGAAGGAGCAGTGTCTCTGAGGAATTTGCCTCCAATCGAGCAGCTCCCTGCACTTCTGGAGGTTGACTTTGGTCCTTTGGTCCATGGTGCTGTCCCAGTCTTGGTGAGCAGAGAGTAGTGTCAAGTCTGTTGTCCTTCTCTGCTGGCAGTTGTTAGAGCAGACATGCTGGGGGGGGTATCAGTGAGTTGTTTCAGCTCAGATTGCCTGAATGTAGAAACACTTGGACAGGCGGAGAGATCTTTGGGCACAGGTCAACTCAGTCCTTCCTCTCCCCTTCCCAGCAGATAAGTCAGGTTTCCAGGTTACAGGCAGACTCACAGCTCTTCACACAATATTTTCAGACTTTAAGTGATGTCCCCTCACCTCTAGGAGACTGACTGTCCAACAGACACCAGCCTTGGATCTCAGAGGTTCTTCGACTACTCTGCAGAACACTGCCTTCCTTGGTCTGGAAGAACTTGGCATTGGAACCAAGTGGGGTAGTTTGGGACCCTCTTTTATACACATTTATGAGATAGATGATGTTGATCCCACTGTCATTGCCCGATGAACTGACTTGTGATGGTTTCATTTCATATTTCATGTTCTTACTGCAGCATAGACACAATCTTTGTAACAGTTGATGGCTGTCTCAGCAAGTAGTGACGAATATGGCTCTGGGCAGGAGTGCCCACAACATCAGCACAATGACATGTGGAACCTCTGCACTAGGCTGCAATCAGACTTCCTGAAGGAGCACTCAGGGAGACACAAAAGGTAGGCCCTGCCTAGACGTTTTGCTGCTTCTAATACCTGAATATGCTGACTCACCCTCATTCCCTTAATCCCAAAGGCAGTGCTCATAAAGGCCTAATCAGCAACCCACTGCTAAAAGCTCACCATAGAATTTCTAAAGACAGCCATGCCTACATTTTCCCAGACTTCAATGTCTAGGTTATACACCCAGCTCAGAAATACAGGTAATACACTTCCACTGTGTGGGGAGTCTGCACCTCAAACTCTAGCTGGCTCCATGTGAAAACAGGAGCAATCTAAAATGGGATCCACCGGTCTCAACAATCTTACACTTCATCCACATGGAGTCTCATCAATCTTACAATAACATCCACACGGAGTCTTGGCAGTTAGACATGCACACGGAATGTCAGCTCAAGGATCTGGGTGCTTCATGTAAGTTGAACTTTACACGTGTGCGGCAAGTAGCTGCCACAGTTCTGAATCAGAAAAAAAGGTCTGTTCAGTGCCAGGATTTAAAAAATAGTCTGCATCAACCAAAACTTAATGTCGACAATCCAGAACATGGTCAGTAGTCCCATGCCAGATTGACGACATGGTTTGCCATGCCCCTGAAGGCCTCAGAACCAGGCTTTGGACCTCAGTCAAAGAGGCCTAGGCATCAATGCACATCCTTGCTTAGCATGCGAGCTGCCCACAAAAATTCAGGAATCACATGCAGTTTGTTCCCCCTGGGGAGGTTACACCTCATTTACCATGCAGGGGTCATTCCTGTCCCAACAGTCTCACTTTTCCAGTGCTCTTACCTTGGAGCTATTGGCTTTACTTTTAAAATGACACGAGCATTTGAAAAGCCGGTAGCACTGTCATTATTTCTATACTTCCAAGATTGCCATCTTGTTGCGTGTAGACACAACATGGCACCAGTCGTAGAAGTATAGAATTAACTTTTGGCCTTTATAAAACCTTTTGTTTAGTTCCTGGGTGGCCTCAATGTTACATCTAGATACAACATGATGGCCATCTTGGAGGGGGAGTGGACAGAAAGAAGGAGAAAGACTCGAAGCTACGCAGTGATCGGTGTTGGATGAAGTGGCGCCTAGAAATAGTTAGGCATGGGTGTGGGTGGCGGCAAGAGAGGATAAGGTGTGCAGGAGAGAGACACGGGGGAACAAGAAAGAATCATGAGTGATCAAGGAGCGCACCTGTCTGAGAAAGAGATCACGAGACAGAGAGACAGTGAGAGGAAGAGTGAAAGAGTGAGAAGAAGCAGCAGGACATGCACTAGTATGGAGTGTTAAATGACAAATCTGTATAAAATGAAAACATAGCTCCCTGATGTCAGCAGTTGAATGGGACTACAGGGGTGTTGTTGGAAATTGGACAGCAAGGGGAAGAAGCAGTTAAGCAATATTTAGGAACGGGAAAGTATGTGATGTTTTGGGGTCATGAAGGTTTGTGTGAATATATGTGAGTGTCTTGAGAGCATATGGAGTGAGAAGGAATGGGCTGGGTGTGAAGGAAGGGTGAGGTGAATGTATAGGGAGGGTAGAGGAGTGTTTGGAGAACCCCACCCCCGCCCCCCACTGAATCATTATTGGAATCTGGGGACCCACACTGAGTCATTACTGAAAGCCGAAGACCCCAGCCTAAGCAACTTCAATGATTTGAACTGCAAAGCAATACACAAAAATACAGACAAAAGCATTCATCAAAGATATACATGAATGATTAAATATTTAATTTAATTCACAAACAAATGCAAAAAAAAGAAATTGAAATTTTAATTTTAATGGGAAGGTTGGAGCTTTTTTAAATCCAAATGACGCCATCGTCCATATTATATCGTCCATATTGTATTCTGTGGGATGCACTTGTACTGACTGCTCCCACAAATCAATATGAGCAGAATAACTTAATTTTTAGCTTCCGATTTTAAATTCCTTCAAATTTACAATATATTAAAAAAAATTCAGTTTGACATTTTGCTTCTTTATTCATATGTACTTTATTAATCTGTTAATATTATTGCATTTTCTAAGCAGTCGGCGACCTCTGAGTAGGCTTCATGGACCTGCAAGGGTCCTCAGACCACAGGTTAAGAACCACTACTCTACACCAATGAACATAGAAGCAGAGATTAAAATATCATCCCAAAATTCAGCTACCCATTGCACTCTCTAGATATTTGAAGCACAGAAAGAATCTTTGAAGCATGCAACAATCACAACAGCCATCTTCATCAAAATACACATAAAAGTAAAATTAATGACATATCATATGCAATTCATGACGCATTAAAATGAAAATTCAAACTACATTAAAACTTTGTATCCAAAGCCAACACCAGAGGGCATGCGCTTGGTGATCAAAACTCCCAGTAATAGACAGAGAGGCCCTGGCAACACGGTAACAATCGCACAGGAGAAACAAAACTGTTGGTAATAAGTTTTAACCCTAAAAAGAATGTCCAAAGTGTTCAAACTCACCAAGCATTGGGGTTAAATCTCTACATTTTGCATTTGACAAACATTGTGCCCGCCTTCTAGAAGGAAAACGTTGTAATCCAAATGATGAACAATGGCACTTCAATGCCATGCTTCGATGAACACAACAATAAGCACAAATTGTATACAAACATAGTAATGGAGATGACAATCTTAACCTATCAGTCTTATTACATGTATTATTTATTTATTTTATTTCTTAGTTTTATATAGCGCTAGCTAGACCCAAGGGTATCAGAGCGCTTTACATGTGATATGATTACATTTACAAGATGTACATGAGGAGATTCATAAGAGTCAAAGAAAAGAGCAATACATCATTAGGTGGTTATAAACAGTATAATACAAGGACGCATTGAGGAATGGCATCCTGGTCAATATAGGAGACTTAAAGAGTCAGGTGCCCGTCTTGAAGGAGCCAGTCAATGAGGGAAACATAGAGCAGCTTGTGCACGTGTTGAAGTAGTTTAAGGTACCGTTTGAAGGAAGGAAAATCCGGGTTGCAGTGGAGATCCATGGGGAGTGAGTTCCAGATCTTAGGAGCATTTCCTGAGAAGGAGTGCGCCTGGGATGATTTCTTCTTAGGAGGGGTTAGGAGGTTAGGAGGGATGAGAAGAAGAGCGTTGGAGCTTCTCAGTGCCCATACTCTTCCTGCTCTCAAGAGTTTGTTTTTCTAAGTATTTGGTTCTTTTGTGTGACGGTCTTTGTGGGTGATACAGGCTGTTTTGAAGATGCATCTTCCTTCGATGGGAAGCCAGTTCAGACTCTTGAGGGCAGGAGAGAAGTGATTGAATCTTTTAATACCTGTGAGGAGTCTGGTGGCCCCTTTGAGAACTGCTGTAAGGGGCACAAGGTGACATTTAGGAGTTCCTGTAAGGAGGGCACTGCCGTAGTCAAGTTTTGAGGTGATAAGAGATTGCCCTACCGTCTTCAAATCGTCTGGTGGGATAAACGGTTTTATTTTCTTGAGGTGTCTGAGGGTGCAGAGTGCTCCTTTAGCTGAGTTGTTAATGTGCTCCTTCATCGACATGTTGCTGTCCAGAGTGATGCCCAGGGACTTAACAGAGTTATAAAAAGCAAGAGAGCAGTCAATATTCTTGATCCATTCTTGGATAGGTAAGGGATTGTTTTTGGGGGAGATGTACAAATTAATCAGCAAAATTTACCACGTTATAGTCAATGGCTGCAATATTATATACAAGACAGTGCACTCCTTTTCCAATCAAGAATTCAATCATTCTGTTATTACGAAACTCATGGTTTGGACACTACCAGTCACAAATATATGTAACCATACAATGAACCCAGTACAATTAATTCAGAACCCAAATGAACCATCAGAAGGCAAGTAGTAAATTCAAGCTAACCTCCACCGAGGTCACCATGATAAATAAGCACATAAGTGGGGTAAAAACACTTCCCTTTGGGGACATAGACAGCTACTTATGACAGAGCATCCCGATCATGGATATGTCAAACCCAGGACTTTCTCCTCCTTCTAAAGGAGACCATTTGCGCAGTGGATGATTACAGGAGATCAAAACCAAAACCAAAAGTTAGCGTAAAACTCCTATGCAATGTTGGTAATATTCCTACTAGATTATTTATTCCAAATCTAATTTCTAAAAGGTAATGTAATGTAGCAATATTCACCCACACTGTTGGAGGCTGACTTCTTGGAACTGACACCTGATACAATCAGACTGTTTGGAATTGTCAGCAATCACATTGTCCTATTGTACATAATGTTGAAGTTATTGATTATAAGCTGCTCTATTTTGTTGATTAATGTATACATGTAATAATTTGTGGCTGCCAGAGCGGTCTCCTCTTCTGGGAGCACCCCTGGCCATCTGACCGGCATTTTCCAGCAAAGGACCAAGACCCGGTAGTGATGATAGCCCTTGGTAACATTGCTTTTGTCCTCTACAGTCCAGGAACAGTCTCTCCACTCTGGATACACACAAACCCACTTCAGAAAGAACTGGAGCAAAACTCGCTTCCACACATCAACATCACCCACAGCACACAGTAAGTTACTCTGAAAGAACTGTACTCATGGCACGTCAATTAAATCATGTGCATGCCCCAATGAATGCATGGTGCCCCTTCATATTGAGTGAAGTATACCTCCATGGTTGTTAGTTATTTATACCCACCTCACTGAGGAATATGTACCCATGCAATATTGAGTCATATGCCCCCCTATTGGGTTACCCTAAATTACTGGGGTCCAAGCCAGTAGATACAAAAAGCCCTGAAAGGAAACTATTGCCTTTTTGGAGGAAAGGAAAGCTGTCAGGTGTCTCTCACTCCTCTACTTCTGAGGCATGCTCTAGTAGGTGGGAGTGTTTGGCGTCAGACAACCCTGCAGGTGACTCAAACGTCTGTAGGAACAGACATTGGTTGGTGTTTTATGCTATATGATTATTTATTGCACACTGTCTACAAGTCATGTGCATTGGAACGATTGTGAATGTTGTAAATAACAGCTACTATTATGTGTATTAGGGAAAAGGTTAGATAAGGACCGACTATATTTCACCACCCATCCATGACCTTTTAGTCCAAACCTACCTAAATTATACCTGATGTCCAATAGCACAGTTGTGTTAGCTTATTAACTTATGCCATGTCATGTAAAAGATTCCCAGGTACCCTGTGGTGCCATTAGTTCCGAAGTTGGAACTTCATATTTGAGCATCCCCTCCAGCAACCAGTCCATGTGTCTAACCCTGCTACTACACCACTATCTCATACAACTTTCTTATCCATGGTGTTCTATTGAGAGTGTAATGGTCACAGTAGCGGCTGTTACCGAATGGGCGTGGGGCGGCGGAAAGGGGGTCGGGGAGCGGAATTAAAAATAATAAATAATAAAAAAGAAAAGAAAACTAACCTGGAGGTCACCGTCGCAGCCGCCGTGTCTTGTCCAGTGGAAAGCACCCAGCCTCTCAGAATCCCCTAACCAACCACAACGCTGCCTTAAGCAGCGTTGTGATTGGTCTGAGCGCCGTGGTTTGGCGCTCAGACAGGGGCTTGGAGGCTGGGCTTGTCCTCCACTAAGGCTGTATAATACAACCTGTAGAGAACATGCACAGTGCGTATGACGGTGTGCCAGAGACGGCCGGCCAAACCTTCAGGCGCACTTTAGGTGCAGCCACCACTCCTCCTACGGCCTCGATGTCAGGGAGGGCGGGCCCCGCCGCACTATCAGCGGGGCTGCACTGCAGTGCAACTGCAATAGTAAAAATAAAATGATAATAACGGACGGCCGTTATTATCATTTTATTTTTCCTTTGCACTGCTTTAAAGCAGTGGGGCGACGCTCCTCCGCCTTAGCGGAGGAGCCGCCCCTGAATGGTCATCTCATGCTTGACGGCTGTTTTTAACACAGGAACAATACTTCTAACTACGCACAGAAACTTGTGCTACGTTTCTTCCTCCTTCCTACAGGACAGAACACAAAATGTCAACTCTCCTTGTAGCCATAGTTAGTTTGTGATCCTTTGAGACAGGACATACATTACAGAAAGGACATTTTTCTTCTGTGCCTTGTTTGTGTGAGTTTAGGAAAAACATACAAATACAGCACTCATTTATTAGTTGCGCTGTTCAAACAACTTAGCCTGCTTCAGGCCTTCTACTTTCATCATGAACTATAGCATTTTAACAGCATAAACAGTGCCATGATAGATTTCAACCAGACCTGTATTTTAAGTAACATATTGATGACTTGCCACAAAAGCACTCTTGTGTAGGAACTAATACCATCCCTCCCAGCCACACAAAAACTCAAAACACTGTGTCCAATTCTCAGAATGCAAAGTTCACAAAGTTTCCTCTTTGTATTCAGATGTAAAGATAAATATAGACAAGGACATTTACAAGATGTTCCAGCATTGCTTTGCTAGATTTCACTTTAGCCAACAGGCAAAGCAATTGCCAAATATCACCTTTGAATCTTACCACATGTCCTCTGCTGCCATCAGCATCTTCACAGCCTCTTCTTAACCAAAGCTACTTAAGGCACCAAATATACACAGGGGTGTTCCGGAGCATTAAATGAGAAGATATGCTTCCTACATAGGTTGGAAAATAGTGCCATAAATCACATGACGACCATTTGCTCTTTATGCTCACACAAAGCACTCTCTGGTAATTTATTGTCCCTGCAAGGTCAGTCTCCTGCTCCAATTAAATCATACCTGGTTCATAGCCTGTGCACTGCTCCAATCAGTACAACGTTGTGCTAGCCACTAGTAAAGCAGGAACTGGCACAAAGTCAATGCAAAGTCTAAATACCTGAACACTCAGGGCAGGAAAGCAGGAGCAGGTCTGGTCAACAAGCGCAGTCTTAGCCGGTTGTTGGTATGGGGATGTCTCCTGCATGGGACCCAGGGACGATTGCCTGCCCTGAGCCCCTGACTGCATGTAAACCTAGTATCCTGGCTTTTATTTTCCCTAGCGTCATGCTAATCTAAGCAAGTGCACAGAGGTCTGTCCCTAACAACATGAGGGCTTGAACATGTTCAGTGACCTGGAAGGATGCATGCACCAAGTGTGCCCTCATTTTAGGCAGGTGACTTCTGTCCCTGTCGTGATATATTACATAATGCGGTGATTGCGGCACACTGTGTCATGCTGAATGAGACCTACTGCAAAATACCACTGTTTTATGTATGACCAGAACCTTGTGTTGGTATTGCATGTGTATGCCGAGTACGTGCGCATGTGTAGTGCACGTAGCACGTGTCTAGTGCAGGAGCGGCTGCAAGGATCGGGGGTGGCAGGGCAGGGGGCGCAGGGCAGGGGTATTTGGGGGATTCAAGGAGTGTAAAAAAAGAAAAAAATACGTACCCCCTAGCTGCGCCTCTCCTCGGTCATCCCACCGTCATCTCTCCCGGCCAGTGTTCCAGGAACAGGAAGCACCAAGGCTGAGGCCCTCCTGCAATGCCGCATTGTGATTGGTCTGAGCACCGTGGTTCGGTGCTCAGCCAGGGAATGGGAGCCTGGGCATGTTCTCCACCCAGGCTGTAAAGCAGCCTGGGTGGAGAACATGCAAAGTGCACATGACTATTTAGCCGGCCCGAGACGGATGGCCAAACATTCATGCGCACTTAGGGAGTGCAAACCACTCCTCCCCTGCTCTGTCAGCAGAGCAGCCCCGCCTGCGGGGAAAAAATGAAATGATAATACCCTCGAGTTATTATCATTTTATTTTTCCTTTATTTTACTGCTGCAAAGCAGTGGGGTGACGCTCCTCCGCCTTAGCGGAGGAGCCACCTCTGGTCTAGTGGTATGGCTGAGTGTGTGAGAGTGTGTCTGAGTGTTGAGGCCGGTGGAATCCATTTTGGATGCCCCATGTCTGTCAAAACACATGATGGAGGGTGAAGATTTTCTTCCAGACAGTGGAAGTGTATTGCCTGCATTACTGCCACTTGAGGGAATAGATCCGGACACTGATGTGAGGAGGATTTTATGCATTTTGTATATCCCCAAAGCGAACGTGTCCAACATTTTTAAGTTGGCTACACCAGCGATGGCAATCGGCCAGTGCTTAATTTGTAAGAAAATAAGTGCCAGGAGGCCACTGCAGCGTGAACAAACCTTCCCCCCCCTCAGTGCCACCAATGACAATACCAACTCAACTACTAACCATCACACTCTAACAAGTGTGACAATTCATATTATTCCAGGCCCCCAAAGCTGTAAGAATGGCATGGGTGGCAGTTATTAGTCGTTGTTTAATGTATATTCAATTAATGAATAGCTGTTGTTGTGCTCATCCCTAATTATGCAGACAGCGCCACCATGTGGCAGACAGTTATAATAGCCAGTGCTGACATTTAAGTGCCGGTGCCAAGCACTTGGCACTGGCAATCACCAGCTCAAATTCAGCACTGCAATCCGCCTTTCCAAGGCCTCAGACCAGTAGACCGCTAAAGAAGGACAGCCCCACAGCATGTGTTGGGGGGCTGCTGAGCATGCGAGGGCAGGAGGGATTAACTTTAGGAAAGATTTTACTGATTTCATAATGAGCTAAGCTCCAAGTAGAATGTTAAATTGTATACATTTAAACTTGGCATTGCAAGAGCTAGCACACGCATGCGCAATTGTCTTCCTCTTTGCATGTTGTGGCGTGGCCTTCCTGTTTTGGCCTCCCATGCATCACGCAGGGACTGCAGTGATGGTTGTGTATATAGTTGAAGGGCTCAATGCCCCATCCCAAAGCAAAAGACACTCAAATGATGGACCGAATGCGGAACAGTCAAGAGATCTGGGTTGAATCCATCGTTCTTTTACTCACCATGCCACCAGAGTTTAGACCCAGCCATATGCAAATCAGTCTTGACCCTGCTCCTCATGGGAACAGTCCAGTCCTCTTTTTGCATCCCAAATAAGGTCTGATTCAGAGTGTGTACCCACGTAAGAGCTCATGTAACTTTCAAAGGCGCAGGGGGATGTCAACTAATGCATCATTCTGGTAGCGAGAGCCCTGAAAGCCAGCAAACTGCCCATTGAAGCTTGGCTGCCAGGTAATAGTGCTCAAAATTAATTCACAGCTCCCAGTCCCCCTGCTCAACCAGGAGGTGCACCTTAGCTGCAGTTGCCACCTTTCCCAGAAAAAAATGCGTTTGTTCACGTTTTAAGATTCTGCAAATTTTGGGGCATGATACTTAAATAAACTTTATAGAAAATAGCATACTTTAATTTTTTACATGGCACGCCTGTCTTTGTTTATTTTAATTATCAGTTAGGAATCATTCAGGCAGTTCTTGAACACATTTTAAAGTGCATTTGTTTTAAATGTACTGTTCAATGAATGTAGTGACAAGGGGATAAAATACTGGCTTTAAGTGATTTTCCTAATGTTTTTTATAGTCCGGAACATTAAATTACTGGTCGTTCCGGTAAAAAAACGGCCAGGTGGCAACCCTAAATTTAGCCCATGTGACTCTGCACCAGCTGCAGTGCCATATGAACCCCAAAACTGAACATCCATCTACTGGAAGAACTTCCCATAAGAAGGATAGGGTGATTAGCAAATTAGTACAAGAGCAGAGGCAACCCTTACCATTTTGGACATGACTATGTTTCCTAAAACCAACAGTGGAAAAGTCCTCCACAATTTTAGGTATGCCCCGAGGGCGGACATGGTTTTGGTGTGATTCCCATTGAGAAGGTTTCCGTCAGCATAATAGATCCTAATCCACAGGTAACGGAAGACTCTGAATTGGGACTCTCTTCCATTTGATTGTGCCACCACCCAGATGTAGACAACCATGAGCAGCACTGGAGTGCGGTGGGAATAGGCAAGATATAGATCAGTTAACCGGCAACTCATAAGCGGTGCCAAATGCTTTAACGGTCCAAGCTTTGTCGGCGTCATCACTTCTGATGCCTAAGACATAAACCATGATATCATTGGAAAATAGGGATACCGCATGGGTTCTGTCACTTACCAGGATGCCCCAGGTTCCCCACTCCTGTCTAAGTCTGATGGCCACAGGATCCATTGGCAGCCAAAGATCAAAGCGGCCCCCTATGTGCCCCAAAAGGAGCAGATATGAACTTGTCAATCTGGACCCTGGCAGTAAGGCCCATGTAGAGCTCCCGGACCAACCATAAGTATGCTCCTTGAAGCCAAATTTGGGCAGCACTTTAA
Organism: Calotriton arnoldi; assembly: GCA_963921515.1. Lineage (NCBI taxonomy): Eukaryota > Metazoa > Chordata > Amphibia > Caudata > Salamandridae > Calotriton > Calotriton arnoldi. The sequence continues at coordinate 1,604,582 of CAWUFW010004002.1, forward strand.
ACAGGCACTTCCAGTCCAGAGTGTCAAATGCTTTTCTCAGGGCAAGGACCAGGCTGGCTGTTCAAGGCCACACTGAGAGAGCCACATCCATGATTCTGTGCAACCTCCTAATTTTAAGGGATATGGTTCTCCCAGGCACAAAACTATTTTGGTCTGGATGAATCAGGTTAGAAAACATTCACAGAATATGACCCACTGTAATTTTGTTGAGAATTTTATAGTCTGAATTCAGGATAGCTATTGGTCTATATGAAAGGGGGTCAGAAGTGGTATCAATACTATCATGGCCTCCATGAGTGATTGCTGAAGTATTCCTTTTACAGCCGTCACCACATACAAAAGGACTACCTTAGGCGCTAGAACATTGGCATACGGTTGATAGAATTCTAACAGAAACGTTCAGTATCTGGCATCTTGCCAGAACCCAGATCACAAATAGCCTCCCTGATATTCTGGACAGTAATACAGGCATCTATTTCTTCCCTCAGGATGGCAGAAAACCCTAGGCAAAGGAAGTTTTTTTAAATTCCTCAATGCTGCATCAATGTCCTTAGCCTCGTCCTTATAAAGCATTCAATAATGCTCGTAAAAGGTTGTGTGGATTTCTTGCTGGGTGTGTAAAATAGCTCCTAGTGTGATCTGGAGTGTGGAGATAGGTGCATGCATGTCTTCTAGGTAGATGAGACATCCCAAGATCCTTCTCACCCTCCCCCACTCCATATGAGCCCTGTTGTGTAAGCAGTAAAGCCTAAGCATAGCAGTCACTCTGACAAGGCAGCCTGTTCCTTGTGCGTGGTCATGAGAGTCCCAATGTGTCTTTCCTGTCCAGTGCACTCGCCTTGGAAGCCCGACTGACATAAGCGGTTGGAGCTGCGTTTGCAACTTAGGTAAATCACCTAAGACAGATGGGTCACGATGCCTGACTATTGCAGGTCGTACCGGTGAATCCACCCTCCAGTTTCCCCAGGATCACTGGTTTTGTATAACATAACCTTTGTTTTCTATCTCACTTGTTCACACAGATATTTTCACAGCAGTAGCGATTTATTGATTCTGAAGAAAGCCACGACACTAGCTAGGTCATTGGCTGAAACATGTCGATCAGTAACCAGGACGACGGAATCTAATGTTTTCAGTCACACTTTTGCTTTTTTAATCCTAGCACAGGGCAGCCAGAATAAAGTTGTTTAGGTGAACCTTGTAGTTAGTTTTAATTCACTTCTTTACCTGCACTGCACACCTCACAACACCTTAGTAGCTCACTTTGGGTTTTAGTAACAACCTCTCTATTAAAACATCCCTGAGCTCCTCCCTCGTAGCGAGGGGGTTTTAGCCCACACCGTGACTAGGCTTCAAGGTGTGAGGAGGATTCCCGATGGTGAAGCATGCCACCATTGGTGGGTGAGGGAAACTGTCCTTAAAAGGGAAACTCCCATCCCACTTTCTTCTTTTGTGCAGTTCCCCACTTCACTAGACCCGAGGGCCCTATGTGTATTGAATTATTTGATTGGGGAGTTTGCCCTCTGTTAGAATAGAAATCGTTTATGCTTATGCAGTGCTCTATGTAAGTTAGCATTCGCTGCGCCATTTTCTATTTGGGCGCCATTTCAGGCTGTTCGAAAATGATCTCGTTCAATTCCCAGAATTGCTCCCCTCTAAGTTTTGTTTCTTCTGTTAGGTTTTGTTTCAGTAATGAGCACTTCGTTCATGTTAGCATATAGCTTTTTCACTAGATTGAGGCTCTCTCCCCCTTGTCTGGAGGCGGGCTCCGGATGGAACGACCTTGGACTCATGTACTGTGTGTAAGATATGAGCTCTGAACCGTTTTTTCTGTATTTCACTGTCTGATTGCACCTGCTTGGAAAATTCCACTGTGGGTGTGTCTTCGCCCGGCTATGAAACGTACATAATGTGTCTTTATGCTTGTCGATTTCAGTTACCTCTGTAGCACTCCTAGTGACTGGACAGATGGGGCTCCACTCTGAGTGTATATGAATAAACAATTATTGGTTTGTATTCTCTACTGTCTGACCGACTCTTCATTTAGTACGGAAGGCTGATAGGTGGTCTTAGTGACCCGGGTGGCCCTAAGGGGGTCATTTCCTTCACCTCGCTGGTCTTCCAAATCTCTTTAGGCCCCTCTCTTGTGTATATATACTCTGACAAGGCAGCCTGTTCCTTGTGCGTAGTCACGAGAGAGTCCCAATGAGTGACATTGCCTACCAGATTTTGTTTGATTTGAACGTGAGAATCTTCAACCCTTTTCAGTTCCCTTTCAAGGGCCCTGAGCACAACAACCATGGACTTTGATACAGTGACCTCATGTTACTACTTTGAAGGCCTCCCACTCTGTTGCTGAAGAGAAGGTTATTAGTCATGAATCCTCTCAGCTAGAGTATTGTGGAATGCTGTTTCTTCTAACATGGAGCCTTGAAGACACCATGAGGGGACAGGAGCATAAACTTTGTCCCAGGACAGGCCTATCAGCAATGGGTTGTGGTCGGAAAATCCAGACGAGACCCCAGACAATACAGAACTGAGCCGACTAACTCATCCCCAAACTCCCCAAATGGACCCACATCACCCCCCCTCAGGAACCTCCACTGGCTCCCCATCCAGAAAAGATGCCAATTCAAGATGTTGACACACGCCTACAAGGCCCTCCATGACTAAGGACCAGCATACATCACCCATCGCCTGAACTTCCACAAACCCTCCAGACACCTGCGCTTCACCTCCCTCACCCTTGTTCAGACTCCCTGTATCCTCTGAAGCAACAGTAGAGGACACTCCTTCTCCTACCTCGCCACCAAGTGCTGGAACGACCTCACCCTGCACCTCCGAACATCATCCTCTCTCCATGAATTCAGAAAAGGACTCAAGACCTGGCTCGTCGACTGATCCCAGCAAGAACCCAGCGCCTGGATACCCCCACAGTTGATTAGCCACGCTCTACAATCCGAGTTGATTGATTGATTGATCGGGAAACAGTTCTGACTAGATAGTCAGAGAAGGAGACAAGTGGGCAGATCAATGAAGGGTAGACAACTCGATTCTGTAGCGCAAACAGGCCATGTGGGCTGGAATAAAAAGAGAATAGCCTAACCCCAGGATGGTGTAGCATCCGCACATCTGCCATGGAATGTTGCGTGAGTCAGAGTGACCATGGTTTTATGTTGTGGATAGCTGGAGCCTGTGGAAGGGGTGAATATGACCTATCTAACACATGCTTCTCCAACAAGTAGCACAGAAGCTACTAGTAGCTCTCCAGCTACCTGTAAGTAGCTCTCCTCTGTTTACTCCACCAAAATTGAGTGCATGAAGACGAAATATGTGTATTTTCAGAACTCAGAAGTGATGTTTGTAGAAAAATGGGTACATTTCCAAAATATATTAAAAGCTGATATTTGAGTGAGAAGTCATGTGGCATTGGGGAGACTTTATTACGTAGGTGCCAGGGGCATTGCAGCCATAGCTGTATTAATCACTTATAGGCATTCGAAATTAACAACACCTTTTTTACATTACTACTAGCAGCTCTGATTGATGCACTAAGGTTATCACAGCTGGTAATCTTGTGGCCAGTAAGGTAATCTTGTCTGACATGGTTACTAATACAACACTAATAATGCTAGTAGCTCAGGATGAATTTCTTTGAACATAAGTATCTCTTATTACTAAAATGGAAGTAGACCCCTGGAACATCTAGCATACAATAAGTTGTCTCCTAGAATCCATAGAATGTGCACCCACTTAGTAAGCTGTTCAGACAGCCAGCTCAGGAATGTGCGCTGCTCCCTGTTGGGAGCATACACAGTTCCTAGCAATACTTGGGCCACGTTCAGCTTGCCCCCCCCACCTAGATACATCTACCCTCACCGTCTGCCAATACAGTGCTTGGCTTGAAAGGGACACTTTCCTAACCAAGATCAGGGCCCCTTGGCGTAGGCTGAAAGATTAGTAGAAAAGGCATAGCCCGTCAGGGGAAACAGCGTTTACAACGCTGTCATTACATCGCAGTATTATCACAACGCGGTCGTTACAACGACCGCATTGTTAGTACGCGATGCATTTACATCGCAAACTATTACAACGACTTCCAGTAGGGGGCGCTGAGGTATTGGAAATGAAATTCAACACCTTCCCTAAAGTTGCGCAAACTGGAGTAGGAATAGTAAATAATACTATTCCTAAGTCCAGCGCGCCCCCTACTGGAAGTCGTTGTAATGGTTTGCGATGTAAATGCATCGCATACTAACAACCCGGTCGTTGTAACTTCCACGTTGTAAAAGCACGCGATGTAATGCATTGCGTAGTAATGTGCTATATTCCCCGTCAGCACTTCTGAAGCTTAGTCTGTTCCTCTAGCATTATGTGGGATTCTTAGAGCAGGGTTATGTGGCCTACATGTAGTTGAAGAGAGTAGATTCTATATTGCTTATTCATGATGTGCATCCACTAATGTTCCAAGTGATCATGGAAAGGCTATCTGGTCGCGCAATAGTGACAGGTATTGGATGAGTGCCTGTGCTTGAGAACAACTCCCAGTCCACCCTGCGACACCGCTAGAGAAGGAAATTGCCACCTCCACAGTAATTTTGAAGGGAGTGTGTATTCCTTCTCGGTCCCTGTATGTGAAAAGCAGAAAAATAATCACAACAATACGAATGACAGAGGGCTAATTGCCAACTGTATAACAATACTAGTAAAACCAGTTAATAGCATATGGGGTGTCCTGTTCGCTGGTGTCAAACGAGTGTCCTGACCAGGTACCCCTGTGTGCTGCATCTATCAAAGCCATATTCAGTCTTAGGCATGTGTTCCTGTGCCTATGTCTGGTAGTCTGGTTCTCCTTTGTGAGGGGCGCATCTGCCTCAACTGAGGCTCCATGCCACTCACTGCAGTCCCAAATTGCTTCTGGTTGCTGAATAAGATGGCGCTATGTCCTGCCACCATTTTGAGTGTGGTAGAGAAAGGCAGTGAGTAATTCAATCCCATCTCTCTGAGTTTGCTCTTTACATCTAGAAAGTAAGCATATAACCTGGGTACAAAAGGAGTTGATGATTGTCCATTTCAAGTTGTTCAGCTTACCTGACTGCCCACAGTAGTACATCTCTGTCCCTGGCAAGCAACAGTTTGATAACGATCGACCTAGGTTGGCACCGGGAGGAAGCCTATGTACAGGAACACAATAGGCCCTTTTGATGGAGAAAATAGGATAGTTTATGAGGTGCAATGAAGCCCCTTTATCCAGTTCCTCTTTGTATACTCAACAGTGTCTTGCCCCTCTGAGCTCTCAGGCATTCCAACTTCTCTGAAAATGCTGCATCACAAGTGGCCCTCCACATCCTCCTCCCTATCCCCCAGGAAGCATTTTTGGATTGTTAAGTCCTGGATTTGCTGCTAAAAGCTTGTTGTCTGGGGCTGCTCCACTGAGTGTCCCTTTTGGCCAGCCACTTTTGATCCTCGCCCAGGAGACCATCATCGAAAGCAACAGCATCCACTCTCTCCTTGATTGATACTCTAGTGCTCCCAATATTCTCTGGGATATCGTTCAGTTTGCCAGTTCAGCTGAAAAGGAGTCTATTGTTTTTGGATCCTGACACGCTGCTGACAACAGGGCACTTAGTTTGACTGACTACATCCTTCCCATGGTGTCTAGCTTTGCAGTGAAATTTTGATGTGAGGCACCACAGGCAACCAAAAGCATTGAGGTGGAAGAGAAGCTGTGCTCAGGTGGGAGGGCATCCAAGTAGAGTGATGGAATACAAGTTGTTGCTGTCAGACCTTTTGCCAGCCAGTGACCATAGCCTGAGCAGCTGATCAAATGAAAAATTCAGCCTGTTGTAGTGGATGATGAGTATAAGGTGCTAGCTGGGCATACCAGACAGGTCAGAGCAGCGTTTTACTCATCAGGCAGAGCAAATAAATTACTGCAACAGAGTCCATCAATACTAAAAGTGTCTCTGCTGTACTTTCGCAGCATGATCTCCTCGCTCTCTCTGCCTTGTTTCTGAGTCAGTTTGGTCACTACTTGTACCAGCGAGGGAGTTGGCAAGGACCCCTCCCCACAACTGTTTAAGCACTGGTGGGAGCCCGGAAGCACAGCAGCCTATTAAAGCAGGGCAGTACCAGTTCCAAGACTAGAGCAAGGCAGGAAGCAAAGAACGGTGAACAAGCTGGGAAGATGAGGAATTCCTGCATTAATCGCGCAGAGCAGGGTGGGGGGGGGTATGTTTTGCAGTCTTCTGCCCATCTCCCACCTTATCTCCATCTTACAGCACCCTCTGTGTGGTGGTTAGTCCCCCCAATGAGGTTAGGTGGGCAGGTGCAGGACTCCCCCCAAGTGTACAAAGTCACAGGTCCAAAAACAGGGCAGGGGAGAGGTGTTGCCACTCTGGGCTGTCGGCTACTTCCCGCGGCGATTGCTGACTGCCAGTGCAGGGGAAAGCAGACAGCCCACAGAATGGCCTGGGCCCTGAGGGCAGGGCTGAACCACTGTGTAACTGCAGGCCCTCCATGCTACAGCTCATGGTTTCTGATTGACGGGCTCTCCCATCAGTGCAGTCTGGCAAGCAGGCTCCAGATATGAGGCCGGTCAGCTCCAGGCCGACTCCTCTGCAGGACGCCCGTGCCGCTGGCTGCTCTGCCTCACTGGGCCCATAGCATTTTTCCAGGACTCTTTGCTGCCTTCTGCAACCGTAACCATGGTCAATGTCAGTAAATGTGGCAAGATAGAAGTGAATAACAGGAGCACTGCACAGGGAGCTTACCTGGCTGCTCTGGCCACACCCCTGAATTGTACTCATGCTTTTCCTGATGGTCTGGGTTTATTGTTTCAACAAATCTTTGGTTTGCTAGATGGTGCTCTATAATTCTTCTGGACTTTTGTACAATCAAAATTACAGGACTTTGAAAGAACCTGTCTGGTTTGCCAATCTTGGAACCAAAGATTAAATGAAATTTACATTTGTAAAACGCTCTACTACCCGGGGGGTGCCTTAGCACTGAAGACCCCCTCAGCACTGGAAACTCAAAGTGATGCAAACTCCCAAAACTCATATGGCAACCTCTACCTAGTTTTCTATTTAAGATGGATGCCATAACTTTGGTTACCTTGTTTGATGTCAGCAATTTAAATCTGGTGACGTTTCATATGCTTTACTGTTACCTGTTAGTAGTTTCTGGTATTCCATAATTATTAACAAAAGTCGTCCACCTGTAGTTTCTGTCAATGCGGCTGTACAGATTTTGTTTAGGTTAAACAATTTGAAGTTGAGTGACATGGAAAGGGACATCTAATGAACCCCAAGGACTATCTGTCGCTAGAGAGCAACCAGAGACTTTCTGACACTGCATCCTAATTGTTTCTTCTGGGATTCCTAACTTTATAGTCTACTATTAGTTCTGGAAAAACATTAAATCCCAGCCTACAAGCAAGGCTTATTTTCCTTGTATTATTTAAACCATTCACACTGAGTGAGTTAACGCCATTCTGTGATATTAAAAATAAAAGAACAAAATACATTTATTTTATCTATATGTATCTTCTTTCTTAACTCCTCTGTTTTGTGAGTTTCTATTTTTTCCCTCTACTTTTCTACCCCACCCCCCCACTAATCGTCACCACTTCGCTCCTCCCTTTCACCCTCACTCACCCACCCTTCCAACGGATCACCTCTGGGCAGCCTCTGACACTTTTGAATGCACTGTCGTACATTCTGAGGAACTAGGCGAGAGCGTGATAGGAAGGAAGGGTCAATACGAACTCAGCCAATGAATTCTCCAGAGTCTGTATCACCAGTTCCGAGTCTTAGACTTATTCTTAGCTATCCTCATCCCTGAAGCCCCCTACCAAGAGCATTTCCAAGTTGATTATGTAATAACAACCCTAGGCCAATTAGAACATTCCTAGACCAGTCATAACAAAGCTTAGCAACCTTCACAAGTCTTCTGCAAGAACCCTCTGAACTCCTTCAACTTCATGCAGTACATTTTTGGTGGCACATTTACTTTTTTTACACTCAACGTGGTGCAGCAAGACAACTTGCCACACTACGTTGTGTGAAATGGGGAGAGCAGAAATGTCACATATTTACTAAGATATGGAGCATTTCTACTCTCTCTCCTGGCCCTGCTGCACTGTGTGGTGCCTTACACCAATGCTGGTACCCGTGCCCCATGATGTAAGGGTGCCTGCTTTACGGGCAGGGTTGTTTTTGAGCAGAAAAAGATATTTTCCTTCAAAAACAAATCCATCCTCTTTCTATGTGTACTGCAGCATGCATCATGCAAAGAATGAGGGAGTACTGTGGAGAAATAAAAATATTGCTCCTCGTTACGCCTATTTCGGGTGTGTGCACTATTTTGGCGCAAACCCAGTCTTTGTAGATGTGGTTCTGCATCAAAATACATGGGTTTATGCATGGGAACACCCAGGCCCCACTCATGTAACTCCTACCCGAGACAAAGTAAACAAGGAAGTGTTAAGCGCTGCATTGCGTTTCTTTGCATTTATTAAACTATGAAAGCTGTCTAAAGTGGCTTTGCGTTGCTTAGTAAATGCCAAAAATTATTTTTTTTATGGTCTGATCTACAAAAGTGACACAAAATCATAGTAAATCTGGGCCACTCCACAGAACTTTTAACTTAAAAAATTGCACACTGTGGGCCTCAGCTACAAGAAAATTTAGCTGCACCGTGCTACATCATTTTCAAAGCACAAGCATGCGTTGTATTTACAACAATACGACACATCCCTGTGCTTTCCCTTGTGCTGGCACACAATTGGCTGCCATGTGCCAGTGCAGGCACCCTTGCGTCATTTTGCAAGGGTGCCTGCACTGCGGGGATGATTGTTTTTGTGCAGGAAGGGACACCTTCCTGCACAAAAACAATAGTTAATGACATTTTCCTCTTTCTATGCATTCTGCAGAATTCAGCACGAATAGAAAGAGGAAAAAACATGGAGGAATAAAAGTATTTCTCCTCGTTGCGCCATTCCTATGCCGAGGCGTAGGATTCTGACGCATTCCCAGTTTTACAAAATGTTGTAAATCTGGGAATGCCTCAAGTTCCTTGGATGTTGCGTGGGAACACCCACAGCAACACCCATGGAATGCCCCTTTCACTCACAGTAAAGCATGGAAGGGGCCCATATTTACAAGGCTATGAAACGTCACGCAGGGTGACTTTACGTGGCTTTGTAAATATGGGCAAGCCCATTGCGCCGCAGGTGCGTCTAAAAAAGTGATGCACCAGCGGCACAACGGGCTTGTTCATAAGCCCCTGTGTTTGTGACTCATCAATCTTAAACTCCTTATTCCTTTCTGTTACTCTCTCACAACTACAGGTAGACAAAAACCAAGATGCTGCATGTTTACACTGTGGATTCTGAGCCTGTGCCAGAATTCCACGTCTACCACATTACTGATAACTTCAAACTTATTTGACATTCTTCCTATCACGATGAATGGGTTTGAAGGAGCCCAAATGAACATACAAATGCCTTAACTTCATTCTCAAAATATCTTTGAAGCACATTAGACTTGGGGGTGCTCCACTATTGAAAAAAATGTGGCTAAGATATGAGTATTTCTTGACTTTTCAACTGACCGTCAATGTTTTCCTCAGTTCAGTCTCCCCTGACACTAAGGGCCTGATTACAACTGGCCTGTTAAATTGTGGTCCCAGCACAATGATTTGTTTGCACAAGAATAGCAGTAATTAGTAGTGGAATGTTTATTACTCCCGGTAATTACTATGAGTGATAAAGTTTGCCCTCACCATTAAAGTTCAGCAGGTGATACCTGTTGGAATTGTTGGAATTTAACAAGGAGAAAAAGGCTGAGTATTTACGGAGACATTCCGATGTTGGCCCTCTGTAGACAAAATCTCCTTGTTATTCCCCATTAAAGGGGACATATTTGGAGTAGACGTTATATATCGCGCTCGATCAATTTCAAGTCCTGAGGTGTCGGATTTAATTGGGTGCCTTAAATACTACCTTTCCCTCCAGGAGACTTGTAATCAAGCCCTCTATAAACATAATCTACTTGTTATTCCCCTTTAGAGGAGACATTTTTGGAATGGAGGTTGTACATTGCGCGCGATCAATCCCAGTATCCTGAAAAATGAAGATAGGGCGGTCCAGTATGCATTTTCTGAACAGTGATATCTCCGTACCTCGTGGAGTTGATTCCTCTTCGTCTCCCCTCTTCTCAACACCTCAGCTCAGTTGTGTGTTGTCCCCTACCCTTGCCACCCCTCGGTCCGTCATGTCTCTCCGATACTCCCTACCCTGGTTCTTGTCGTGCATGGGCCCCTCTGCTAGTCCTAAATCTGTATCATGTGCTGCCAGCTGTGGAGTGTTTCTCACCCCAAATATTTTTAAATTTTCCCATGCATCCTCAGGACTTGTAAATCTCCCTTTCCATCCACTTGCATTGTTCCATACCCTTCTCCCAATTCTCATATTGTGGGGGGGGGGACCCATCTCCCCATTTTTTTAGCTATATCCCGCTTGGCTACCATACAACCCATGTTAACCGGTGTCTTCTGACCCCGCGTTAAATCCGAGGGATCCCAAATACCCAGTATAGAAAGTCTGGGCTGCAAATCCAGGGGCAACCCGATTGCATCCTTCAGGGACACGCACACTTCCCTCCAGAACGGCACGGCCGGCCTGGGAACGTAAACTGGCCCTGGCAATTCTGCTCAACCGGTCACAAAACCGGCCTTTAGTAACAAAACCGGCCCCCACAAGACAAAAACCAGCCCCCATCTTTCTGGCCCACCAGGAAAACGCCCGGGGCCCCCTACGGCCGGTCTGGCCCTGCAGAAGGGGTGCAATTTTGAACGGTTCCACAGAATGTGCAGTATTGTGCCCTCCATCCCACAGCCCTGAAGGCATAGCGCATTCTCCACTTTTACTATTTTGTGGAGTAAGACCCTCGTTTAGTATGTCCTATATACTATTTTAAGGTGGATTAGGCGGTAGCTTGTCTTTATCGCTACTTCTGCAGGGAATCCAAGCACACAGGGGTAGCCGGCACGGATCGGGGGTGGCGGGGCAAGGGTGTGGGGGAGGAGGAAGGCCAATGTAAAAAAATTTTTTTTTTAAAACACCTTTTCGTTGCGTCCCGCGTCTCTGGTCCATCTCTCCTCAGCGTTGCAACAGGAACCCGGAAGCACACCCAGGCTCCCCTGACCAATGACAACGCTGCAATGCAGGCTTGTGATTGGTCTGAGCGCTGTGGTTCGGCGCTCAGATAGGGACTGGGGGCCTGGGCATGGTCTCCACCCAGGCTGTAATGCGGCCTGGGTGCAGAACATGCAATGTGTGCATGACTGTTTAGCCGGCCCCAGAGGGTCGACCAAGCATTCATGCGCATTTGGAGTGAGCAAATCACTCCTGCCCTGCTCTGAAAGCAGAGTAGCACCACCCGCCCGCCCGCAAAGCAGCTGGAACAAATAAAATGATAATAACATTGAGTTATTGTCATTTTATTTTTCCTTTGTAACACTGCTTAAAAGCAGTAGGGCGACGCTCCTCCGCCTTAGCGGAGGAGCCGTCACTAGAAGCACAGTCTGCCATTCTTCGTGCAGCTCCCCCAGTTCCTGTTCCCATCGTCCCTGCAGCCGTGTGAGGGGGCCCTGTGTATCCTGCCACAATGTTGACACTCAGGTACGGCCATGCACCGCCTGCTGCACTGACCCACTGCTAGGCATTGCTCATCGTATGGGGAATGTTTGTGTGCACGTGCAACATTTGCTAGGTCTTTTGCTGATGTGTGCACTCTCGTTTGTTGTCGCACTGCTTGATCTGCTGTTCTACCAGCCATGTAACCAGATAGAGCCATGATTGCCTGCTTCATTTGAAATACATTTCTCCTTCAGCTCAGTGTTTTGTTTGATCTACTTGAATAACATCTTCAATAATTTAGTTGACATCTATCCAGGTGTTAAAATTCTGGAAGCGAGAAGGCATACAGAAATTATTTCGTTTACAGCGTTGTTTATCTTTAAAATTCCAAACTAAATAAAAGTACTCAGGCACAAACTACTCGGATTATGCTCTTCTACTCTGATGGCGATCTAGTCGGGATAGCTGAAATATGCACTGTATTAGGAAATATCGCCATCTATCGGTGAAAAATGTTATCCAGTAAAAAGACGCGTTTTTAACATCTTTAATCCGTCTCCTATCTTCCAAAATCATAAATGCATTGTGCAAACCTGGTAATAACGTGTCCACCTGCTAAATAATATGACATTTTGCTCAGTGTTTGATTTGTAAAAAAAAAATGAAGTGTCATTTCTCAGGAGGCCACTGAAGCCTGCCACTACGGCATGGACCGTCCCCGATTGTGAATTGCGTGGCACACACTCCAATGAATGGGCGCAGTCGAGACAATAAATAAAGGGGAGCAGGGCCGCCCGGGGTCCACACGTAGACAGCACGCAGCGCGTTCGTGGTCTCTGTCTCCCTCCCAGTACCTGAATAGTCCTGCCACATCACTGCCCCATGCACTGTCCCTTCCAGTACTACCAAATGTCAATACGTTCGCTGCCTACTAACCACCACCCACCTACAAAATGTGGAAATATGTAATAATCCAGGTCAAGTAAAGCAATAAGAATGCCCGGAACAGGGTGCGAAGGACTGGGAGGCGCCATTTTTGAATTCCTGGCCAGCCTTTGGGAGGTGCACCGGATCCAGGGTCGATATCAGGCACCGGTACTGGGAGTCTGACTTCAGCCATGGAGTATCAACAAGGGGCAGAGAATGGTGAGCTGCTTCAGCCAGCAATCTTAGGGAACATTTGTTAAGTACCCGGAGATTAGAGTGATTTTATGGAGTTTGAGGGTGTGTAGGTGGTAGTAGGTTTGCAAGTGGAGTGTGAGAGGGATAAATAGAGTGAGCGTGTGGGTGAATGGATGATCACTGTGGCTATGAGGAGTGTGCAAGTAGTTATGATCAGAATCTGTGGGAGCGAAAGTGGCTGGCATGACAGAACTAGTGCATGTATGAACGCGTGAGTGAGTAAGAGATGCGTGTGAGAGGAGTGTGAGTGTGCATGTCTGGGTGACTGATCCAAGCAAACATGTGGCATCCACTACTGGTATATGTGTTCTATCGGGGAGAGAGATCTACCTTTCTGCATCTGATCCAAGTGCCTTGGCATCAACAAACAAGTCAATATAATCAGCTCTACCGGGCTGTTGCTGGGAAGTTGATCTCCTAGGAGAAGGTTAGACAGCCTCAGCGGCGGCTCCTCCGCTTTAGCGGAGGAGTGTCGCCCCCCTGCCCACAGAGGCAAATGAAAAATATAATGATGATCATTTTATTTTTCATCCTGTAGCCAAGTCTTGGGGGCGGGAGGGGGGGGCACAGCACTGCAGCAGGGGGAGGAGGAGTGGTGGGCACTGCTGTCAGTGCACATAACGGTTTGGCCGGCTGTCTTAGGATGGCCAAACCGTCATGCGCACTGCCATCTCTCCAACCCAGCTGTGTTGCTGGGTGGAGAGACCAGCAGGCACAGGCGCCCAGCTCCTGCTCCTGATGGAGCACAAAAAAAACAAGACCGCTCCACCCAATCCAACATTTCTCTCATGGGTATGGGAGCAGCATCTGGATTGGCTGTAGGGGAGTCTGGGAGCTTCAGCCTGTGCCCAGAAGAGCGGGGAGCAGAAGTTTTTCTTTAATTGTTTGTTTTGTTACAGGCCCCCCTCGCAGCCGCACCTCATTCCCCTGACACCAGCCGCCACTGGACAACCTGTTGAAGGTGGTGACCATCCTCCTCTATTCACCCAAACACCTTCAAACACTGATAAATACACATTCAACAATTTCTCAGCACTGTTCACGTAGCATTGAGCTATGGTCAGCCCAAATGCTGTCATTGAAGTGTAACACAGCTTCAATACCCACTGAAAGTGGTCTGCTCTGTGGAGCCTCTGCTATCTAAACATCATTTATAAATATGTATGGCCAAAGCTAACTTAAATCTACTGACATCAGCGAATTCTGTTTAAATTAAATCCTCATGGTGCTTCACTCTATAGGAGTAGTTCTCAACCTGAAGTCCGATGACACATGGGGGTCCACGAGGCCTACTTAGTGGGGTCCCCATCTATTTTACAACATTAAATAATACGAAAATTAATAAATTTAAATTAGTAAATATATACAAATAAAGAAGCCCAATTGAACATTTGAAAACTTCTTCGACATGTGAATCAAACAAAATGATCAATATTTGACCATCAGTTTGATATATACTTGTTTTTGTATTTCTGTGTATTGTTTTGAGGTTCAAATCATAGAAATTGCTTAGGTTGGCTTCCAATAAACGAATCGGTGGGGGTCCCCGGTTTCCAGTAAAGATTCAGTGGGGGACCACAGTAGTCAAAAGGTTAAGAACCACTGCTCTATAGTCCTGGACTAACGACTATCTGGAAATAGAAGTGCTCCAGGTCAAGAAGTCTAAACTCATTAATCCATGTCCCTTCGATCTTTTCAAGCCAGCCCCTTACCTTCCTTTCTGGAAAAGTCCGTTGCACAACTACCCATGCACATAAAACTATGTAATCATCTCCCAACATCTACCCAATTTTCCTTCCTGATAACATACACAAACATCTGTAGACTAAACATTTTACATACAATCTACTAACCTCGAACAATCAAACACCAACCAAACATCAGACACAATTGATTGATGGCGTTCTCAGTTCCAGAAGAAAAGGGGGACCAGTGAAAATGTGCTACAATGCCATGGAAAAATTGCTATCACTATACAAATGTGTACAACATAACATACCACCACAGCACAAACACACTGACATGGGACATAGAAGACAGTACACAACAATAAAACTGAGCAAGCCACAATAAAGGAGATTACATGTATAAGCGGGAACAAATTCCCCTGGACAATAATCTAGCTAAGAGGAATCAGGCTGTTGATTTAAATTGTGTGCAACACTGGTACTCAAAAGGATTAAGACACTTAGGCCTGGATTTTTCGAGAGTTGCATAGCTGCTCTTGCCACACTTCGCAATGCTTTTTGTCACTTTGTGCGATTAGAGGGCCCTTGCAAAAAACTTTAGTGGGTAACCGCCATGATATTGGAATCAAGGTGTCATTGGAATGGAAGGGCTATTGACATCTAAGTAAAAAAGAATTAGAAACATGCTTATAATTCTAGTTATGTCCCTGCATTTAAAAAATATAACGCGTCATATAACTTTTGCCACTAAAGTCCTTCTTTCAAATTGTTTTATTGCTTAATCCATATATTATACCACCCCATTACAGTGCCATGCATTTCACTTGAAAAGGGTACATTGTGGAGTTTCTTGTATGAAATATATGTGCATGGTATGGTATATATGATATAAGTCTCTGGTCCTTACGGAGGGTCACAAAACTCACCTAGTTCCTGTTCTGCAACCTTGGGCTATATCCAGGAGCATTGGCATTATGCTATTCTGCCGCTGTGGCTTTTTTCAAATAATTATGGATTTGCTTCATTTGCTCCATCATCTCTTGCACAGTTTGCAGATTTTAACAAGAAACAATTGTTTCTACCTCAAACGGATTAAAAGTTACTAAAAATGAGGCGAAGCTTGTTGCTGTGCAGCGGAAGGCACTCCGCATAGGTTGACGGTCCACCTTTCAGTTGCATATTGCTGTATTTGGGTGTTACACTAGTACTAACAAGGTGAAGCCTTTGTCCAGACAGCGCTAACGTGCAAAAATGTCAAAATAATGAACTGATACTATCAACAAAATGTGCTGCATTATGCCGCATAATTTGCATTTTTTGCTGCATAATTTAGTCAAGGCTGCCGCACAACTTTGCCCCCCTTTGCCTCATAATTCAAGTGGTCCTGGCTATATCTCAACTATGAGCTCATTCGGAGGCCCTAGTCACCCACTCTATGTAAACCGATATCGACGCATGAGAGAATGGGTTGGTCTTACCACTTATTTCTGTGCTAGCAGCCTTCCTCATCAGTGTTCAGGATGTGTGCTCATCAAAATAATTTATACAGATGTGTTGCAGCCACCAAAGCCCCAGTAAGGGGCTTTCTCTAGACAGTAAATAAAAAGTTCCAAAACTCTGGGGCTTATTTGCAAGCCCATTGCGCTGCCAGTGCGTCACTTTTCTTGACGCACCAGTAGCGCAATGGGCTTGCCATATTTACAAGGCTACGTAAAGCAACCCTGCGTGACTTTTCATGGCCTTGTAAATATGGGCCCCTTTCACGCATTACTCTTGGTGAAAGGGGCGTTCCACAGGAGTTGCTGTGGGTTTTCCCATGCAACATCCATGGAACTTGACGCAGTCCCAGATTTACAACATTTAGTAAAACTGGGAATGCGTCAGAATCCTACGCCTACCAAGAGGAGGCGTAGGAATGGTGCAACGAGGAGATATACTTTTATTTCTCCTCATTTTTTCCTCTTTCTATGCATGCTGCATTGTGCAGCACGAATAGAAAGAGGAAAATGCCATTATGCAATGAGGAATGTCAAGAGGTCTTTGACTGCTTTATAAAAGTAAATATAAATAATATTAAGAGATTAATGAAGGCTCCCTCTGCTCAACGTGACTGTGTATGGATACCACTTTGTATATGTCATTCCTATTTGCTTACTGTATCTACTAGTGCTATGAAGCGACTGCGAGGTGACATGTCAGAGCTATGTAAAACAAGTAATAAAAAAGAGATGTTTGTGCCTGGGAAGTATTAGAAGTCTGTTTAAAGCAGACCTCATGGTACACTATGGCAAAAGGTGATACCATTTACGGTGATCAAAATGTAACATATATCACAGTACTCACATCCTGATCGTTTTGACTAAGTTCAATACTTGTGGTTTTGTGAGGTTGAATGAGCACAAGTATGGCATGTCTAACACATATATCTGACCACCACCCTTCCACCTGTACAGGGTCACTACCCGTGTGGTAACTGTAGTACATGCAATCTTACGAAAAGAAGTAAAAACATCCAGTTTTCCAATGGTACAGTCTGGGAACAAAGAGGATTCACAAACTGCAATAGCAGGAATGTGATATATATGATTACTTGTCCATGTAGACAAGAATACATCGGTATGACATCAAGACCAATAAAGATCCGTATTGGCGAGCACAAGAGTAACGTTCGCTGTAAAAGAGCACTACAAAGATGGCAAGCCACTACCTAACCATGTCACACAACGTGGATGACTTGAAATGGACTGTGATCGAACAACTCCACAACGAAAATGGCTTGCTGGAAAAGGAACAACGTTGGGTGTTCCGTTTGGGCACCTACCTAACTGGTCTGAACGACGACATTCCTTGGGCTCAACTGTCCTAAACCCATACCTAAGAGAACCCTAATGAAGAGATGACCATATCATCGATGCACTCTGTTTTTGGACTATACTAGTCCATGCCTTTTTGGGAACCTCCGTGGTAGATAGCCTACCCTTTCCTTTCCCTTCTATTTTCTCTTCCCTCTTTTTCTTTATATTTTCTTTATAATTTTTTTACATAAGTTTATTTATCTCTAAGGAAGTCGAGAAAAGCAAGAAGTAGTGTCTATATTCCTGGAGCCATTCGTACTCCCGAGTTAGCCTTCACATTCTGTGGACATCAACACGAATCTGGGCCAACCATCATGGAATTATAATTTGAATATGTGTCTTTGGGCCTTTTTAAAAAAACATGGATAGACCTTGGCACCACCAATGTAATTTACTTTCCCCTCTAACATGTTAGTGGTAACAGTACTTTTATGCGTACCCCTTCGGGGTATTGCGTCCAACTACACCCGTAACTTACCCCTAATTGATTTTGAATTCTGAATTACTATTCAGTTTCACGACGCTCTCTTTACACAACCTTTACTTATGAGAGATCGTGAACATCGTCGCGGTATGCATATCCAGTATATCGATATTTTGATTAAATCATTTTCAACTCCACAATAATGGTTATCACCCCAAATTGTCTACGACCTCAATGGGTGCTGTCACTTTTATTTGCATGCCTTCCTGACTCTACCGCTCTAGTCTTTATTGTTTAGCGGTCACAGGAAGTGAGTGGTTATCCATATCCGGATACCTACGAACTCCAGGGCAGGTGCATGTATTACCGCTCTAGTCTTTGTGACTTATCAGTCACAGGAAATGAACGGTCATCCACATCCGGTTACTTTCGAAACTCTGATGCAGGTGCATCCATTTGTGTGCAATTAAATGTCAATTAACGTCCGCATAAATAGGGCGCCTCGCAGATCTCCTTACACAACGGAGCCGCGGGTTGGCGATTGAGTGAGGTAGTGTTGACTGCTACGTAAGTACGGCATAGCCGCGAAGGGCATCAATGACACTAGGTGTCTCGAAATTTTCTCTCGAATCACTGGCTCTGGATTCCAACTTCCTTTTTCCCTC
Source organism: Calotriton arnoldi (assembly GCA_963921515.1). Classification (NCBI taxonomy): domain Eukaryota; kingdom Metazoa; phylum Chordata; class Amphibia; order Caudata; family Salamandridae; genus Calotriton; species Calotriton arnoldi. Next base: position 1,623,040 of record CAWUFW010004002.1, read on the forward strand.
CTTCTCTTTTCCCTTCTTACCAAACAGAATACAGTGGCAACATCCTTCCCACCCGTTCAGAAGGCTCATGGAGCATTGTCTCCTACATATTCCAGTATGTACCAACCTATGGATATTTCTTTTATAGTGACTCCGATCTCTAACATAGAGAGTGTGTTTTCTGTTTTGTGTGTGTATGTTTCGTTTTTGTCCCGTTTTTCCTAAACAGGTCACAGCGCTTGTTTTTCGAGTTACAACTAAGGCTAATGATACCATAATCACTTTTGTATTTACAGGCGTTAATGTGTTTGCGCTTTTGGGAGGCGCAATTGTGTAACTAACCATGCTCTCTCTTTTACAGATTTACATTTTGAAATACTGATTGGGTAATATAAAGTGCATGATTGTTGCATTTTTATCGTTTTGTATATAGCACACTTTTTTATTACGCATTGATAGCAACATAGTGAGCACTGAAGGGATCATTCCTAGTCCTGATGAAGAAGCCTTGATGCTTCGAAACATGTTGACTTGATCAGGAGTATCCGCACATTATACGCAGGACATCTCCGAACCACTTTTTTAACAGCACCAGCCTCCACGACGTATTAAAATTTCTAAGTCCACGAGGCCAGGTCCTTTTTAATTCACATTTTTTGCATTCACTTCTGACCCTTCCTCTCACTACCCCTACACCACACATAGTTCTGTAAAAACAGTGCTCCCGCGTAGTCGCTGGTCGTAGCACGCCCCGTCCCGCAGCGGGGCGGGAAGACCCCTATGATGAAGCATGACACCAAGGGCCCTTTTGGTGTGTGAGGGGTATTTAAGCAAACACTGCGTGCGTCCTGTCATAACAGGAAACACACATTTATGAACCTTTCTCGGGGTGGATTCCTATGTTTTATTTGAATCTCTAGAGGAGGACGTATCCACCTCCAGTGCCCTCTAAGGACACTACCTCTTCACTCCCTAATCCTGTTTTTTGCAGATCTCATATTCACCATGGCACCAAGACAGGTAACCCTCTATAACAGCCCTCTCAAGTTTCCAAGGTCTATGTGTAACAAGCTGCTACAGTCTAAGTTTTTTCTTGGCATACTTGTAGTGTTGTTCAACTCATTATCAACAAGGACCACAAGTACCAGAATGAAAAGGAAAAAAACTGGTGTGGATCACCTAGTCACGCATAGACCCGGCTATGCTGGCAGCCTGGGCCGGCTCTAGGGCGGTGCGACTGGTGCAACCGCACTGGGTGCTGACTTCAGGGGGCGCCATGTCTGCAAGTTTATTTTGACTTTAAAAGCACCTGCTACCACGTTCCTTACCTCCAGCAAATCCCAGGCAGCAATAAAAAAGTCAAGATAACTCCGGTGATTAATGTTCTTCCTGGAGAGAGATGGGAGTTGTGTCTAGTTGAGGTTTTGACTGGTCATAAAATAGCACAGAGGATTAATATGCCTGCTGCAAAGTATGTGTTGTACCATGCAGATCAAAATGTGCATATAATGTAAATAGGTCAGTGGGTTACTGCTTTTCTAAGAGACATCCTTTTGTTACTTGCAGTTTATAAGTTAAAATCCTCATATAGAACAGTAAATTATTAACCGTCATCAAAGAACAGCATGCACACTGCAAAGTATAGGTTAAAGTATAGATTAATGTTGTAAAAAGAGTTCATTTGGGTAGAAATCAATTGTTATTATTAAAGAGCACCCCCAACTATGGTGTTCCGTTTTTGATTCTGAATTTGTGCTTCTCCAGACCAAGCACTCTTAAACGATACTGCCTACCAGTATGGATGACGTGTCACTCCTACACCTTGTAGTCCTCTGGTTCATGTAACATTTGCTATAAGCTGATTCACAGATGAATTATTGATTGTGTCTGTGTAATGTGTGTATCATGCAAAGTACTCTGACACCCTACACTGGTATGAGTGGTGCTATATAAATAATTAAATGCATCTACAAGAGAGTGGTTATGGAGACTTGAGGGGCACTGTTAAAAGGTGGTGGTGAGGGAATCAGTGGTGGAGGTGATCACCAACTCCACCATGGATGGCGGGCGCAAACAAACATTGTCGCACCGGGCACCACCAGCGCTAAAGCCGGCCGGAACCTAGGCCATGGGGATCCGCTGAGCCTACGATAGTGTATTATCTGCTCTGGCTTGTTGTGTGCTCACATTTAGCCATTTTCACCAGCGATCTCACACTCAGTAAGCATGGCATTAAACAAAAACACTGCTGCAATGGGATTACCTAAAAAGGTAAAGGCACAAATGTTTGACAAGTTCAGCTTTGGCCCCTTCTTTTGCAGAAATGGTAACAAAAGGTGGCAGCTCTCTTCTAGCATAGCTGCCAGCAGGGCCGGCTTTAGCGTTGGTGGCGCCCGTTGCGACAATGTTTGCTGGTGCTCCCAAATGACCTCACTTCAACACGGATTCCTTCCGCACCACATTTTAACAGTGCCCAAGTCTCCATTACCCCATCTCTCAGATACATTTAAAAAGTTATAGCGCCACTGATATAAGTGTAGGGTGTCAGAGTACTTTGCATCACACTCTCATTACACAGAGACAATCAATCATACATTTGTAAATCAATGTATAGGAAACGTTACATAAGTCAGAGGTTTGCAAGGCGTAAGAGTGACATGTCATCCATACTAGTAGGCAATATAGTTGAGGAGTGCTTGGTCTGGTTAAGCACAAACTCAGAACTGAAAACGGAACACCATAGTTGGGGGTTCTCTTTAATATTAAGAATCGATTGCTACTCAAATGAACCCTTTTTGCAATATTAATGTATGCTCTAATCTATACTTTGCAGTGTGCATTCAGTTCTTTGATGATAGTTAATAATTCACTGTTCTATAATAGGATTTGAACTTAAACTGCAAGAAACAAAAGCATCTCTCTTTTAAAAGCAGTAACCCACTGACCTATTTTTATTATATGCACTTTGTGATCTGCACGGTAACCCTCTGCGCTTTAAAGTGAGTCAAAACCTAAACTAGACAAAACTCAGAGCTCTCGCAAGGAAGAACATTAATCACAGGAGGTAACTTATCTTGACTTTTTTGTTGCTTGAGAATTGCTGGAGGAAAGGAATGCAGCAGCAGGTGCTTTAAAACCATAAAAAACACGTCAGCCACCCCGGAACACATTATAGTTGCAAGAAAGATCACCACAGCTCAGCTCGCCCAGAATCCGTCTGTTTGTGATTCGTTTTGTGTGGAAAACCAGGCCTGTGAAAAACTGTCAGGGAGAAATCAAAGCAGAGCAGTTCGACTCTTTGACAGTTCAGATGGGCATACTACAACCTGCATGCACCATAACATTGCACGGTCCTGACACCAGCCACAACAAGACAAATCACACCTTTGTGCGAGCAGAAACTCTCTCTTGAACAACATTGCGTGGTAATGCTGCTGGGAAATAAAAATGCATGATGGAGGGACGTCTTCAGAGGTCGCTGTGTCGCGCCTTCCATGTGGCGCCCGGTGCAAAATGCAGTTAATTCTATAATTGCAACTTGCCATGAAGTGTACAATATTTTTGTATAAGCGTGTTAACAAAACATCACACGCTTTTTTTTTTCTAAGTTGTTCATCAGAACCTGCTCCAAATACAGTGAAAGCATACCGGTCTGGGGAGCGCTCTCTTAATTTATTGGCTCACCCACACCTCTTATGAGAAAGGGGTCCTTTACCTTCTCCTTTTATTAGTTCACTTACTTGATAAGCAGCAGATACAAGTCTGACAGCTGATTCCACCTTCCAACCGAGAAAGTGCCTCACTGCCCGTAGCTGCTGGCCTGGACATTGGTGCTGCAAGCCTAAAAAGTAGCAGCAGATTAGACATCCATCCTGAGCTTAAAGCACGTGTCACATGTGTTCAGGCTGCATCTCCAGAGGATGATTTCATAGTGGGCTGGCAGAGTCAAGCAAGGGTCAGGGTGGGCATGCCCCACAACCCCTCTACTGCCTCGCTCTTGGTCATTTATTTTCATTCTCGGGGCCCGGACCTGGCCTAAATGGAAAGTTTGAAAACGTGCATGACTGCACCAACCCCCTTGCTCATGGAGATTAGTAATAGTACCATCCCCGCCGCACTCACAGAGAGCAATCTGGTGTGCTGAGACTGAGCATATTAGGAATTTACAAAGGAACTGGCCCAAATGATAATGTGGCTGTTGTGGCACATAAACGAACAGCAAGCATAAATGTAATGTTTGGGGGGGGCACAGAAAAATATAGGCTGGCTTGGCCCCACTGGGCCCCCCTGTAGCTACGGCCCTGTGTGTGTGTGTGTGGGTGTGTAGATGTTCCTTCCCTATCAGAACGGAGATGAATGTGTTAGACTGTATCTAGCCTAAAGCTTCACATCACCACCTTTGAACTACACCATGACTACTCGTCCAAGCCACTATGAAGTCAAGCCGGCTTGGAAGACTTTTTGTCCCAGGCCAGTGACGCAGCATTATGGTCAGAAGAGAATGTATGCAATCTCACCTTTGATATAGATACCAGGTTGCAACTTTAGCAAACTAAGAAAACCCCAACACACCTGAAGGTCCTATTGTGAAAGGGTAAAACTTTGTATTCCACTTTGCCTGGGAACAAGGGTAACAGCCATTACAAAGGCAAGGGGGCTATGGAATAGTACATGCTCACCACCACTGGCAGTTCTTTGATGGTTGAGGCATGTCCTTGACCTCTAGGAGAAATATTTGTTTTGGGTTGATTTTAGGTTAGCAGATTAAAAACTCTTGTGGTTCCAGGCCAGGCCCAGTTCCTCAAGCCATTTTCCATGCAGATCCAGATAGCTGTGCCTATCTCTTTCTTTCAGGGTCAGTAAGCTCCTCTGCCAGGCGTATATCTCTGGCCTTCCCAGCACTGCACAGCAGCAACAATTCTCCAGATCCCCAGGGCTGGGTGCCCCCTTGGGGAAACAGCAACTTTAAAAGTCTGTTGATTTTATTACCCAGCTGATGGTGCGGTTCTTCTCCAGTCATACAGATGAACTGGAGGAAATGGACCTGGACAGCCAATTATCATTAATTTCAGGAGGACAATAGTGGAAATCCATGACCAGGGAGAGGATGTGTCCTAGACTATTAGGGCGGTCGATCTCAAATCTGGAGAACGGGGTTCGAGTCTCGGCAATTACGCTCAACATCCTGTGATTCTGGGCAAATCATTTAATATCCCCGTGCCTAACAAAAATGAATGTGTCCTTGTGTAACGCAACTGGTGTTCATGTAAAGCGCTCTGATACCTAATACCTTCGGGTCAAGTTCGCCCTATATAAAACTCTGAGAAAAAAAAACAATCATTGCAACACGTTAAAAAAATCCATAGCTCTAGCCAATTAGCCTGTCACGTATTCCTATCAATCAATCAATCAGGGACTTGTGAAGCGCGCTACTCACCCGCGAGGGTCTCAAGGCGCTGGGGAGGGGGTTTCGTGCAGCTTCGTCTCATCCGAAGAGCCAGGTCTTGAGGCTCTTCCTGAAAGCTTGCAGAGTGGGGGTTTGTCTGATGCTGAGTGGGAGTTAATTCCAGGTCTTGGCCGCGATGTAGGAGAAGGATCGCCCCCCCCCCCCCGTTCTGGCTTTGCGGATGCGTGGGATTTCGGCTAGGGCAAGATTGGTGGTTCGGAGGCTTCTCTTGGGTGCTTAGAAGGAGATTCTTTTGTTGAGGTATTGGGGTCCGATATTGTGGAGGGATTTGTATGCGTGAGTGAGGAGCTTAAAGGTCACTCTCTTTTCGACAGGGAGCCAGTGGAGTTCTCATAGGTGTTGGGTGATGTGGTGTTGTCGTGGGATGCCGAGGACAAGTCTAGCTGCGGCGTTCTGGATTGTCTGGAGTTTGAGGAGTAGAGATTTGTTTATTCTGGCGTAGAGGGCGTTCCCATAGTCCAGCCTGCTGGTTATGAGTGAATGGGTGATGATCCTTCTGGACTCGGGGGGGGGGATCCATTTGAAGGTCTTGCGGAGAATGCGGAGGGTGTTGAGCATGTGGAGGATACGGCATTGATCTGTCGGTGCATGGTGAGGGAAGAGTTGAGTATGATGCCGAGGTTGCGAGCATGGTCTGTGGGTGTGAGCGGTTCGCCAAGGGTGGTGGGCCACCAGGTGTTGTCCCATGTTGAGGGGGTGGATCCGAGGACGAGGACTTCTGTTTTCTCTGAGTTGAGCTTTAGGCAGCTGTTGCTCATCCAGGAGGCGACATCTTTCATACCTTCCTGGTAACTGTGTCTGGTGATGTTGGGTTCGTTTGTGAGGGAGAGGATGAGCTGGGTGTCGTTGCATAGGATACTATGTTGAGTCCGTGTTTTCGGACGATGGTGGGGAGAGGAGCCATGTAGATGTTGAAGAGCGTGGGGCTGAGGGAGGATCCATCGGGTACTCCGCAGCTGATCTCTGTGGGTTCGGAGAGGAAGGGTGGGAGTCTGATTCTTTGGGTTCGGCCGGTGAGGAAGGAGCGAATCCAGTCAAGGGAGGTTCCCCGGATGCCGGCGTCGTGGAGTCTGGTGATTAGTGTGTGGTGGGCGACGGTGTCGAAGGATGCTAAGAGGTCTTGTAGGATGAGGGCTGCCGTGGGGCCCTAGTCCAGGAGGGTGTGTATGTCATCCAAGGCGTCTAGGAGGGTGGTCTCGGTGCTGTGGTTGCTGCGGAATCCGGATTGGGAAGAATCGAGGATCAAGTTGGCTTCTGAGAAGTTAGTGAGCTGGTTGTTGACGATCTTCTCTGTGACTTTGGCTGTGAAGGGGAGGAGAGAGATGGGCCGGTAGTTCTTGACCTATTCCTATACATTTCCATAAATAAGGGTAGGAGGCAGGATTGAAATAGTCAAAGGAATGAGGATTCAATGTGGGGCAGTTCAGATTTCTTGAGTGGGTTCACCCCTATTTCCCTACAATCCTTAGCAAAGGGCAAAAGAGGGAGGCAACAGATGGCTTCAAGGTTGTGCATTAGCGTAGTCACTTCCCAAACTTCCCAAGCAGAGATAAGCTATCTATGGTCTGATCAAAGAAACCTGCTGCCCCAGCAGCCACACCTGTTTTGGTCAGAAATTTAAAGTTTGGCAGACATGGTACTCTGACACATACAGGAACAGCTCCGGACCTGGGACAGAGATCCTTTGGGAACAAAAGAAACTGAGACATAAGATGCCTGGATCTTTTATTGAAAGAAAAATAAAACCTTTCATCATTCCATACTTCACTTGTTGTATAGAGTCAATTATTTCCCGCCCATACAAACCTGACAGTCAGGCAAGCAATATTAGTAACTAATTTTTACCATTTCTAGATTTAAACCGGCCGCGGCTGCTGCAGGTAGGAGCGGTGGGCCGGTGGGAGGGATTTAGAGACGACCACAAGGGAAAATTTAAATGAATAAATAATTTTCCCTTGCGGTTGTCTCTCAAAATCTCCCCCACCCGGCCCCACCGCCCACCGCTCTTACCTGCAGCGGCCGCGGCTGATTTGAACTAGTGTAATTCAGATCACTACAGTCATAGCAGCGAATGTTAAGTCACTGCAATAGCTTGCCAACATGCTAATTATAGATTCAGATTCTAACTCACAATCAACTCTGATCTAGTCCTATTGGTTTGTGCACCGTTATTAGGTGATTAGTTACTTCTCCCTTATGCTGGTCCTCCTGTGACAGCACATGAGAGAGCAAAAATACCTGACCCAGGTACACCACACAAACAAAGTGCTGCTGATGGAAATTCTGCCTTGTGGTTCATGTTCATGTCTGAGACAAGTCCAGCAACACCCTGAGTTGGGGCAGACAGCCATAACTTAAAGTGACAAGACAAGTAGCCAGTCAAGTCTTCTTGCCAGAATACTGTGTGATAATACTGAAAATAGCTAGAATTGTTTCATCGCCCATGGCTCATTTTTTTTTTACTGCACACCGAGTCCTCTTCCTGTCTTAGTGGAGTGAATTTAAAGCCCATCCCATAAACAGTGGCAGGAAGGGGGATGGTAGCTGGCCGCCTCACTGCCAGGCTGCTCAACGCTGCAAAAAATATAGACCATATTTCATTACAAGCAAAGTGTGGGTCTATAACTCAATTTGCATGTGTGCAGATGTGTACCCATGAAAGCAGGCCATATCCACACACTGCAGGTGAGTTGACAGATATCTATTTATCTCATAATAAAATTAGACTAGAAAGTACCGGAAAAAAGTTTAAAAAAAATAATAATTGGACCAGCTATTAGTTTGTGGACCTGGGAAACTTGAGGGCTCTGCACTTGGTATTTTATGGGTTTGAAATTGCATTTGTATAGCACTTAATATGCTACTGAGGGGCGCTGAAGCACATTACCGGGAGGGCAGCACACTACACCGCGCAGGGGAGTCACTTGCAGTGATGCCAGGACCTTAGGTCTCACTCATTGTGCGTGAGACTCACACATTTGTTCGGTTTGAGCAGCCGCGGCCCGTGCAGGTGAGAGCAGTGGGGCGGTGGGGCCGGGTGAGGGGGTATTTCGACAGACGACGACGAGGGAAAATTAATTATTTAATTTTGCCTCATGGTCATCTGTCGAATCCCCCCCCAACTCGGCCCTACCGCCCCACCGCTCTTACCTGCACGGGCTGCAACTAGGTTTGAGCTTGCAGAGAAAGCAAAATGTCACACCTGCTGGGAAGAGCTAGAACCTCAACTCCAAATTCAACCCTTCTCAGAGATCTGCTTTCTGCAGAGCAGCTTGTAGAAGCAGCAGATCTTTCAGGATACAACTCTCTTCTAGACAGCCACTTGTCTACCTTCACGAGTTTTTGGCGTTAATCCATTCAGTTTACATTAATTTGCTGATTTAATCATGTAACTGATATTAATTTCTATGTTGCCATTGATGTCATTGTTTCACTTTCTGTGATGTCATCAAATTAGGTATTAAAAATGTTCAAAACTTGAGAACTTGTGTTTTGGTATCGTGTGTGAGTGACCAGGGTGGTGCTCTTACGGTAGAAGGATGGATCTCAATTGTATATTTTAAAACAAGTATTGGCAAAGTCAATAGGTCTCGCCCTTAATAGGAAGGCACTTACCTATTGGTTTTGCCGATGCTTGTTTGCTTTGGGATACTGTATGGCCAAAAGCATTTTAAGATTGCCGTCCATTCATGTGTGCAGACAGATGGACAGTCATCTTGGAATATATGAGGTGTGCACACATGGAGTGAGTAAACACCATCAACAAAGCGGTGAAAAACAACATTGGAAGGAAGACGTTTCGAGCTGATATCAGGTGGGAGGCTTCATCAGTACTACAAAGAGCTGACGTGTTATGCTGAGGAGGAAAGTGCACGTAATTGCCGCCTTCTTCTTATCCCCATCTTTCCTCTCTCTCTTTCAGTAACTCAGAAAAGTGGGCTAAGCGAGAAAGGAAGCCACAAGGCAGCACATCACACACTAAAGGCGGAACATTTTCTCATCTGTTGTATGAGGTCCCCCAATTCCTGTCCGCTGCTTGGGAAGTTTATGGAGCAGCACATTTCACAAGGCCACCATTTAAATAAACTGTGTTCATCTTTTTACTGTACATTCAGGGTATATTGCAGTATTGCTATTTTCATTGTCTTGGGTTCATACAGCAAAGCACATTTCAAACACAGAACTTTTAGCAAGTTCAATTTTGGGGAAAAGAGTGTTGCTTCTCTTAGCAAATGGACGCTTTCTTTGCACTGCTTTGTGCCACGTTTGGAAACATGAACTAGAGGCATCAAATGGGAATGCAAACTAATGCTTGGCTGGGTTTAAATAACCTGTATAAATTACAGCCCATTTCCTTGACAGTTTGTGGTTTTGCATCAGCCCTCTTCCTGACATCTGTGTAGACAAATGGTTCATGTCAGCACAGGAAAGCCATATTTACTTAGAAGAGGAATTCCACTGTGGTTTAACCAAGAATAGCACATGCTCACCACCCGCTTATTCCACACCATACTCTCCTCCGTCATTCTATATAAGCCACATGAGCAGTGCCATTTTATATATATGCTGTAACAAAACAACATGAATTATATGCACATGTATAAGATGTGGGATTTTTTTTTTTTTAAACCTTTATGGAGTAGAGTAGAAAGCAAACTTTATCCATAAAACTGTAAACACACTGAGAGCTCAGCCTTGAAAAGCATTAAATAAAAATGTTTTTTTGTGCATTAGACTGAAAAAAATAAAACATAACTTGTATTTCGGCAGATGCAGCGTTATGGAGATGAATGCACTAGAGAACCCACATTTAAGTCAACTTGACTATTTCACAGAATTTGAACAAAAAGGGCTCCCATTTCTGCAACGCGCCACAGGCATTTGTATTTATTTGCAGTGCCCCTCAAAAAGAAATTTTGCAAAGTTTACATAAATTCTACAGAACCTAGAAGCATTGTTATGCCTGACGTACCAGACTGCACAAGCTGTCGGTTGGCGAAAAGACCTATTGTCAGCTTATAGTGTGCTTTCAAGCCCGCCTATTACTTACCATTGGTTGGCTTTATAGTCACTCTCTTTCTTGCTTTTTATTTGTCAGCTCATGTTGGCTTTACTTTCTCTTCTTGTGTTTGTCCCTCCACTGGAGCATGGATGTATTACTTGTGTCCTTCAACTGCTCACTTCTGAAGCACACCTGTTTTATTTTTGGTAAAGCGTTACATGAGACTGCGTGTGTTTTCCATTCTCCCTCGTGTTCTGCTCCCACCCTCTATGCTGTGCTCCATTTGTCTCTCTCTCTCGCCCATGTGCTACTCCCCCGCCTCACTTCATGATGTGCGTGCCTTCGTGTGCTTTTCCACTCATGGTGCTTTCTCGCCCTGTGTACTTCCCCCATGAGCTCAATATTCCTCTCTCTAACCGCTGTGCTTCTCTTAACAGCCACGCTCTACATTCCTCTCTCTCTCCTGTGCTGCTTGCCGTTTGATGTTGCTTTCCCCACCCATCCCCTATGTGTTGCTTCTGCCCCATGTTGTTTTGTCCCCCATATTGCTTTAGTCCACTCTGTGCTGCTTCCCGCAGTCCATGCCCTCCGTGTTGCTTCCTCCAGTCAAAATAATGAAAAAAAATGCTCTAACCCTACTTTTTTTAAATTACTGATCCAAATAACTTTAAATAAAAAGAAAAAATACACGACTGCATCATTTTATAGGTGGACGTACCTGCAAAATGAGGCAGGCGGACACATCATAGCGCCTTATTTTTTACTGCATTTTTTTGTTTTTAGCCATGCTGCACAGCATCAGGATGCTGTATGCCACCTCTAAAAACTATTGTCAAAGCCATCCGGTCCCAAAGGCGCGGCCTATTGGCTCTGCCAATGATTGTTAAACACGAAAGTGCAAAATATTGCCTTCAGCCAACTGAAAATAAATCCATATATATTTTTTCATTTTGGCAAACTCTAAGGTTTGATAGAGCAGCACATGAGAGCAAGAAAACACATGCACTCTCATGGAGGACATAAAGAAAAAGTAGTTCCTTAAATGTGAGCAGCGGAAGGATACAAGTTAGAAAATAAAAAGGATGTTAAAAACATGTCACAATGTCGTTTTAGGGGCACTTTCATCGATTAAGCTGGAAATCCAGCCACTTGCAGATAAACAGCTCTGATTGTGTTAATGAATATCATGCGGGGGACTTCTCCTGGAGGATGACCATGGTGTTTATTTCTTCCATTAAGTATGTTTCCGAGTGCTGAAGTATTGTCAGATCAGTGGACAAATGCCAGGGATGCCATGATTTGCCAAGGGTCACACTGTTTCTTAACGAAGTAGACCCGAGACTATAGCACACTGCTGCTTAATGCAAGGGCTATACATTTACCATCATCTTGAATTTTGCTGAATATACCTTGATAGGGGCACTTCTTCCCTCCTGCAGATACTATACAGTCCTTTTCTCAACACAGCTTTTGCATTGATTCTAAAAACTCCCAATCTTACCAAAAAAGGAGCAGAGAAATACATTTAAAAAGGAATTGCCCAAGAGCACCCGGCTTGGCAAGATAGGAGGGCAGCATTAAAAATTGTGTCTCCTGGTTATACTTTTCCAACTAATCCAACAAACCACACTGGCATGGCAGTGAGATACTATTGAAAAAAAAAGCCTAAGGCAAGGCGATGAACAATTGCTGGTTTGGACAAAAAAACACACAAAAAAACAAACAGACACATAAAGTGCATGATGCACACCAGGTAAAACAATTATACCAAACTTTTAGTATTAATTAATTTATTATGTATAAACATTAATATGTAATTTTTATGATATAAACATTTTATTATTTATTTAAAATGCAGTCATTTGTCATTAATAATGCCTATTTGCGTCATGAAATTGTTTTTGTACAATCTAAGTGTCAAAACAAAGGGTACAATAGGTGTTGTTGTGATTGATCTAGCAGATACAATAAATATACAAGACTGATATATGTTTTAAGATGTAAGTTGCTGATTTGTGAAAGCCTAGCATATATTCCAATTGTGTCCACAGAAACGCCGGTTGCCGAGTGATACGTGTTCCGCATCTGGGAACAGATCTACAAATATGTCCACAGAGAACGTTCCAGACTAGCTTGCAAGTACATCGCTCCGTCTAATCACGACTGCAAGTTGAAGGAGTCTTTCAGTTCCCCCTGTACTATTTTCGAATTGGAATATAATTTTGTCCGGTACACATAAAATAAAGTCCCTGATTTCCTTAATTAAGGAGATCCAAACTCCATTGTGCTGACATCTCCAAGATCAGCCGAAAATTCCGAATTTCACTGGATATAGTTCCAGATAGTGTTTACTGAGACGGAATCCTGAAGAAGGCAATGCCGAAACGCGCGTAGTGTTACCTACCGCCAGTTTCATAACTCTACTGTGTCAATAAGTTTATATAAGACAGATGAGAATACTGTATACAATGATTGATATGATATGCTAGACTTTCACAAATCAGCAACTTACATCTTAAAACATATATCAGTCTTGTATATTTATTGTATCTGCTAGATCAATCACAACAACACCTATTGTACCCTTTCTTTTGACACTTATATTGTACAAAAACAATTTCATGACGCAAATAGGCATTATTAATGACAAATGACTGCATTTTAAATAAATAATAAAATGTTTATATCATAAAAATTACACATTAATGTTTATACATAATAAATTAATTAATACTAAAGGTTTGGTATAATTGTTTTACCTGGTGTGTATCACGCACTTTATGTTTGTTTTTTTGTGGGGTTTTTTCCAAACCAGCAATTGTTCATCTCCTTGCCTTAGGCTTGTTTTTTTCAATTGTGTCTTTCCCTGTAACAGGCCAGTTTATCTTGTGTACAGGGGCCCCGTTCTTTACCAAATTTGTTTTATGGCAGTGAGATACTGACAGCAAGGCTGAGGGTATGACCTTCCGAGAGAAGTGTCACTGTGTTGTGGACGCTTCCAAGCTTTTAAATACAGGCCTTGATTTGCTAACCTTTCTCGCAGCACAACGCTGCAAGGCAACTTGCTGCTTTGCGTCGCGTGAAATGGTAGAGAGCAAGAATATGCCACATCTACTAAGATATGGCACACTTCTCCTTTCTCATAGTGTTGGCGCACTTCAGCTAGTTAACGCCAACACAGGCGCCCTTGCTCCATGTTACAGGGTTGCCTGCATTACAGCGGGATTGTTGTTGTGCAAGAAGGGGCATGCCTGTTTTCATGTGTGCTGCAGAATTGTTTCTTTTGCAAACATTTTAGAGCAGGCAAGTGGGAGATTTAAAAAAAAAAAAAATAGTCTGAAGAATGTATTTTCCCCACTGACTTATATTGAAGCAGAGGCAATCTGCCTGAATTCAGGTCTATTGGTATGTATTGTGACAGATGATCAGCATTTCATTTTTGGCAAACATAGCGCAAACAAAAACAAAGTTCTAAACTCTGATTTTGTTTGTGCTATGTAAAACAGCCATAAATAAAATGTTGAAGCCTGTCACAGGCTCTGATCTACCCCTCCAAGAATTAAGCACAAAGCGTTAACCTTTGATGTTGGAGGTAATTCTTGGAGGAGGAGATTGGAGCGTGCGTGACAGGCATCAACATTTTTTTGGGCAATTTTACAAAACTCCAAATTGGGTTTCTGCATGCAGGATTCGGGAGGCGGGCGACTAGCCTTGAAATCGATAGTCTCCCGTCTGAATCGGGATGGTTGGCATGTATGTCTAAACTTATCTCTTAAAACATACATGCAAACATTTCAGAAGAGGAAAGTTGGAGATTTTTTTAAAATAATCGAGAGAATGTATTTCTCCCATTGACTTCAGATGAGGCCTGAATCAGGTTTATTGTCATGGATGGGAAAAAACAAATATACTTTTTTACCTTACCTGTCAGGAGCACGGAGAAAATGCTATGGCAGGCAGACAAAAATGTTGGGCACTGGCCTGCAGGAGCATATTACTGCCAGTGAATACTACGAGTCACACAAGACCAGTCCTTGTCTGAAGAAGCCCGCCGAGGAATCGGGTTTTTGCATACAGCAATCGGGAGGCGGGAGGCTAGTCTTGAAATCTGTAGTCTCCCGCCTGAATCGGGGGGGTTGGCATGTATGATCAAAAGTATCAATAGCGAGAACTCAAATACAGTTTGAATAGTAACCATATTCGATAAACTCAATCTCTGGCCAAGTTTTATTTATTTTTAATTTGTCTTTTATTGAAATATTTGCACAAACATCTGATGGAGTAGGATTTCGCGAAAGAAACCTGCTCAATTGAACACCCCAATAATACGTACTAACAGTAAGTAGTGTTTTTAAGAGTTTTATATAGCGCAAACTAGACCCGAGAAATCGGGTATCAGAGCGCTTTACATGAGCACCAGTTTCGTTACAGAAGGACACATTCATTTTTGTTAGGCACGGAGAAATTAAGTGATTTGCCCGGAATCACAGGATGTTTTAGCGTTGTTGCCGAGACTCGAACCCGGTTCCTCAGCTTCGAGGTCGACCGCTCTAGCCGTAAGGCTACATTCTCTAGGTTAATGTGTACAATTACACTACACGTGGGAAGTTTGCTTTGCAAAATGCATGAACTAACCAAAATTAATGCGCAAATAACCGGAAACATAATAATCTTGTGTATAGGATGAATTAAGAAGGTTTGCATGGCAAGGCCGCATGTGTATGTAGTAAAAAGCATGACGTGTATTGCTTTATCCTAATAAATAATGCTGCCCTCTTGCTTATGTTATGCTAGGTTACCCGTTAACATGAAGTAGAGTTAAGGTGGGTGGTAAACAGTGAAAATACATTATCACATAATAAATGTTTGTTTTCCTTTCTTTTAGTAATGGACGAGTTCTCCATGTCACTAAGTTAGCCTTATTTTTGAGTGCGTGAAATTGTACGCGAGCAGGAATCATGTGACCATGTGACTGAAACTGCTGAGCAAGCTGAGAAAGCCTGACCTGGTGAAGGACAAACCGTTGACTGCCAGCCAAAGCCAGTGTCTTCATGAGAACGGAACCTGTAGTCGTTGAATTTAATAAAATTGTACCACAATTTGTTACATGTGTACTCATGAGAGAGAAGCTGTATTGATGACTGTATAAAAATTGTTTAGAACAATGGGGTAGTCAAAAGTAAATGATCTCATGGTGGGGTGACATCCCACCCCTAGAAATCAGCCAATCCCTTAACTAGAAAGTGTGAACTTAACAACTATAGTGGGACGGACATGTGTTTTTTGGGTATAAGAATAGGTGCTTTAGGGGTGTGGTTTAGCTGCTGTGGGTCGCTTAGGCTGAAGGTGTCCGAGTGAGGGGTGTGCCGCTGTTCGTCGGGTTGCAGAGAGGCCTAGCTGTTCCTGTACTGTCCCTGTCCTGATTCCTGAATCTTTGATCCCTGACTTTTGGTCCAGGGATCCCCCACTGCTACCTAGGCCTGGGTAGTGGTTTTTCCCTTACAGATCCTTTGGGTTTGTATTTGATCTAAATAGTATATGCAGAATTAGATTTGCAAATTGAATTTCTTGTCTTTGTACTTTTTGTCTCTTCATCTATCCCTCCGATTTGTTAGTTTGAATCAATATATATTTTTACTTGCATCTAATGTCTCTTCATCTATCCCCTCTTTGCAACGTATATTTGAAATGATTGTTCCGTTATTGCTATGATTAGATTTTTGCCCTCTCTCTCTCTCATGAGGTTTCCAGTATTTGAATTTATGAAGTGATCGATATGAGCATTTATTATTACTAGATAAAATTTAAAAAAATCTCACCGAGAGTCTGTGGTTATTTAGTCAGTTTTATTGATTAAATGTTTCTTCTATAATTTCCATTGCCATCAACTCTTCAACTAATTGGTCCATCGGCCAAGTAGGTGAAAAGTCGATTATTATTTGTTCTGACACGTGAATATTCAGTATGATTAAAGTTTGTACCTGAATAATCAAGAGTAAAATTAAGGCAAAGTTAACAAACTTGACCCCAGCACATCAGGGATTTGGGTGAATGAGTATGGGCCAAAGTACGTAATTTGTTGAATATTTATCCCTGACCAATATATTGGGTTCGCGCTGGATCACATTGCAATATAGATTGGCCCACAGATTCAGCGAACAATGGAATTAGAATCACATGGTGCCTTGCATTACAGGTCATCATTGCCAATTAGTACAATAGTCTCAATTATTTGTCCTCGTGCTCGACACCGGATGACGTGGCAAGGCATACCTCACTATGGCCAACAAACAAGACAGCTCCTGTGGGAGTGAGTTTTGCGCAATAGTAAGACATAACAATAAACCAATAAACTTGGGGGCAGCAGCAGGCAACCGGGTGTTTCCCCAAGTGATCCTTAAGCAGTGTTCAGGGATCAACCAGTCTTTGAGCGAGGTGGCATCACACATAGGTCGGGAGGACGTGTAGTGCATGCGCGAGGCGGTAAGTGTTAGCAACTCAGCTGCATCTGGCCAAGTTATATCTTTTAAGATGGCCTAATTTAGAGGCCCAAAAAGGCATTATGCAACTCACAGCCTGCTCATCAACATCTTCAGATGTTTTTCTGTGCACGCAGTGTCTCCACACATACAAAGTGTCCTGCGAAGTGTTAATGCATGCCAATGAGGAAAATGAGTCCCCCCGTTATTTATTTAGTTCTCCTTTCGTGTCTCCGAATGTTGGCATGTATAGTGTCCCCATGCACCTGCTAGAATCACACAAAATAAGCTACTTTTTATGCCCAAATGTAATCATACTGCAATTAACATGTTAAGACTTTGTTCATAACAAATTCGTACGTATTGGTAAATTGGGACTATTAAACCTTAGCACTTATGAAAGGCAAGTCCTTTAGAACTTTAATTTTTGTGTGTATATTTGGCAACAAAGCAGAACAAAATTCCCCAATCCAAAATGGCATCTCCGTGTTAGCAGCAAACCTAATGACGTCCTAAAATTGCAGTACCCTAACTGAGCTAATTGTGAAAGAATATATTGCGATTGTTGTTAACTTTCATAGATGACCATCAATAAGACGCAAGCTACCGAGGACTTACATGTAGCAAATATTTTCAAAAATGTAATCAAAGTATTTATGTTTGTGCTTTAAAATATAGAATCACATTTAACATTACATTTACTTGATTACTACTTACATTTAGAAATTACAATCTAGCACACACTGAAAAACTCCATTTCCCTTTTAAAAATTACCGTATGTTTGTCGAGATCTAATATGTAATTTCAAGATGGCGTTCAGATAATCAGTAAAATGGCGTCCCGTCTGTGACATTCCTAGAAAAGGCATTGTCCCTCTTCTGTGTCTACAGAGCACGGAAGGGTTTGTCGACATTGTGACGGCGTCAGCTGGGGCTAGTGACAGGCGTCGCCGCAGCTCCTCGTACAGAGTAAACAAAGAGCCTTCCCGTCTGATCCGGGGCAGCCATGGGGGCCATACTGGGTATCTGCTCCGTTGCCAGCTGGGTAAGATACATTCTCCTGAAAGAGAGAGAAGTGAGGGTGTGCTATATAGTGACCGCCTTCCCCTGAAGGGCTACAGGTGTTTACACTACAGAGAAATCATATCTTGCGTGGGACCCTTGTTTTCAGTACGATCTCTGACTACGCAATGTACTATTTCTCGATAAATTTCACATACCAGCTTTCCAATAGCGGTAACTATAAGCAGGACAGCACCGGATTCCAGCCTTTTCTTCTTAAGAGAGAGAGTACCGGACATGACCCCAGAGCAGCTTCCCTGGGATGGGCAGCTCTTGTAGCGAGGTTGGGACGGGCTGTCCGCTCCTTTTTTCTTGCTGCGTTAAAAAAAAAAAAAAAAATGTACTGTACCATCACAGACCTATAGGACGGTCAAACGGCCCATTAGAAACCAGTGACCGGCAGGGTCTTCTTAACCTTCACAGCTGTGGTTTAGGAAATAGGAAAGACCTCGTTCTACGTAGTTTGCATAAAGAGGGCTCTGTGCCTCCTCCCTCTCTTTACTCTTCCATAGATTTCACAGAACTCGAAGAGCACAAGGGTAGGCACCTACCATTAATTAACAGTTTGCCACCTGTGTTGCTAAGTAGAGACCTTCTCCCATTTGGGAAATGGAAACATATACTTTTTTGGTCTTTCCTGATAATCATGTGAGATCTAACGTATCTGAAAGCATTTCATTATCTCAAGCTCAACATCACCCGTTCGGCGAACGTTGCCTGTACAAAAGCTCATAATATATCCTAATAATCAAAACGACTCAGTAAAGTTCATAACCTTATTCATTTTAATATTCTCTTTGTGCATCTGGGTGGGTCATCTGGTTTAAAAATAATTTCGCCCATGACTGTGGAATCGTTTCAAACATACAAAGACTACTTCCGCCTGAATTTCTCATTGCAGTTTATTTTAGGTTATATTACAGTATTGGTTGTTTTTATTCACATAACTCCTCTTCGCATAATAATTTCAGTCTTATTTGAAACTCTTGAATATTATAAGAGCCGCCTAGAACTACTCAGTTTACACCAAGTTATTTTCCAGGGTCTGCACAAACCCCCACCCCATTTAGCCGATGATGATACATTGTATAAATAGCATGATTAATAATAAAACAGCCACTGGAAATATGTGGCAGTGGAGGACTAAATTATATGACAGAGTTGACTAAATTAAGCACACACAATACTGGCTGGGCTACAGAGTAACCTCATTGGTACCAGTTTAGTACTTGAATTCAACAAACAGCTACTGTACGGTGACAGATTAAACTTTGAAGAGAACATGCTAGTGCCCAGCACCACTTGTCATGCTTTTTTTTTTGCTTTCGTTTGAGCTACAATGTGTTTGTTGTAATCTGAGATTTATGCAATGGCTGTTTGATTATGTGTCATGTTTGTGAAATACATACTGTTTAATCAGGGTGAAGGGAAGGAGAAGCTATGGTCCATTCGGCTTCCATACGTCAGTCAGTACAAAAAAATCAAAGAGGGGGAATGGATCACATGTCCTGTGTACCAGGGTCAAATTCGTTATCGATCCGTCTAAAAAAAAAATGTGAATGAAGGTTTTTTTAGACGGATCGATAACGAATTTGACCCTGGTACACAGGACAAGTGGTCCATTCCCCCTCTTGATTTTTTTGTGAAATACATAGCCATGTTTAAAATGTTGTGACTTAAGGAGCAAAAAATTCAATTGACTATTTCTATAGTCAGTGCTTTAAATGGGAAAAAATAAGTGCAGGTACTCATTAAAATGAGCTAGAGGTGTAGTGGAGGGGCGGGGCTGGGGGGGGGCTAAGGGCAAGACATATTACTTACCGACTTCTATATTAGTTGCAGCACATACCAAAACACAGGAGAAATCTGTTTATATAAACAAAGCAGGTTGTCATTACACAAAATGATAGAGAAATGCGTTAATATGTTAACATTTCCTTTTTTGCAATAGTTGCACCTTCTTAATGTCATACTGTTAATTGCTGTTGTTTGGCACAATACTATATATTTTTGAGCACATGAGTAGGAAGAAACTGAAAATACCCGCACTTCGAAGCAAAGCTTTCATGGCACCAAGCAAATCATTATGACCCTCCCCAGAAGATATCTCTTGTCTCTTCCATCGATCTATCCATTCATCCTTTCATCCTACAATTTACCTGCTGATGTCCACCATTTAACCTTTACATTCTGTCGTCTATTCAGTCTTTCATCCATCATTCAGTTTTTCACCATTCCGTCTGTCCACCCTTCATATCCAAACCTATCCATCCATCTCCAAATCTATCCATTCATCCTTTCACTCATCTCTCTTCACCCACCCTTTTGCTCATCCATCAATCCTTTCGCTCATCTTCCATAATCCCTTTCACTCTTTATTTCATCCACCCTTTCACTCCATCTGCCTTTTCACTCAATCCCTCCTTTCACTCATCCATCATCCACCCTTTCATCCATCCTCCCTCCCTTTCATTCATCCATCCAATCTTTCACTAATCCACCCATCATCCGCCCTTTTATCCAATCATCCACCCTCTTTCACCCATCCATGCTTTCACTCATCCATCCATCTATACATCCACCCTTGCTCACTCATCCATCCACTCACCCACCCACCAACCCTCCCTTTTATGTTATTTATGAATCTTTGTCGCCGAGCAGACATGCACACACAAAGTGCAACCCATTTTCTTTAACCCCTTCGGTGCTCAGGACAGCCCCCGGCCGTCCGACGTCACGGTGGGTGTGTGCGGAGGACGGCCGGGGGCCGTCCGAAACTCGCCCACTCATTAATTCTCCCGCACAGCGCCGAAGGGGTTAAAATACCTCCTGAGAGTGTCTTGATTCTCTCTCTCTCTTACAAAAAACAGGCATACAAATGCAGGCAAACACACAAACATAAGCAGACACACAAAAGACTTGGGTATGATAAAAGCCATGTTATACTCTTCACCTACCACAGCTTTTTTAATTGCCACCAGGGCTGGACTGGCCGTAGCCTGATTGCCACTGCCAGGGGACTGCCATGATTCCTGTATTTGCACAAATGTACAGGATAGTGTGAATGTGTTTGACAGCACAGGGCCTGAACGGACCCTGCTCTATCAAACACAGCGTGATGGTGAGCACCAAGACATTATTCAAATGAGCCCTGCTGAATAGCTCAGCTGGGGCTCAGATCGGGGCTACAGAAGCGGCGCCTTGGCTGCCAGAGACACGTTCCACTCCTGCTCACCAGCACACACAGCCAATGAGCCTACCTTTTCATGAGTACCGGTACTCTCGGCAGAAGAGAAGTGCTGGTACTCAGAGTGATAAATCTAAAAAATGCAGGTACTCAGTACCGGTGAGTACCGGCCCATTTAAAGCACTGTCTATAGTACAAAACGAACAGACTTGTATCTCATTTTAGTTGATATTTTAACAAGACCAGATGGAACTCATTATAAACCCCATATACATTATTTGTTTATTTATCAATTACATTTTTGTTCAGCTAGAAAGCAGTTCTTTAACTTAAGCAACTTACAGCTAACAGCTGTGTTGATATGGAAAAGTCCCCTACGTAGTAATGAACATGCACTCCTACCCTAAGTGCCCCAGGTGCATGAATATCTGGTTCCCTGGTTCTGATTTTTAGTAATTGGCGAACATGTACCATGTATGTGTGACATGACCTAGACCTGTCTCACGGTGATGTGGTCTTGTTAGACCAGGAGGGGTGCACCATGCACCATCCTGGGAGTGGTAGGTGGCTTCTGCCCTCACCTGGAGTTGTGTAAAGTGCACTGTGATAGCAGCATACCATTTTGTGTTTCCTTGGAACCAGTAGTGTGAACAGTCCTTTTTACCCGTGTCACTGGAGTGGTGTCTAACAGCCCACCCAAGTAAAGTTCCTTGGCTGTGTACTTAACTCACCCTTGCTCTTCTTGGATTGTGTGTAGCGCTGGACAGCACGTAATACTTGCATCGTCGTGCTGGGATGTTTGTGTCACTGTGGATGGTACACAACATGGAGGCCTTTGGGTTCCATTAAGAAAGCCCTGGGCCCGGAGAGACTAATGAAAGTGAGGATTGCAATCCCCAGATTGTAGATGTAGATTGCTGATATTCCTGATGACTGAGGTAGGAACACACACACACTGGATGGAAAGGGAGCAGAGCACCCTCGCTGCATATCTAAGGTATATTTGATTCCAGGAAGAGTTACTGGTCAGTAGGACCTGGACTCATTGTTAGGGAGATTGTGAGACTGATGAGGTTGATACAGCGGACATGGGAATCTTGATGGAGATGAAGGCTTAGGCCTTTGAACCTTTATGAAGCATATTTCAGTGGAGGATGAGTTGTGGTTCATTCAGGTTTGAGACACTTTGACAAAGGACAGGGAAGAGGAGAGAGCACGTCAAAAGAGCTGACACACAAACCAAATTTCAAAGGCCCAGACACTAAACAACATATGTGTCTGTATTTGGACTATAAAGGTGAGAGTTTTAGCACCACACCTTGTTCAACAGCACTGTTCATCAGGAGAAAGTAGGTCATCAAAGCTTCGAGCTGCTGCAACCAGAACAGGGGACCAAGGTCTACTAGTGGCAGACTGAGAGGCGCCTGGTCCATGAGGGGCCAGTGTTGCTAGAAAACTATCTGCTCTCTGGCGGGAGACGGCAACGCACATCAGGGTGAACGTGAAGTTGTGGCCGGTCGCCCGAAACTGGAGACAGAGTTGGGGCCATCATCCATGTCCAGGTCTCCTGTATATGGGGGGCAGGGGCACTGGTACTGTTGTGGCTGTTGCTTGTTGCACCTGAACTTGCTGTGGCCGTCCTTTGTTGCAACTGAGACTGTAGGTCAGTCGCCGTGTCCGTGACACATGTATGCCAGAGTCAGGCCACAACGACTGTCGGGGCCATCACTTTGTGCATCCAACAGCATTGAGGGCGTTTCCTGTTCCTGTGACCTCTGTATGCCAAGAGGGAGCCACTAGGACAATTGTGGCTGTCACCCATGTCGCAGGAGTTCCTGTAACTAGACGAGGGACTCAGATGCAAGGTCAGAAGTGGTTCTGCAGCATTACCCCTGCTCCAACAATTTACTGGCTGCAACCGCGAAGTTCCTGCCACGTGCCTCAGCCCACTTAGCACACAAGAGGATTCTGTGCGAGCTCCATGTCACTGGAGCGTGGGAAGTCACGCCCCGGATTCTAAATTCTTTTGAAGGCTGTGGTTGGGTGAGTCTGGAGCAGGGCTGCAGGCTTGGGATTAACACTTGTAGAGCTGAATCTTTCCAGGCCAAAGCCAGACTTTGATGCTCCTCTCTAGTGCGACCAGCACCTGTGGAGTCAAGTCCTACGATCTGCCAGAGACACGTTGGTAAGCTTGGAGAAGAAGAGGGGGAGTGGACCCACAGGGTGAACACGACCCAGATCAGCGCTAGGGCTTTAGCTTATAGAGACATTCTGTGTGACGAAGTGTGCTATGGTTGCATGCAGAAGAAATGCTGCTTTTCTTACCAAAAGAAAGTATTGGACTGGACAGTGATTTTATTGGGGGCACTGTGGGTATTCTGAGTTATGAGCATAAACATACCTACACTTACCTCCCACTGAGGAGCCTTGGACTGCTCGAACCACGCTACCACTGAGTTTTGTGGGCTGAAGGGGTAGTACTTAGCCCAGTTACTCAGGTCCCATAGTAAGTCAAGCCCTGGGAAAGCAGGAGCAAAATGCTACAACCTCCACAGATGATCTCAGTAACCCCTGCTTGCCCCATGACCTTTTGAAAGGGTTTCTGACAAGCAGTTTATAATTCGACAGTACATGTAAAGAAACCATTATGTAGTGGCAAGAATGTAACACACTCTAAAAGAGCGCACATGGGGATTAAATGCTGAAATAACTGCTGTAATATGAATTAGTGACTTTAACGTTACACACAATCCGTGGAGCTAGCCTTGTTGGGTAATAGAGGAGTTGTGATTTGAAACTCAAAATTATATGAACACAATGTTATACAACCACTTTCTGCCGATTCACCTTTTGGAAGATACTAAATCCCATCTTTTTTTTAAAGATCTTCCTTCTCTTAGTGCAATAGGAACATAATAACCACTCCTTTGGGAGAGATGTATTTAAAACTACCCACCTCACCATACCACAGATTAACTCCTCTACTTCTAAAAGACTGATTACAAATATTCATAAACAACCTGTTAGATTTGGGGGTCTCTAGTTGGCAGAGGTAGGTACCTTTGTCCAAATAGGGACCCTTGAGTCTAGTCAGGGAAAGTAGGTACACTCCCGAAATAACCCCTGCTCACCCTCTTGGTAGCTTGGCACGAGCAGACAGGCTTAGTTCAGAGGCAGTGTGTAAAGCATTTGTGAACACATACAGTAATCAAGTGACAACACTACAAATGGACACCACACAGGTTATATATTTATAAAAATAGGTATACTTTATATAGATTTATCACAAGACCATAAACGACAAAAATAATCCACAATACTGTTAAGAATACTTAGTTCTGATCAAAAAGGCTTCATTCAAGGTTCTGTGCGAGTCGGTAGCCTCCTCCGGCTACGGCGATGTCGAGAACAAACAGAGTCTAACAAATCCAGCTGACCGCGTCGAGACGGGCCAACACAGCATAGACAGACTCGGTCACAGTACCTTTTACTTGAAGCGGCAGGCACGGGCGTGCGAGCCGGATGGCTGTTCGTCGCGGTCGCGATGCAAAAATGGAAGCGTTGCAGGACGCGTTGTCCCTCGATGCGGTGCAGGCAGCGGCTCGTTGACGGAGTCGGTGAGACCAGGGCCGTGCGTTGCAGGGCGAGACGGTGCTTCGATGCGGTGCTTACAGGACACCGAGTCGGTCGTGGGAGTCGGTCACAGCTCCCTACCTCTGTAGCCACTGAAACAGAGTTTCCAGCAGCAATTCACAAAGGGGGTGAAGTCCAATGGTCCTGGGACTTCGGTCAGGGGGCAAGCTCTCTTCCAAGCCCTTGGAGATCCTTCACAAGTTGATGAAAGTCACAGCAAAGCAAAAGTTCCTTTCTCCTCTCTTTGGCAGTCAGGCAAACCACTGCAGGCCAATCCCCCAAGCAGCACTTCAGGCTTAGGGATAGTCTCTCCTCAGTTTCTTCTTGGTTCCGCTCCTCAGCAAAGGTTTCTTCTTGTTCCCAAAAGTGATCTGATTTTCCTGGGGTCTGGGTGCCCCTCTTATACCCTGATTCTCTTTGTTCTCTGGAGGCAGAGAGGCCTCTGCCTAGTCCAAAACCAGTTCTGGTCAGTTCTGGAGTACTTTGTTTTTCTGACTCCTTCTTTCCTTTCAGAATGTGGGGCAGAGTGCTCAGCCGCCCGGCAGGAGGTGGAGCCAGCATTGTGGAAGGCAGGCACAGCCCTATTCAGACCCAGGTGCAGCTCCTCCCTCCACTCTGGATGCAGATCTTTCTATTCAGCCCTGCGCTGACTCACCCTGTCTCCTGTAGCCACCCCCAGCCCCTGTCACTCAATCTCCAGACAAGGAATACACAACCTAGCAGAGGCAGGCTTGGATAGTTAGGCAAGAAAATACCCACTTTCTAAAAGTGGTATTTTCGAACACAGAATGTTAAAACCAACTTCACTAAAAGATGTATTTTATCATCCTGAGTTCAGGCATACTAAATTCGTTTTTCTACCATGTTCCCTGGGTCAGTTCTGACTATAAGGTGTAATAGTCAGTCTGCCCATTCTGGCCTATGGGGAGCAGGTAGCCTTGCAATAGTGAAGAACGAAAATGGCTGTAATTCACTATTAGGACATGCCACACACACCAGGGCATGTCCTACCTTATACTTACAATGCACCCTGCCCTAGGGCCTACTTTAGGGGTGACCAACATGCAGTAAAGGGAAGGTTTAGGGACTGGTAAGTGGGTGTACTCACCAAGTCGACATGGCAGCCCGAGGCTGCACACAGGCTCTGCGATGGCAGGCCTGAGACACATTTTACAAGCCGCTTCTGTGGGTGGCACAACCAGTGCTGCAAGCCCACCAGCGGCATTGGATTTATAAGCCCTGGGCACACTGAGTGCGCTGTACTAGGGACTGACAAGTAAACCAATCATCCAATCATGGAGTCACTAATACATGTATCAATTAACGATAGGGAGCACTTGCACTTTGGCACTGATTAGCAGCGGCAAAGTGCCCATGAGCATCTAGTCCAGCAAAAACATATCGGCAACCGTGGAGGCATTACGAAAAAATGGAAGGGAGACCCACGCCAAGGATGCCAGGTCTAACACGTGTCCCCTCCAGCTGAAATGTGGGGAGAACTATCCTACCCCTAGGGAGTTCTCATCGCTAAGGCGGAAAAATCTGGACAGTCCATCAGCATTGGCGTGTTCTGTACCAGGGCGGTGTTCCACCGTAAAGTCCATCCCCTGTAGGGAAATGGACCACCTCAACAGCTTTGGATTCTCACCCCTCATCTGCATCAACCATCTGAGGGGCCTGTGGTCTGTCTGAACCCGGAAGTGAGTCCCAAACAGGTATGGTCTCAGCTTCTTCAGTGCCCAGACCACAGCAAATGCCTCACGCTCGATAGCACTCCATCTCTGTTCCCGGGGAAGTAACCTCCTACTGATGAAGGCTACAGGTTGGTCTAGGCCCTCCTCATTGATCTGTGATAGAACAGCCCCTACACCATGCTCTGAAGCGTCGGTTTGAACAATGAACTCATTGGAGAAGTTGGGTGCCTGGAGCACAGGTGCCGTGCACATGGCAGTCTTCAAGGTGTCAAAGCTTTTTGACAGGCGTCAGTCCAAATCACTTTCCTGGGCTGCTTCTTGGAAGTCAGCTCGGTCAAGGGGGCAACAATGCTGCCATACCCCTTGACGAATCTCCGGTAATACCCGGTGAGTCCTAGGAAGGCTCTCACCTCTGTCTGGGTCTTGGGGGGCTCCCAAGCCAGAATGGTATCAATTTTCGGTTGGAGGGCGCCACCTGGCCGCTCCCAACCTGGTGTCCCAAGTACACCACAGAACCCTGCCCAATCTGGCACTTACTCGCCTTGATTGTGAGGCCTGCCCTCCGCAGCGCCATCAACACTTCCCAGAGGTGGCGCAGATGCTCTTCCCAACGGGCACTGAACACTGCGATGTCATCCAGGTAGGCGGCACTGAAATCCTCCAGTCCAACCAACACCTGGTTGACCAACCTCTGAAAGGTGGCAGGGGCATTCTTCATCCCAAAGGGCATCACCCGGAACTGGTAGTGCCCATCTGGTGTGGAGAATGCTGACCTCTCTTTTGCCCCATCAGTCAAGGCGATCTGCCAGTATCCAGACGTTAAGTCAAACGTGCTGAGGTACCGCGCAGCCCCTAACCGATCTATGAGCTCATCAGCTCTGGGGATGGGGTGGGCGTCAGTCCTGGTGACGGAATTGAGTCCCCTGTAGTCCACACAGAACCGGAGTTCTGGTGTGGCACCAGGCGCGGCAGCTTTTGGAACCAAGACCACGGGGCTGGCCCAAGGGCTGTTAGAGGACTCAATCACCCCTAGCGCAAACATCTTGGAGACCTCCTCCTTGATGCAGGCTCTGACCCTGTCAGTCACCCTGTAAGCCTTGTGCTTCACAGGAAGACTGTCCCCAGTGTCCACATCATGGACGCACCAATGAGTGACACTGGGAACCAGGGAGAACAGGTCAGGGAACTGTCCCAACAAGTGGCGACAGTCACCCTGCTGCTCAGGTGTCAGGGAGGTAGAGAGGTTTACTCCCTCCACTGATCCATCTTGCTCTCGGGCTGACAGGAGGTCAGGAAGAGTGTGAGAAGTTGGCCTGGTATATGCTGTTCACTAATTAAAGTGGACACCTTGCACCAGGGCAAATCGACTCTTATGGTAGATAGGTTTAAGACAACCTTTTAAAGAAAGCTATCCTAGTGGTAGCTGTGGAGAGCAGCCTTCAGGCTAAGTCTCGGAGGAATGTAAAGCAGCTTGTTTTACCATATAATCTCTTGAATCACCAAATGAAAAGACACCACACAGGTATATATATCAAATATATATGTATTTATTTCTAAATAACTCTCTACTAATCTCTTTATGAGATTAGAAGACAAACATATGCACAAATCAACGTTTCACAATAAGTTAAGCACAAAATATGGCTGGGGCCCTAGGGGCGTACCAGACCATATACTAAGTAAGAGACTTAGAAACAACGACTTGCAAGGAGACAAGGCCTAGGGCCTTCAGAAGTGCTGGGGCCTCACGAAACCACCCAAGGCAGGTAAGTAAAGGACCCACGGGGGACGCGTGCAGTGTGGATACACAGGCGCGAATCGCCGTTAACTTCAATGGGGCAAGTCGCGGTTGGAAATAAAGAGTTTTAGGATACTTCGGGAGAACCTACAAGCAAGTCACTTACAGGGTAAGTAGTTCTAGGGCCCACACCCACAGGAGCACCGTAGTGCTGGAGTTACCTCACCCAGGGAAGCCGGGTGCACAGGTGTCCTTTGGTGTCGGGTCGCGGCGTCGTTTTCAATGGCGAACAAAGAAGACTTGCTGCTTGCGGGAGCTGAAGAAGTGTCCGATGGAATCCAAGCCTGGATTCTGAAGAAGGATGACCTGAAAGCAGAGGGGACAGTGTTCAAAGTCACTTGGCAGTGACCCGGGGCAAGGAAGATGGATGCCCACCGTCGTCGGTCGCTTCAGGTCGGTTGCAGGTGCCTTGACTCTTCAGCCACGTGGTCCAGGAGGCGTCGACGACGACCAGGAGCTGGATTCGGTGTGTCCCTCGACGTCTGCAGCTGACTGCGGTGTCGGCAACTCGATCGGAGCCAACAAGCCTTGGCAGCCGCAAGTCTCGGGGAGATGAAGAAAAGTCGATGGCTCAGACCAGCAAGGTCTGAGGAACTCACCCAGCGAGGGTAAGTCAGGGCAGGCCTGGAGCAACCAGGGGAGCCCTTCGGTTTCTTTAAGAAGTCTTCTGGGGACCCACAAGCCAGCGGGCAAGGGATCGCGAAGACACCTCGGGCGGAATCACTCAACAGGGGCCCACGGTCACTCGGGACGGTGTAGGTCTCTGATCTTCGGAGGGATTCCTGCTGGAGGGCGGGACCACACGTGGTCCAAAGCACAGGTTCGTAGAACGTTGTGAAGGGGTTGCACTCGACAATAGTGCACGGTACCCAGGGGTCGCGGTTCCTCGTTACTCGTGGGGTCCACTTGCCTCAGCTTCGCTGGGGACTCACGATGGCCTGGGAGAGGTCAGGAAATCCACTTCTTGGGCTGCAGGGACTTCGGACTCCGGCGGGAGCGGCGTAGTTTGCGACCGTCGTTGTCGTTTTTGGTGCCTGCCAAGCAGGGAGTCACTCCTTGACTCCAAGGGAGATTCTTCTGTCTTCCAAAGGTAGTGGAACGTCGAAGGGCCAGGATTCTTCTGTAGAGCGTCGTCCAGGGGTTATCTGCTTTGCAATGGCAAGGTTCCCCCTCTTATACTAAAAAGAGGGGATGGACTAGCTCTATGACCCCACCTATGGGAGGGTCAAGGGAGGGGGTGGCTACACCCACTTCCCTTTGTCCAGTTTCGCGCCAGAGCAGGGGCAGGTAGCCCCTGAGCTGGTTTGAACTGGCATATGCACAGAGGAGCCTTCTGCTCCCCCAGTGCAGGACTTCAAAGCACTCTAAGAGTGCACCCACCCAGCCCCAATACACTAAACCCTGTCTGGAAGGTGGTTACACCTCCCTGTGACAGGATGCCTATTGTTGGGCTTCCTCCACTGCGAGTTTCGGTCATCAGCAGGAGGGCAGCCCAGTGTCTGTGACTGGTGGCATCCATTTTGTGATGCCAGGGCTCTTTAGGATTCTACCGC
Source organism: Calotriton arnoldi (assembly GCA_963921515.1). NCBI lineage: Eukaryota > Metazoa > Chordata > Amphibia > Caudata > Salamandridae > Calotriton > Calotriton arnoldi. The sequence continues at coordinate 1,652,894 of CAWUFW010004002.1, forward strand.
GTTTCCACAGCAGGTACATGTCTTATCCCTCTAGAAGGGTGGAATGCTACCCCCGCCGCCAAGATTGGCGGGGGGTAGTATTCCAAGATGTTTGACACCAAACACGACATGTTTTGATGCAGCCATTCCAAAGTTAGCATTTACCGCGAGGATATAATGCACTTAAATAGTATATGGTTTAACCGCATCCACAAACAGCACCAGAGACTAGACTCTGAGAGCTGCAGAGGGGCCCTGCTCAGGCAGAGGCACCCCCTCACATAGAAGCCAAGCACCCTGCCCTCAGGATTGATAGGGCCTGCCTTAGGGGTGACTGATAGGTTTATATGTGTGTGCAGGAGAGATATAGGAAACCTATATCTCAGTGAGGGGTGCTAGCACCACCTCACCCAGGCTGCAGTAGCAGGCCTGTGGTGTCAGATTTAGACTGCTTCCCAGGGGTGGCATAACACATGCTGCAGCCCCTGGTAGGCCTGTGAAGTACCTATGCCCTTGGCACCTAAGGTACCATATACTAGGGACTCATAAGGCACCACAGTATCCAATCACTAGTGCACCTAGAGTGCACTCCATGTCGTTTAGAGAGAGCAGATAGACTGGGGCCCTGAATAGCAGGGTCCCAGTCCAACTAAGTCATAAACCAGCAAAACACCAGGAAAAAAGTGGGGGCAACCATATAGTCAGATTCCACCTTCCTACATAACCCCCCCCAAACGAAAGGAGATAAGGCTAACCTTGGCCAGTTGAGCCTTTATTGACTAAGTGGCCATATAAGGAAGCACCTGCACTAGCATGGTTGCCCCCTGTCTTATGGTCCACTAAGCAATCCCTCACCCTAAGGGTATGAGAGGGTCTCCACCATGGGGAATCACTACCTGTGGTGTGCTTTGGTAAAGTACCAGGCTGGTGAGGTGTCTGAGTAGGGAAGTGTGGCCCTAGGAATGTTGGCCTCAGCTTTCTCAGCTCACTGGTCACCATGCATGCCTGTCTTTCCATGACTGAGTGGTACTCTGCTCTAAGGGTCAACCTTTGACTGCCTACAGCCGGGGGTTGGGTCCCTTTGGGTGGAACACTGGAGGGACATGGCATGTTTGGAACCTTTTGGTCCCAGGTTTGCCCTTGCCTAACAGAGTCCTTCTGGGGGAGGTCCCTACATAAAGGTATGGGGGATCCCTCAGTGGGTTGAGGAATTTCTACCTGGCTAGGGCTACTAGCCTGGGTGCCCCTAATCTGCTGATGGGGGGTTCCTCTGGACAGGGGGCCCTGGGGGGTCCACTGACCTCCCTGACCTCTGCAGCCCTGGGCTGACTGAGGCAGGGTAGAGAGGGGCAGGTTACCTGCTCCAGACTGGGTACCACCTTGTAAGGGTCCTCTGCCATCAGGGGGTGGCCAGGCCAGGCCTGACTACCTCTGTGGCAGTTCCTTCACTAGGGGTAGGGTCAGTTCCCTGAGGAGGCTGACCCTTACCTACTGTCTGGAGGGAAGAAGACTTTTCTTCAACCCTTGTGCTCTCTTCTGGGGAGAGTGGGCCATTCTTCCAGGCTCCATCTCTCCAAAATCTTGGGCTGGGGCCATCACAGCCCCACTAACCTTTACAGGGACACCCAACATCTTCAGATGGGTTTGGTGTTCAATTTCAGCCCAGGCTGAAATTTCCAGATCATTGCCCATCAGGCAATCTACAGGTAAGGTTGGGGACACTGCCACTCTTTTTGGGCCTGTGACCCCCTCCCAGCTGAGATTGACTATGGCCATGGGGTGATCTGTTCTGACACCATCAATGTTGATCACCTGGTATTTAAACTCAGGTAAAAGCTGGTGAGGGGGACTAGTTTCCCTGCCACCATGGTGACACTAGCCCCTGTGTCCCTAAATGCCACAGCTTTCTGACCATTAATTATTGGCTCCAGTCTGTACCTGCCCAATGCTGTGGGACCCACGGTAAAGGTGGCAAATCCTATACCACCATCAGAATCTGAGGAGTCTGTTGAGGGGGTCCTGTCTAAACTAGGGCCCACCTCTGTTCCTCTTGCAAAAGCACCTAACTTTTTGGGTGCACTACTCCCAACTGGAGGATTACTACTGGTAGTACCAGGAGGGGTGGTAGTAGTTGTTGGAGGAACATTTTCTTTATTGCCATTCCTGGGACAACTGGGATCAGATTTCCAGTGCCCAGGCTTTTTACAGACATGGCAATAGGGTTTCTTTTCAGGAGAGGAAGGAGTTTGGGACCCACCCCCAGAAGAGGAATTTTGGGGCCCTGTAGTGGACTTATCCTTGGATTTATCCCCACCTTTCTCTTGGGACTTGGTAGAATCTTTCTTGTGGTCACCACCCTGATTCTTAGGCCTTACTCTGGTTCTGACCCATTTGTCTGCCTTCTTTCCCAATTCTTGGGGAGAGGTCAGATCAGAGTCCACCAGGTACTGGTGTAAAAGCTGGTTTTGACAATTATTAAGGATCTGTTCTCTCATCATTAGATTATAAAATCCTTTGAAATCAGTAACCCTACTGCCAACCAGCCAACCCTCCAGAGCCTTGGATGCACAATCTACAAAGTCTGTCCAGTCCTGAGTCTGTGCCTTCTGGGTATCTCTGAACTTCAACCTGTACTCTTCAGTGGTTAAGCCAAACCCATCTATCAGTGCACTCTTCAGGACCTCATAATCATCAGCATCCTCCTCTCTAACAGTGAGGAGCTTGTCTCTTCCTTTATCTGAAAAGGAGAGCCACAAGATTGCTGCCCACTGCTTTTGGGGGACCTGCTGTACTCTACAGGCCCTCTCCATAGCAGTTATCCACTTGTGGATATCATCCCCACTCTGGTAGGGAGGAACAACCTTGCTCAGGTTCCTATGGTCAGGGACATATTCTCTGCCTCTAGGGACACTGTTGCTGCCACCAGGGGGTTCTAAACCCTCCCTTCTGGAAGCTCTCTGGATCTCCAGGGCTTCTCTATCCAGTGCCAACTGCTTGGTTCTGAGGGCCACTTTGGCTTCCTCATACTGGAGCAGTTTGCACCTTCTCTCAGAGGAGGTCTCTCTTAAGTTAAAGTATGAGCTCCTCTCTTGGACAAATTCTCTGCCAGAGTGATAAGAGTGCTCAGATTCCCTGGAAGGGGATCTGTGCCTCTCATCCACTCTGCCAGTTCTCTTAGGGAGAACTCCTCTGTCCTGTTCAGGCTCCTTGAAGCCTGGCCCTTCAACCACAGAGTCTTGGTCATTCGGATTGTCCTCATCTGACCCAGATACTATGATTGACCCACCCACTGATTCAGACCCCTTAGCTCCTAGAGCCAATCTAAGGTCATCTGCTGTCAGCAGATCTATCAGGTGTAGTGTTGAGGGACTCTGTCCTAGTCTCAGGTGTCTGTCAACACACATGGCTCTCAAGTCAGAGAAAGCCATGTCCTTATACTGAGGCTGAGTGGATCCACTGGGTCCACCCTTTAAGGACATTCTAGTGTTGTGCAGTGTTGTACTACCTACACTAGTTTGTGGCCTACTGATCCTAGCTTGAGCTGTGGAAAGGGTGTGCTATCCCTTGGCACACAGCTCTAAGTTCAGTAGAACTTATTGATACTAAGCTTGACTTTATATGTACCTTGAGTACCTATAATGGTTTTCAGTTAGTAATTCAAATAGAGATTTTCTGGTAAAACAATGGCAAGCTGGAATCCCACACGCTGCCCACCAATGTGAGAAGTTGGCCTGGTATATGCTGTTCACTAATTAAAGTGGACACCTTGCACCAGGGCAAATCGACTCTTATGGTAGATAGGTTTAAGACAACCTTTTAAAGAAAGCTATCCTAGTGGTAGCTGTGGAGAGCAGCCTTCAGGCTAAGTCTCGGAGGAATGTAAAGCAGCTTGTTTTACCATATAATCTCTTGAATCACCAAATGAAAAGACACCACACAGGTATATATATCAAATATATATGTATTTATTTCTAAATAACTCTCTACTAATCTCTTTATGAGATTAGAAGACAAACATATGCACAAATCAACGTTTCACAATAAGTTAAGCACAAAATATGGCTGGGGCCCTAGGGGCGTACCAGACCATATACTAAGTAAGAGACTTAGAAACAACGACTTGCAAGGAGACAAGGCCTAGGGCCTTCAGAAGTGCTGGGGCCTCACGAAACCACCCAAGGCAGGTAAGTAAAGGACCCACGGGGGACGCGTGCAGTGTGGATACACAGGCGCGAATCGCCGTTAACTTCAATGGGGCAAGTCGCGGTTGGAAATAAAGAGTTTTAGGATACTTCGGGAGAACCTACAAGCAAGTCACTTACAGGGTAAGTAGTTCTAGGGCCCACACCCACAGGAGCACCGTAGTGCTGGAGTTACCTCACCCAGGGAAGCCGGGTGCACAGGTGTCCTTTGGTGTCGGGTCGCGGCGTCGTTTTCAATGGCGAACAAAGAAGACTTGCTGCTTGCGGGAGCTGAAGAAGTGTCCGATGGAATCCAAGCCTGGATTCTGAAGAAGGATGACCTGAAAGCAGAGGGGACAGTGTTCAAAGTCACTTGGCAGTGACCCGGGGCAAGGAAGATGGATGCCCACCGTCGTCGGTCGCTTCAGGTCGGTTGCAGGTGCCTTGACTCTTCAGCCACGTGGTCCAGGAGGCGTCGACGACGACCAGGAGCTGGATTCGGTGTGTCCCTCGACGTCTGCAGCTGACTGCGGTGTCGGCAACTCGATCGGAGCCAACAAGCCTTGGCAGCCGCAAGTCTCGGGGAGATGAAGAAAAGTCGATGGCTCAGACCAGCAAGGTCTGAGGAACTCACCCAGCGAGGGTAAGTCAGGGCAGGCCTGGAGCAACCAGGGGAGCCCTTCGGTTTCTTTAAGAAGTCTTCTGGGAACCCACAAGCCAGCGGGCAAGGGATCGCGAAGACACCTCGGGCGGAATCACTCAACAGGGGCCCACGGTCACTCGGGACGGTGTAGGTCTCTGATCTTCGGAGGGATTCCTGCTGGAGGTCGGGACCACACGTGGTCCAAAGCACAGGTTCGTAGAACGTTGTGAAGGGGTTGCACTCGACAATAGTGCACGGTACCCAGGGGTCGCGGTTCCTCGTTACTCGTGGGGTCCACTTGCCTCAGCTTCGCTGGGGACTCACGATGGCCTGGGAGAGGTCAGGAAATCCACTTCTTGGGCTGCAGGGACTTCGGACTCCGGCGGGAGCGGCGTAGTTTGCGACCGTCGTTGTCGTTTTTGGTGCCTGCCAAGCAGGGGAGTCACTCCTTGACTCCAAGGGAGATTCTTCTGTCTTCCAAAGGTAGTGGAACGTCGAAGGGCCAGGATTCTTCTGTAGAGCGTCGTCCAGGGGTTATCTGCTTTGCAATGGCAAGGTTCCCCCTCTTATACTAAAAAGAGGGGATGGACTAGCTCTATGACCCCACCTATGGGAGGGTCAAGGGAGGGGTGGCTACACCCACTTCCCTTTGTCCAGTTTCGCGCCAGAGCAGGGGCAGGTAGCCCCTGAGCTGGTTTGAACTGGCATATGCACAGAGGAGCCTTCTGCTCCCCCAGTGCAGGACTTCAAAGCACTCTAAGAGTGCACCCACCCAGCCCCAATACACTAAACCCTGTCTGGAAGGTGGTTACACCTCCCTGTGACAGGATGCCTATTGTTGGGCTTCCTCCACTGCGAGTTTCGGTCATCAGCAGGAGGGCAGCCCAGTGTCTGTGACTGGTGGCATCCATTTTGTGATGCCAGGGCTCTTTAGGATTCTACCGCGTTTCCACAGCAGGTACATGTCTTATCCCTCTAGAAGGGTGGAATGCTACCCCCGCCGCCAAGATTGGCGGGGGGGTAGTATTCCAAGATGTTTGACACCAAACACGACATGTTTTGATGCAGCCATTCCAAAGTTAGCATTTACCGCGAGGATATAATGCACTTAAATAGTATATGGTTTAACCGCATCCACAAACAGCACCAGAGACTAGACTCTGAGAGCTGCAGAGGGGCCCTGCTCAGGCAGAGGCACCCCCTCACATAGAAGCCAAGCACCCTGCCCTCAGGATTGATAGGGCCTGCCTTAGGGGTGACTGATAGGTTTATATGTGTGTGCAGGAGAGATATAGGAAACCTATATCTCAGTGAGGGGTGCTAGCACCACCTCACCCAGGCTGCAGTAGCAGGCCTGTGGTGTCAGATTTAGACTGCTTCCCAGGGGTGGCATAACACATGCTGCAGCCCCTGGTAGGCCTGTGAAGTACCTATGCCCTTGGCACCTAAGGTACCATATACTAGGGACTCATAAGGCACCACAGTATCCAATCACTAGTGCACCTAGAGTGCACTCCATGTCGTTTAGAGAGAGCAGATAGACTGGGGCCCTGAATAGCAGGGTCCCAGTCCAACTAAGTCATAAACCAGCAAAACACCAGGAAAAAAGTGGGGGCAACCATATAGTCAGATTCCACCTTCCTACAAAGAGGCTCTGTCTCCTCCTCCATTC